>CANSNZ010000389.1:0-600000 GCA_947646795.1 Beta lomatogona | reverse complement strand
CAACTAAATAATAAGGCTAGAATACGCAGTAACCATACCTATCAAAAAATTGTTTATTCTCTCACAAATTGCCTTCAAATATATTGTACCCCATGTCAAGTAGAATACTAGAAATAGCTATAAATCGGGAAGGGGAGAGGAAGCAAAAATAGCAAATTAACTATCAAGAACTTGATAATTATATTGTCCCTTTGATATCATATAAATTGCATCCGATAAAGCAAAAGAAAAACCAAAAAAGAAAGCAAACAAGTGGCAATGGTACATGAGACCATTATTATTGCACTCTCTACACTAAGAAATAATGGATAGAGCAAAATCCTTTCTCACTCACTTCACTGTTACAAGTTTCAGAAAACATCATAATCGAATAGCAAAAATAGTATTAAATTGAATTTTTATCATATACATTTATCCCTATAAATTAAATTTTTCTTTACTACATCTGGAGAACTGCAATCCTACAAACCACATAAGAACGTTATGAAACATAAATCATTTCATTGAACTTGCAAGTCTCGACATCACCAATCAGTTATCATTTTAATTGTATTTATTGTATAAAAAGTATGCAAAAAGCCCTAAAAATCAAAAATTTATACCGAAAAAAAAAATCCCCTCAAACATCAGAATTTCAAATTAGATAAATAAATACCTGAAAGAATAAGATAGTAGGAAAACATAATCCCAAAGGGATTTGATTGATATGGTATCAACATCTGATAATTAACCTTTTGCGTTTTTGCAGATCGTGGGAGAAGTGAGAGAAAGAGGGTGAAGGAGGTAGATCGTAGGTGTAAGAGGGGGGCGGTATTGAAAAAGGGAATAAAGTATACATATAAAGAATAATTTTGCATATTATAAGGTTTAATTTCCTATAATATAAATCATATAATTATAAATAATCGATGCACCTTATAAGTTTTGTATATTATACAGTATAATTTTGTGTATTGCATTGTTTACATTATTAATTCACAAATACAGAAAAAAAACAATTAAGAATTTCATATATAATAATTTTGGAAGTTATATATTAACTGCCGAAAATATAAATACAAAAATATAAAACTGTCCATACTTAACGTCATCCAGTCACTGCTGATGTGGAAGAATTTGTGGCTCTCATTGCTTCCTTTCAGTAGCCTTTTTTAGAAGAAGGCCATTGTAAATTTTTCACTGTCCACGCACATTGTTTAAAAGTTGAGAGTAGGTATCTTTGGTAGTTGTTTCGACCTTAAAGGTTAAATATGTTGCCCAAGTCGGTAATCCGATGACCAATATTGATATCACTATCAAAAGAAGTTGTTCCATCATTTTCATCCTTCAGTTTTACTTTCGCCTGCCGTACAAAGTTAAAACATGTTATAGCAGATATTAGAAAGATATTAAACAAGCAATCATGAACAACAACCAAAATTTAACACGGTTCACTAATAATATGCTGCCTATGTCCACAAGGTAGATTGAAGAGAAAATAATTGGCAATTGACCAGTTTGGGATACAAAGAGTGGCTAGATTTTGCATGAAGCCGGATCCTGTGATTGGGTCACTTGAAGCCGTGGATTCAAGACATCCCAACAAAAAATATTATGACATATATAAATCAATATATTAAGTTGAACAAATTACGAAAACATAGTATGGCATCTATATATTCGTAAGTATTCCTAAGAAAACAAATTCTCTTGATTTGTATCCTGAATTGGATGATGATTATACTCCTAAGTGTTGTTAATAAAATAAAAAATGAGCAAGTTGTTAACGAATCTTCATAGATTCCTAGACAATGATGGGAGCAAGATTCGATAAACAACTTGCTCATTTCTGATTTTATTAACAATACTTGGTAATATAATGCACTGTTTTCTTTTCACTAACAACTTAAGAACATGAATAGAATTATTTAGAAAATAGTTAAACATAGTACTATCGGATATGAATATATGTATTTGTTTGGGTCAGTCCATGTGCTGGCCTAATTCATATGATGAAATGACGAAGTTACCTCGTTTTTTTTTTTGAGGGGAAAAGAGAAATGATATAGATTACAGGAGGGACAAAATGTCCATTAGTACATAAGGAGCAACTTCAAAGGGTACATGACATTCCCACCGTTGCTCAACATCAAAAGGCACTAGTCTTGCGAGGTGATGTGCCACACGGCTTGCCATCCCTTCGCACATGAGACCATGAAATGCAGACACAAAGTTTCTACTAAAAAACAAGACATCCTCCATAATCGAATCAAGATCAGAAAGGTAAAACGCACCTTTAGATAGGCGAGAGACTAGAGATAAACAATCAGTTTCAAAGATTACATTAGAGAGATTATGGTTCCGAGCCAACCGAATCGCAAAACACAAAGCCTTACCTTCCGCAACTTCTGGCACCCACCACGCACGAATACGACGTGTAGCAGCCCAAAGAACCTCCCCATTGCTACCACGAGCGACCACACCCATCCCCACCCAACCTTCACCCACCGATGCATCCACATTCACCTTGACAAGACATCATCCAGGCGGGGAATCCATTGATTTGGACTTTGCAACCCACTCCCCACCTTACCAACCATCATACGGCTCGCGTAGGGAAGCATAGTCTTGGCAAAGTTGGCTCGCACGCCCACTAGCGCATGGTTCGCTATAGACCGACCCTCAAACACAGCTTGGTTTCGCACGAATTTACCTCCTTCAAAAGCCATACATTACCCAACTGAATTCATTACTCCTAACCAAGCCAAAAAAAAAAAGTTATCCTGATAAATTCAACAGTTACAACTCTGTGACGCCAAAGCAATTATTCCATGCATCCTAAAAAGATCTGAACACTTGTTGGGACATATATTTCAAGGTGATAAGTTGTAGTGTGATTATCAAATGTTATTTTATTTAAAAAGTAGATGAGATAGGAGTTGGTGGGGTATTTTTTTATTAGAGCGAGAGAAAGATTGGTAACTTTTTATTGATAAAAGGAAGAGTGTGCGCCAAAGGAGTGTAAAAGAAATAATATATTAATAGTGGGACCATGCAAAAAACAGAAGAGTTCAAACTAATTTAGGACAAACATAATAGGAAAGTATTGAAACTATTATGGGACGAATGGAGTATAATATTAGACCTGCAGTGCAATGACGAGTATTAATTCTGACTTTATAGAGCCATTCTTTGTACACTTTTTATTTCTACAAAGTATCATTTTTCTCTTGCTTTTTTTTCCTAGAATATTCTAGAGGTGATAAACTCTATTCCAACCTTATCTCAATAAGCCCAAGTTTGGGATGAATTTTCCAGCCTCAATGTTGGGCAAAGATTTCATGATTTGGACATGACTTACGGGCCAAGAGATTAGAAGAGATGATATGTGGGCCTTTACCGGACACGAGACATGCCAAACTTTATAATATTTTCCTACGGCCTACATGGAAAAACCACTTTTTTATGGGCTTATCACGTTGTCTATACCCACCTTACTACACGGGTCCAACTTGCCCATGGTCCAACGGGCCTAAAAAGTCATTTGAAAAACTTTAAATTACTTCATAATTTATAACATTTAAAAAAATGTTCCGACTACACGCACCTAAGAAGAATAATATTGTCACAATTCACAAACAATAAAACATAGAAAATGTGAACTGAAACGAAACATAATTAATGAGTATTGAAAAAGTAAGAATTCTTACGAGCGGTTTAGGTAATCAGAGCGACGCTAAGGTTAAAGCAAATAATGAGAATTCGGTATCTTCATCTTTTATAAACAATAATGCACACATAACAACAATATATTGGTAAAGTAAATCTTCTCCTAGATCTTCTCATCAAATAGAAGCAAAACTTACATACATAATTATAAAACTGAAACAGAAAAAGAAAGATTTATTTAACTAGAATAATATAAATTTTGACCACTTCACCCATAATAATATAAACTTGTGATTATTATTAAATATAGCAAACTCTAAACCAAAATTCCTAGAGTAGGTCAAAGTGACTTGGAACCTGTAAAACAAGTAAAAAAAAGTTTTAAAAAGAACATAAAACCTTAAATTTCTCTTTTTTCCTCCTCCACACCCTTGTCCACCATAACCCCTTCCCCACCCCCGCCCACCGAACCCCCCGCCCCCACCCCCGCCCACCGCAAAATGCCCTTTTCCCCACCCCTATCCCCGAAACCACCCCCTCGTTTCGAAACCAACCCACTCACAAAGAGCCCAAGAGGGAATGCAATCTTCGAAAGCTTCATACGAAGCTCGTCATACACAACAGTTTGCGAAAAATACACCATAGCGGTGGTAGTAGTGGTGGTAGTTCCTGCAACTATAGAATGTACAAACCTGGTGGCCATCAAATCACCCAACGCCATCCAAATCAACACTCAAAATATCCCCTCCTCCTTCCGCTTTTTCGCATCCAAGTCCAAAAATACAAAAAATATTTACATAAAAGATATGCAATCAATGAAATTAAACAAAAATAACTCTCTTTTACTGAGGAGTTCAATCAACGAAACTAGTACACCATAGATGCTCGAAGAAAGAGGGAAAAAGGGTCGTCAAAAAACCCTAGAAATCAAATTCATGAATTGATTTAATGGTGAAGAAAGATAGTGAGAGGAGCTTAATTGATTTTAAAATTCAGGTTCCAAGTTTGGAGTCTTTCTAGAGAAATCTGAGGCGTCGGGCGTCGGATTCAGTGGGAGGAGGGAGGAGAGTTGGTGAAGAGAGAGAAAGAAGTAAAAGAATAGGAATGGACAGGATCGTTATGGGAGTGAAGGGAGGAGGAGGGGGAGCTAGGTGAGAATCTCGAAGATATGGAGGGGAGGGGGTGGATTCAATGGGCAAGGGTGGGGGAGGAGGAAAAGGTTGGAGGGAAAGGAGAAAAAAGATACTACAAGACAATTCGCCTATAGATGCAAGGTAGATTTGTCTTTGAAAATAAAGATGTAGCCTCTAATTACTTTTTGAAACAAAATAGTGGTTGCCTCTAATAAGTTTGTCGCTAATTAATGGTTGCCTCTAAAAGCCACCTTTTGAGGTAATATAACTTGTTGCTTCTAAACGATTCTATATTTAGAGGCAACCATATGTACTCGCCTTAATATTTAATTAGAGGCAATATAAAAAAAAAATTGTTTCTAAAACCACATAAAGTTAGGGACAACCATAAATTTTGCCTCGAAATATATTATGACGAAATATAAAAAGTTGCTTGTAACAACCACATATGTTTAGAGGCAACCATATGATTTTGCCTCAAAATATAACTAGAGGCAATAGAATAAGTAGTTCTTAAAAATCACATATATTTAGAGGCAACCATATAATTTCAACTCAAATGTAATTAGAGGTAATGTGTATTTTTCAAATAATGATATCTATATGCAATTTGAAAGTGTCATGAAAGGTGTTTAGATCCACAGTCTAACATATAATTCCATACATTTCTAAGCACGATCACCTATACGAAGTAAACATGGTAATATTGCGAAAGTAAACCGACAAATTTCATGGAAATTGAAGATTTATTAACTCTAAGTAGTATTATTAGCCAAAAACGAACAAATTATTATACAATCTCAACCAAATAAAACTCCCTTGGCCTTGCAACAACATGCAAGCCAAAAACTAACAAAACCGACAAAAATAACAAAAACTAGCAAAATCAAACAAAATCAACATTGGTCTGAAAAGCAGAACGATAAAGCGCAGGTATGCTTAAGCACACTTGTCAACACCAACGAGAAATTAAACACATACAATAGTAGAACGAGATCACCTGATCAGCAACAACAAACACCATCTGCCAAAAAAACTAACACCAAAATATAGCAACCAGAACACCTCAGTAGAGTTCTTGGAGTTCTTGGAGTACATGGCGAAAACTTGTCACTGTACAAACAAGAAAGTATTAGAAAACTTTATTACTAATGTGTTAATACTCTTAGTTAATATAGAAATTTTGAATGCACTTCCTCTATAATATAACTTAAATCCAAGTTCGATGAATCCATTCTAACCTAATCAGTCACATAATAAACCGATGTTTACATCACTCTAACCAGAATATTACAACACAGTACATAATATCCTCCACATTTTATCATCAACCAATAATTTCAAAGGAAATCTACAATAAGATAATAATAACTTATGCATATTGAAGTGTCTCGGTGGCATGGTTTTAAAAGACCTAGCGGTTTTTAATGATGCCCTTCTAGATCGATAGGCATGGCGCCTCACTTGTGCTCTTGTGCTCCTAACTCTCTTCTAGGATGTGTGATGAAGGCGAAGTACTATCCTACTTGTGATTTCCTTGATGCTTCACTTGGTTATTCATGTAGCTATTCTTGGAGGAGTATATGGAGTGCAAAAGCTTTGGTGAAAGTAGGCTCATTATGGCGTGTGGGCAATAGTTCAGATATAAACATTTGGGAAGCTCCATGGGTGGCCGATGATACTGGGCGATTTATTAGCTCCTCCCTGAGAGCTGATATTACCTTGGTAAGTCATCTTATTGATTCAAGTTGTATGGAATGGAAATTGGATTTAGTTGATGAAATTTTTACTGAAAGGGATAGGAAATATATCCTAGGAATTTCTTTAAATTTTCCTTCTCAAAGGGATGAAATAACTTGGGCTTTCTCAAAAGATGGGCATTACATTGTTAAAACCGCCTATATGCTCGGAAAAGGTTGCAACCTTGACAAATTTCACAATGCTTGGGTTGATATTTGGAGTCTAGGAGTAAGCCCTAAGGCACGCCATTTCCTATGGCGGCTGTGTACCAACACATTGTCGGTTCGCCCCTTGTTACAACATAGGCATCTCATTGATGAAGCCTCATGTCCTTGGGGTTGCGGGGAGCGTGAAACTGATGATCATGCCATATTCCGATGTCCATGCTATGAGGAGTTATGGCTCGATAGTGGGTGTAGTATTGAGGGAGGGTGATGCGAACGGCTCGATGTGTAATATGGTGGCAAGTTGGAAGAGAGTTGAGGATAAGGTGAGAACTAAGGGTGTTTTTCTTATGTGGTGCATTTGGGGGAAAGGAATAATAAAGTTTTTAATGGCAAAACCACCCCAAACCAAATATTTCTGAACTGTGTTGTTAGACTTGTTGATGACTATGGCAAGTTTTCTAGCAACATCAATGGGCGTGTTGTCACCGCTACAGCTGCAGCTTCCAAAACGTGGTGCCCCCGCCATCTGGTTATTATAAAATCTATGTGGATGCTTGTCTTGCGGTTGAGGGGTGGTGGGTGGGTCTTGGTGCCGTAGCTCGAGATGCTGCTGGCAGCGTCCTATTCACAGCAATGAGACGCGTGCGAGCCTTATGGACTCCGAAAATTGCAGAAGCGAAGGCTCTTGAAATGGGTGTGCGGCTAGGAAAGCGATTTGGTTTTGATGGATGTTATACTTGAATCAGATTGCCAAACTGTTATTAAGAGACTTTCGATGACTTCCATTTATTTCCCGGATCCAGATAGTGTTTTGTTCAATATTTTATCAGGTTGTACTTGTTTTTATTCCATATGTGGTCGCATGTGAAAAGAGATGGTAACTTCGTTGCCAATCACTTAGCTAAGCTAGTTCCATTTGGGATTGAACAAATTTGGGAGAACCACTATCCATTGGAGGTGGCTTTGCATATTTTGATGGACAATTTGTCCTCTGATTAATCTACCTTGGTTTTTCCTCTAAAAAAAACAAGTTAAAAACGGTATATACATCATATACTTCAATCAAAAAATTAAATGGACAAAATATCTTGACTTTTTTTATAAGAGAAGATGGTATACATGACGTCCACCTGAAAAGTCTGAAACACTCACTACCTTTGACACTCTTTAATTCAGTCAAACGAACTCATTATGTCTATTCTTTTTGTTCGAAATTCATTCAAATAAAATAATATCAAAAATCACTCACAACCTTTGTTAGTTTTTTACTTTAGCAAATTAATATATCTAAATTCATCTAACTATTGATCTTTCACATTTTAAGTGTAATCATAACTATAGTACGGATGAAATATATAATAAAATAACACGTTTTAAAATTATCGCACGCATCGCGTACATATAAGACTAGTGTATATATATGTATTTGAGGGAATATATACTTCTATATAATATAAAGTTAACAACTACTTCTACACTTACTATTTGTATACAACTCCAACCCTCGCGAGAATGCAACCAAGCATTGTGCAGGTCACTGATGATCAAATAATGCCTGATATTATGAAGTTTATAATACAAGAAGAGGTCAATAAACAGGAGGCTCTCAAGTGTTTTCCTGCTGGCCATGTTGAAATTATGACTAAGAGAAAAGAGATTAGAGCAATGAACAAAACGAATACTACTTTATTAAACAAAGCAAAGCTAATGCCTATTTAAAGGCTTACATCCTAACAACACTAACTACAAAATGGCATAATAAAAGGAGAAAGTGGGTAGAGAAGTCCCACGTTTATAGTGCAGTACTCCTAAGTAGTTAACAACCATTAAGTCACTGACATTGATTCCTAAAATAAGGTAAAATAGTTAAAAGCACTTTGAAGCATATTTCCCAACACACTCTCTTGCTTCCAAGTTTCATAACATAAATGAAGCATATCTCTTCATCCATGATGCACATCTCATCATCGTCAATTTTTGTGTTCTTAATATTCATGGAGCACCTCTCCCCATTAACATGTGAAGTATTTATCACATTTTGTGGCGCACTTCTCACACATACCTCTTTTGTTGATGCACATTATCACCAACACCATATTTTAATTTGTATGCACATTATCACCAACCTTCACTCAATGGAGCACTTCTCTCCATAAACTCATTTTGACGTTGTCTTGCAAATTGACAATGCCCATTACTTCAACTTTGGAAACCGTCTATGCGTTGAGTACGACCTCCACCATTTTGAAATTGTCAATTATCTAATTTTACTTGTGAAGACTGCCCCTTCACCTCAAATAATTTGTCTCTCTCTTTTTATAGTAACCAAAATTCATATTTTCATGGGCTAAAAGGGAACCATCCACACATTTAAGTAAAACCATTACTTGCCATGGTTAAACACATAAAACACTCATAAATTTTCTCCTATTGTTTTTTTTTTAAAAAAAATTATATGTTTTTTTTTGGAACACTATTTCTCTCCCCTTTTTTTCTTGTTTTTCTTCTTCATTTCTCTCTTTTTTTTTTTTTTTTTTTTTTTGATCTAACTTTGATGCTTTTGATACCATATTGAAATTATGACTAAGAGACCATGAGTTTTAGGAGTGCCATTTAGGCAAGTTTCACATTTTGATGATTCTAGCGCGCCACATAAACAAATTCAGCTAATAAGATTGGAGATAATAGATTGACTAGGATTTCTTTTTTTCTATCTTATATTCATGAGAATATGTTGGAACTCTGTGAATACAATCGCAAGTAAATAAATCTCTCAAAAAGAGAAAAAGTAGAAAATTTGTATCATTTGATTCGAATTTATGTGGATAAAAATTTATATATGAATAATATATTAATTAATCTTTAATGATATACGAGACCATTTATTTAAATAAATTATATCATTTAGTGTTCGGATACTAGTTTTCTACTTCTTCATATATGACCATTGCATGATAAATATATAAAATTGAAAATAGCACATATTCATTAAAAGGTACCACTTTGATTTTGATTTAAATATAATAGGATCTTTTTACTTGATCTTTTTTATCAACGACATATATAGCAATTTTACAATTACTGGTATATCTCTATAGATGGATTTTTTCAACAAAATTGATATTATTCTATATTCAATTACATATAGACGTTATATGTCACATGCACAAAGCACACTCTATGATCTTTACATAACTTTTTGGGTACTTAAAATCTTAAAGTCTTTTTTTTTTAAAAGGAAAGAAACAACTAGGGAGGTTGCCAAGAACTGGGCCACCCTAAAGCATCCTTGCGGATGATTAAAATCTTAAAGTCTTTTACAAAAGTAGTTATTTTCTTTAGTGAATAATTCATTTTATGCTTCCATCCATTTAAAAAGTTGGAAATTAAAAGATTAATACTGCCAATATATACACAAAAATTATTGTGCATTAAACGGGTTTCAAAAGTAGTTTGGAATATAGTTATATTATAAATGGATTTTTAGGAAAAACTATGTTTTATAAGTCATTTTGCCAAAAGAAAAAAAATATTAGCTTATAATGCTATTAGATTCTTGATCAAAAACTACTCTTATATCACTATTAAGGTTATGAAAGTGTACAAATGTCATTTCTCGATATCTAAACTTAGTTGTTTGATGCTAACTTAACATGTGATGATCACGTGAATTTTTTTCTCTTATCTATTCTTCTTCCCTCGTTGTTCCAAAGGATTGGGCAAAGGACAATCTATCTATACAAATATATTAAAAGGCGTTCCTATCAAAGGAACTTTGCCACATGGCACTCTTCTCAAACTTCTAATACACATTATTATAATCTCATTTAAAAATATTAACAATGTGTAGTTACTAGGATTCGAACACATGACCTTTGAAATGAAATGTGAGAATTTAACCACTAATCCACTACAATTTTAATGCTTAATGTTCCAAAGTAAAACATAATAAAGTCTTATAATTATATGTAATTATAGAGACATAGTCAAGCTTTTTGATTTCTAACACTTTTATTATCTAATAAAAGTTCTCTTACCCTTATTTCATGAAATTGTTATTTTTATCCCCGATTCCTTAGAAGTTTTTGTAAAACAACTTATTATGACATAACATCCATTTTCCAATTTCGCACTAGACAAAAATATTACCAAAAGCTAATAAAATCAATTATGAAATTTATGAATAATAATATATTTGATAATTGTAACCCGAGCATCGCCCGGGCCAAAATACTAGTTAAAAATGAGGGTGGAAGAAGGATTAAAAACATTACGTGACTATCATGTATGGAATCAATGTAAGTCAATGCTCCGGAAAAGACTTTGTCACCCTTTCATTTTTTAAGATAAAAAATTATAATAAGGTAGCATTTCGCAATATAACTTCTACTAAAGACTAGGTTCTCACAAAAAAAAAATTCATTTTGTCAATCAGAATTTTAATTATAAAATTTATAATTCTGAAGTAGAAAAAAAATATATTAATCGTGTAGATTGCAGACTTGGTATGAACAGTCTTAATTACCAAGGGATGAACGCCACAAAAGGTCTGCTTATGCACGTGCACAAAAGTTCTTTAAATATAGGATTGGGATGTTATGTTAAGAGATTAGGAACCAGAAGAACATACAATTAGGAATTTTCTCATGGTGTGAGTACTCCCCCATTTTTAGGTTGTATACATAGTGGCGGGCATAGGGGGTTCAGCGAGCCAAAAATTGTCCGTTCATTCTCAGGAATCAACAGTTCCAAAAACATCCCCCTCAACACAAATTACATTAATTCGCAAAGAATTATTCAATTTAGAGACCATACAACAAGGTTTATACGGGATATAATAGGATAGATAGATCATTCTTAAATAGTACACAACAATTTGTGATAGGATTATGTGTCTAAGTAGGCGGCTAAGACGGGTTGATAATAGAATACATCGAGCGATATGCACTCGCCACTAAAACCTGCTAAAACAAACAAAAAAAGGTGGAGAAAAAAAGAAGAGTAATGGCATGTACATCTCACAAGCTACCACATTGTAACCTTTCACCCGCTGTAATCAGCACTATAAAATTTGTTTTCTGGATAGTAATCAGCAGTGACAGTATTGCCGCCAAATGTTCGTCCTCCAAGCATGTTCTTTGCATTAGCATAGGCGACAGTATCAGCATACTCTAAGAACACCTGGGGAGAAATAACTCAAAATGTTGGAGCTCAACAAATTGTGTATAAGCACAACTACAATGCTAGGGTGTAAGAGTAGCTACCCAGATAACTGTTAGAAGTGTGATCAAACAAGGGAACCGGATATACCACTCCAAGGCACGGAAACAACGCTTTCCTATTAGTTTAACTTCGCCCCTCTAGGATCACCGGATTAACACGAAATAACTAATGAGATACAATGGAGAAAACAATTCACAAGATGTTCTTCTATGTGAATCAACAAGAACTTTGAGTTTGTAGTTTGTGAAGAACACTAGAGAAAATAAGCAAGGTTTCTCTCAAGCAAAACAAGTCTTTTGGAATATGAAAAACAAATTTTTTCATCCACACCTCATAAGAATGACAAAGGTCATATATAAATATTACCTTCATAGATTAGAGTTTTTATTGCCTTAATCTCCCTTTAATCCCCTGATTAAGAATCCTTAATTGTCATTAAAAGGATAACGTACACAATACAATGGTTATAAACGTCGCGACCCGTGATACAGATCGTGAGTCGTGACAGCGCGCTGGTCACGACCCGCGACAGGTGTCACGACCGCCGACGGCCCCCGGTCGCGACCCGCGACCAACCTCCTGTCTTGCTTGATTGTTTCACGTGTTTTTGCGCATTCTAATCTTAGCATACTAGACCTCCTCCTCTTCTAGTATAGAACCATATGAGCTTATAAAACCCATTACACTATAAATGTTCCAACAATTCTCCTCCCATTTATAGGGTAATGTTGAAAAGTTTTCCAACTTGCTATAAATCACAAACAAAACTTGCTCATGCATCATGGAAATATCCTATGATTGAATCTCCACTTAGTAAATTAAAATAATTTCGATCATAATGATAGCCAAAGCTTTGAATCATATAAACACCACAAATCATTGAAGATACTAATACATATAAGCATAAACTTAGTTAAGCTTCTTAACCTCCGACACCTATGAAGCCTTGGTGTCCATATCCATTCATAAGCGCTCCAAGTTAAGCCTTAGACTTGGTGAAGCGGCCAAACCTCTAGCTTATATAGGTAAATCTTTACGAACATGCTCCTACAATTGACCACTTATCAAAGATTTATTATGAAATAAATTCAACCTCTTAACATTGTAGAAACAAGCACTAACCTTGGGATGTGTTAAACAAGTGCTCCCAACCTTCTAGAGAAGTACTATCCTCATTGAATTCGAGATCTAACATTGTATTAGACGTCAAATTGAGTTTTCCTTCACCATAGGTTGTTCAATAGTCTTAAGACCCATCCCTTTGTTCATTTTGTTCACTAGTTCCCTTGACAACGGTTTAGTAAACGTATCCGCCAAGTTCAAACTAGACCGAACAAAATTAATAGTTATACAACTATTCCTTATCATTTCACGCACATAGCTATGTCTAACTCCAATGTGCCTTGTATACTATCACAATGAATAGCAAGAGGTGACATAGGTTTGACCCACAAGTCAATCTCACTCAACACATTCCTTAGCCATTCCGCTTCTTGGCAACAAAAGGCCAATGCAATGAATTTCGATGCCATAGTTGAATCCGTTATACATGTTTGCTTCTTGGATGCCCATGAAATAGCACCTCCTCCAAGAAGAAACACCCATCCACTTGTGGATGAATAATCTTCCTTATTGGAAATTCAACTAGCATCCGAGTAACCTTCTAGAATAGAAGGTTCTCCTTTGTAAGTTATGATATAATCCAAGGTTTTATTCAAATACCTTAGCACTCTTCTCAATGCTTGCCAATGCAACATACTAGGATTACTAGTATACTGGTACGTGTCGTTATGCGTACAAATTAAAAACCTTATTTCATCCACATTAGTATTGTTTAAGTTTAGTACAGCGATAAATAAGGGTCGATCCCACGGAGAGGTTTATATATTCCTAAAATCCAAGTTCAACTAATTAAAAGAATCTAACTAGTATATACATGTTATTTATTAATATATACATATTCACATTGTTTTTCGGGGGGTTACAAGATGATACTACAAATCTAAATACTACTAAAGATAAATCTAACCTAATATTTACAAGTGATGACAAACAATCCCATTTTTAAGCTCATATTTCTTTTAGAGATTTACAAACTTCAAACCTTGATTATATTTCCAATTTCATAAATCCAAGATTTAATTAGATAGATTAATTGTAGGAAGTCAAGTAACCAAACTCCCCTATACTTCCTTACTTTTAATCAACGTTGAACTAAGCCTAACATCGATTCTAAACTAATCTAATCACTACAAGTATTTCGCAACTTACAATGATTAAACTTGAAGCATTATAGAATTAGAAGTACCTGATTAATCCTTAGTTAATTTAAACATATTATATATTTATGTCTAAATAACTAGTCTAAGTTATATTATAGTTTGAACTTAAAACCATCTTTGCAGGCTTAAATTAAACTAGTTGCTACCTATTGTTATACAATTTAGACTAAGCTTAATCATATAACAAGCAAAGGTTTCAACTTTATACATAATAAGATAACAAACTACGCATAATATTGAAATCTAAAACATACACACAAATATAACTTATGTATCAAAGATCAAAGAATCTTGAATTTCAACTAACATTCAACCATTCAATCCAAACTATAATTCAATAATTCAATCTAATCTATAAATTCAAACCAACAATGAAATCCAAAAATATAATCGAGATATATCAATCCAATTTGAAAGTACAACAGAAAGAAGAGAATAACTTATGTATTTGCCCGAAAATTCGCCTTTGAATGTCGGGTTTCGCACCTACGTTCAAGATTGAACTTCACACTCCTCAGTTGTGTGCTAAGACTCCACCCGATGGTTGTCTTCTCGCCGAACTCTCGCACGCCCAAAATGGCTCGCCCAAAATGGCTCGGCACTCTCACGCTATTTCTCTAAATTGTTCTCTCAAATTTTGTGGAATGGTTTGCATCCTATTTTTGGAGCCCTCAATTGGGTATTTATACCCAATTTCTGCAGCCCTAGCTGTGATTTTATAACCAATTAGATACGAGGATTGGCCTCCAAGTTCTCAGCTCTAGAAGCTGACTTTCTTGCTTCTTTGCGGCGCTGATTTCCAGCTCCATCTTGTGATTGGATGAGTAATTTGCAACTTGCTCTTGTAAATCTTGGTGCTTTGCTATTGGCTGGGTGAGGTGGTGTTGCTAGTTGGTATGACGCGTCGAAGAGGAAGATGGGAGATTGAGTTTGTGTTGCTGCGTCGTCTTTTCTTTTTGTGCCTCTTCTATTTTCTTTTCTTTTCTTCTTTTCTTTTCTTCTTTATTTTTGCTATTTTGATTGTTGGGCTGAAGTTTGAAGATGTATAATTGAATTTGACTCTTAATTCTTGGACCAAGGTACCTCCTTAGAGAAAAGTAGTATAATTACGTAATATTAGTAATAAAAAAACATAGCATATTATATCTAATAGTATAAATAGTATATAAAATGCATCAGATAATAATATAAACACACATATTATAATAAAATAAGGGGACATAAATATATTATAATACGCACCTATCAAATTCTCCCACACTTAGTCCTTGATCTTCCTCGATCAAACTCTAACTACATGCAACTATAACACATAACACCACCTCTCTATTTCTTAACACTAAATCTGAATTAATGAAAAGTCGAACAAGAAACTAATAAAACGTTTTATATTAGTTAGTAAAAACTCAAGTAAGATGGTTACAGGAATGTCACATTATCAATTTAGAACAATCAAATAATCAAAACTCATAACATATCATAGATATACTCTCTCGATATTTGATAAGTACCAGCGAGTATTCACTTCATAGAACCATGATTTTAATAAATAGACCCTCACAGGATAAATAATCACTCGTCACTCATGTGTTTGAAAGGGTTTATGTATTTCACTCAAGGTTCAATACCGATTGCCAAAACTCTGCCATAAGCTTGCATATCTTCTCAATTCTCCACTATTATTAGACAACATGCCAAACATAAATCAAAAGGACTTTTTAGGTTATATAAGGGTTATGGTTTAAAGGTAAATTTTTTTAAAGATATGTGGACTAGATGGATTTGAACTAAGTGGAGCAAAAACTTAATAACTCCTCTCTTTCCGGACAAGAGGAAGCAAAAATAACTCTCACATCGTACTTCAACCTTCTGTCATTACGAATCAGCACAGTTTACTGTATTTTGACTTTGATATACAAAACCGCCCATTTACATCATCAATTGTAGCTACATATCACGCTTGATACATACTTTTTCATTTCTTATTTCAAATTTTTTTTTTCAACCTTTTTTTTTCACTTTTTTTTTCTTTTCTCTCATTTTTTTATAGAATATCAAGATTACAATATATTATACAATCATGGACGATCAACACTTCAACTGCTATAACAACATCTTTTTATAGAAACAGCCCCACACTTCGCTTTTACTCAATCAACAACCATGCTCCATTAGCTCAAAATTTTGGGTCATGAATTTATTTAATGTTTTTTTTTTTATGGTTTATAATGAAGGCTAAGCAAAAGAATAGTGTTTTAGGCTCAAAGGGGTTCAGAAAGGATGTAATATAATGTAGGGTGGCTATTTGGCTATGTAGTTTATAACAAAAGAAATATCTTTTTCTTCATGCCAACATGAGTTAATGTTGTCTTGAAGAGTATCAATGCAAGTTCTAGAGAGAAATTACCATGGAAGAACATCACACATGAAAGAAAAATATGAGATTAATATGTATATCTCAGTTTGTTAGGCTCAGAATCTCACAGATTATTTTGGTCTATCCATCTAGTCATAGTTACAACCAAGGGAATGACTACACTAACTAGCTATAAACATGAGATTGTTTATCTAATCGTGTTATGAATCCTTCAAACTTGACTATTCTTGAACTAAAAATGTTAACAATTCCCAAAACTTTTTATTTTCGAAAACATATTTTATTTCAAAACATAGTTAGATTAGAGTTTCTTGACGAACTTCTTCATTTATTCAATTTTTTTCAAAAAGAAACTAAGAGGTTGATTTTATTTACCAAAAACTAATGCGTAACACACATAAAAAACTATAATGCACCTATAAACTACATGATCATGATTTTTTTATATAACCCAAACAACAATTCAATAATTATTTTTAGTCCAAATTCAGAAATTTCTACAGAAATTTCGGCAGCATTTCCCCTATAATATGGACAAACAAAAATTTTTATGCATCCAATTCAATCTGTTTCAGAACAATATACTATCCATAGATTATTCCAACACCAACATTCACCATTTTCCTCAAAAATACCAACGTTCAACTCCAGCTACAATATTCTCCATCATCCATAGCAATTCAATTCGAAAAAATTTCATCAAATTCCACATACTTCATGTAACAGCAAACAATAACCTCTCCCCCACACTTAAACCTTACATTGTCCTCAATGTAACGTTTAGAATGTGGACGATATCATGAAAATTCTCAAAAACAATTCATAAGTTCAAAACAAAATAAAAAACACACTCTAAATAAAAGCAAACTAAATAAAGAGTTTAAGAAAGCAAATCTGATTCTTGGGTTGCCTCCCAAGTAGCGCCTTGGTTTACGTCGTTGGCTCGACATTTCCACTTCTAGATCAAGATTCATGCAGCTCCTCATAATATATTCTTTAACCTGCAATATCTTAACTTGATCATAGAATATAAAAACACAGTTGTACATAAAATAAAATAAAAAAATAAAAAAAATCCAAACACTAGCTTGTACCTTAGCTTAGTATTATATTTGCAATTACAATTTTCTGATTTGTTTCGATCATCAAAGTCATTCAATATATCAAATTTAGCATATATAAAAGCAACTAGCAACTTGAAACTACTTTAGCTATAAAGAGTAAAGACTATTTAACTTCGAGCTCAAGAATTAAGCAAAGTAGTGTATAAGTAAGCAAGACATGTATGTTTTTTTCCGAGACTCATTCGAGGATATTTCTTCTTTTTAAATCTTAAATCTCATAATAATTAGCTTGTTCTTTATTTTTATAATCATGATCTGACAAAGATCCAAACTAGCTAGCACAAAATAGAAATATTGGAGTATAAGAAGTTGATCACTCTTCTTACATAACTTCCAAACCTTGTGAAATTTTAAAAGTGCTAAATAGGAATCTGATAAGTAAGGAGACCTCAATAACCTGACAATCTAGAACCATATACTTGTAACACAGAACAAATAAATTCAGAAACAAGAACTTAGAATACGAACTCTTAGCAAGAAATGTTACTTACAGTCCATAAAAAGATGGTTCTAACTAATCATTGTAATCCCATGAGACGTGTATATAAATCAAAGTGCATAAAATGTGAAACCATATTACTCTATAGAAAAGAAAGATCAAATCTATGGAACCTTTAGAAAACCAATCATCTACTCTTTTTAGCCCTATCTTTAAAGTTCATAATTTCACTAGAAATTCCATGTTCAAAGTAAGTCCATTCTTAACATCTTGAGCACAAAACATGGCTATATAAACTCATACGATATATGCAACCAAATTTCTTTCCTTTCTTGGGATTCATGTTTTCAATCCATACATGTATCCATCTAACATGAGCTTTTCACATCGTATGACATATTTTCTACATAATTGTAACACATAATACCACGAGATGGTGTCATAAACTTTGTTTACTTGTTTCACTAGCATATATAATCTCATATTATGATCAATAGTCAACATGTTATGCTCTATGGTTAAGCTTAGGAATGCCAAATAAACAAGTATATAATTTAATATCTTTAAACAAACCACTCATAGGATGATTGATTTTATCTTATACGATCTTCGTCGACAAGAGTATCCACTATTGTGGCTTATACATGAACAAACTTATATCCAACAGCTAAATATCAACACGCTAGTTGAGCACAATCAAGCAATCCCATGACTGAGTTAAACCTATGTTCATGTGTCTAAAATATTTAGATCTAACTCTACTAACTCACACCTGCAGATTCAATTTCTATCATTCTAGATATTTAGTAAATCATATCAAGAAAGCTCATTTATGACAATAAAAGATTGACTATGAAACTTTATCCAATAGCATCACAAAAGATATAATAAGAATACTTTAGCCACTTTTGGATGGCCTAATAATTCAGATAAAATCAAGTAATGCCTCCATAAACTCTAGTTAGACAGCTCCATGTGATATAACAAGATATAACTAGATTGGCATGTAGGTGATTACCTATAATGAAAATCACAACAAAGTAAGTTCAGATTCATTAGAATCACTAGACTCTTGCCTAGGTAGATTTCATAGCCTAGTATAGTATAGCATGGAGTATAACAAGTAATAGCAAGTGGCATCGTAATCCATAAATCATCCACTATTAAAATGCCATGAAGACACTATACTCCAACTGTTTTTTAGTAAATCAATGATATTCAGCTTAAGAGTCATATTCTTGTTTTAAACTTTCATTATAGAAGATAGCATGAAATAAATATCAAAAGCATGTGATCCACCGTCCACAAAACAGTAAGTTACACGTTATAATTATGTTGCACACAATGAAGAAAAGTTTATGCCATTGAAGCTGCCAAACAAAATTCATGCAACTATAAACATTAGGCTAAAGGTGGATATTGTAATGTAATTCACTTATAATGTAGCATATCTTTTATTTTCTTTTAAACTCAAGCTTTCCATCGTTTTGCAATCCAGTTTACTCATCTAAAACTTGTATTTCACTAATCTGAATGCATAATACAACATTGAGAGCAAAAATCACAAAAGTATAGTAGTACATATAATTTTTTTGTATAGAAAAAAAAAACTAGTCATGGCCACAAGCTAAGTACTAATATGAAATTCACTAAGCAATAGTACAAAACAAAACAAAATCAATGAAAGCTACTATGAGAATGTTTGAAGTTATCGTTGCCACCTTGATTAATCCAAATAAGACTCAACAAGAAAGAAATAACTAAGCACATAGTATGCAAAAAGAAGTTAAGAAACATACTACAAGCAAAGAAATTTCAACCTAATCAAACTTTCTTCAGACAACCCAAGATCACAAGTATAATTAGCTCATAAATTACAAAAGATAAGTTAGTACCTCAGTTGAACTTTATGTATGGAAAGAGTATCATAAATCTCCCAGGCAACGGCGCCAAAATTTGGTATGTGTCGTTATGCGTACAAATTAAAAACCTTATTTCATCCACATTAGTATTGTTTAAGTTTAGTACAGCGATAAATAAGGGTCGATCCCACGGAGAGGTTTATATATTCCTAAAATCCAAGTTCAACTAATTAAAAGAATCTAACTAGTATATACATGTTATTTATAAATATATACATATTCACATTGTTTTTTGGGGGGGGGGGTTACAAGATGATACTACAAATCTAAATACTACTAAAGATAAATCTAACCTAATATTTACAAGTGATGACAAACAATCCCAATTTTAAGCTCATATTTCTTTTAGAGATTTACAAACTTCAAACCTTGATTATATTTCCAATTTCATAAATCCAAGATTTAATTAGATAGATTAATTGTAGGAATTCAAGTAACCAAACTCCCCCATACTTCCTTACTTTTAATCAACGTTGAACTAAGCCCAACATCGATTCTAAACTAATCTAATCACTACAAGTATTTCGCAACTTACAATGATTAAACTAGAAGCATTATAGAATTAGAAGTACCTCATTAATCCTTAGTTAATTTAAACATATTATATCTTTATGTCTAAATAACTAGTCTAAGTTATATTATAGTTTGAACTTAAATCCATCTTTGCAGGCTTAAATTAAACTAGTTGCTACTTGTTGTTATACAATTTAGACTAAGCTTAATCATATAACTAGCAAAGGTTTCAACTTTATACATAATAAGATAACAAACTAGGCATAATATTGAAATTTAAAACATACACACAAATATAACTCATGTATCAAAGATCAAAGAATCTTGAATTTCAACTAACATTCAACCATTCAATCCAAACTATAATTCAATAATTCAATCTAATCTATAAATTCAAACCAACAATGAAATCCAAAAATATAATCGAGATATGTCAATCCAATTTGAAAGTACAAGAGAAAGAAGAGAAGAACTTATGTATTTGCCCGGAAATTCGCCTTTGAATGTCGGGTTTTGCACCTACGTTCAAGATTGAACTTCACACTCCTCGGTTGTGTGCTAAGTCTCCACCCGATGGTTGTCTTCTCGCCGAACTCTCGCACGCCCAAAATGGCTCGGCACTCTCACGCTATTTCTCTAAATTGTTCTCTCAAATTTTGTGGAATTGTTTGCATCCTATTTTTGGAGCCCTCAATTGGGTATTTATACCCAATTTCTGCCGCCCTAGCTGTGATTTTATAACCAATTAGATACGAGGATTGGCCTCCAAGTTCTCAGCTCTAGAAGCCGACTTTCTTGCTTCTTTGCGGCGCCGAATTCTAGTTCCATCTTGTGATTGGATGAGTAATTTGCAACTTGCTTTTGTAAATCTTGGTGCTTTGCTATTGGCTGGGTGAGGTGGTGTTGCTAGTTGGTATGACGCGTCGAAGAGGAAGATGGGAGATTGAGTTTGTGTTGCTGCGTCGTCTTTTCTTTTTGTGCCTCTTCTATTTTCTTTTCTTCTTTATTTTTGCTATTTTGATTGTTGGGCTGAAGTTTGAAGATGTATAATTAAGTTTGACTCTTAATTTTTGGACCAAGGTACCTCCTTAGAGAAAAGTAGTATAATTACGTAATATTAGTAATAAAAATAAAAACATAGCATATTATATCTAATAGTATAAATAGTATATAAAATGCATCAAATAATAATATAAACACACATATTATAATAAAATAAGGGGACATAAATATATTATAATACGCACTTATCATATACCTATTGAGTTTACCAATAGCAAAAGCTATATTTGGCCGAGTGCAAGTCATAGCATACATCAAGCTTCCAATTAAGCTTGCATATTCCAATTGTGAAATAGGAGTACCACTACTCGGAACCAAGTGAACACTAGGATCCATCGGAGTAGCAAAATGAGTCGAGTTCGATTCATTATACCTCTTGATCACTTTCTCAATGTAATGAGATTGTGATAAAGAAATTGACCATTTACCTCTCATTATTCTAATACCTAAAATAACATCCGCTTCACCCAAATCTTTCATGGAGAGGCTAGAAGAGAGAAAGACTTTGGTCTTTTCCACTTGTTCCAAATCAGTCCCAAAGATAAGCATATCATCAACATATAAGCAAATTATAACTCCATTACCGTAATTATCAAATTTACTATATACACACTTATCGAACTGATTTATTTTGAACCCACTAGACAAAATGACGTCATCAAATTTTTGATGCCATTGCTTTGGTGCTTATTTAAGACCATACAAAGATCGAACTAATTTGCAAACCTTAGTCTCTTGACCTTTGACTACAAAACCTTCAGGTTGATTCATGTACACTTCCTCCTCCAATTCACCATTAAGGAAGGCGCTTTGACATCCATTTGGTGAATTACTAGACCATGAATCGCAGCCAATGCTATCAAAAGTCTAATGGTAGCTATTCTAGCAACCGGAGCATAAGTGTCAAAATAATCGATACCATATCTTTGCCTAAAACCTTGGACCACTAACCGGGCCTTATGTTTTAGTATGGTTCAATCGATCTTCCTTTTCCTTACGAAAATCCACTTACAACCTAGTGGTTTGCAACCGGGAGGTAAATCAGCTAAAATCCAAGTATGATTTCCCATTATTGAATCCATTTCATCATTCACTGCCTCTTTCCAGAAAGCAGAATCATGAGACTTCATAGCCTCATCAAAGGTCCTAGGATCCTCCTCCATATTGTAACAATATGAAATTTGAGTCACAATAGACTCCTTTGACCCTTCAACTAAATATTGTTGAAAATCTGGTCCAAAAGATTTCTCTTTTCTAATTCTTTTACTTTTCCTAATTTCCGGTGTTGTAGTATCATGATCATTGTTAATGTCATCCACAACATTGGAACTAGTACTAGGTATCATGTCCTTTGGTCTTGGAATCGATGAGAATCGAGTCTCATCAAATATTGCATCACTTGACTCTATCACAGCATGGATAGAGAAAAAATCATTTGGCTCAATGACATAAAACCTATAGGCTTTGCTATATACCGCATAGCCTATAAAAATGCAATCAATTCTTTTTTCACCTAAAGTTTTCCTTTTAGGTTCCGTCAATTTGACAATTGCCCTACAACCCCATACCTTAAGGTAATTGAGATTAGGCTTTTTGTTACACCAAAGTTCATAAGGGGTAGTCTTATTCCTCTTATTAGGAACTCGATTTAATATATAACATGTAGTTAAAATTGCATCACCTCAAAAACCGTCATTAAGACCCGAATTAGAAAGCATAGTGTTAACCATTTATTTTAGAACCCTATTTTTCCTTTCCGCTATACCATTACTTTGAGGTGAGTATGGGGCGGTTGTTTCATGAATTACAATGGAACTAAAATAGCTAGGATTATAGTATTCACCACCCCTATCCGTCCGAAGTCTTTCAACTTTTTCATTAAGTTGAAGTTCCACTTCGGTCTTAAAAATCTTAAACTTTTCTAGTGCTTCATCTTTAGTAAATAATAAATATATGCAACAAAACTTTGAAAAATCATCAATAAAAGTTACAATATATTTTTTATTTCCCAAAGAAGGTGAACTATGAAAGTCACACAAGTCACTATGCACCAATTCTAGCAATACTGTTTGTCTAGTCACACTAGGATAAGGATTTTTTGTAATCTTATTTAGCATGCATGTCTTACACTTCTCTAACTTTAAATCGAAAGAAGGTATTAAACCTAGCTTAGACATGTCATATAATCTACGATAGTTTACATGACATAATCGATTGTGCCATAGAGAAGAAACATCAAGCATGTAAATAGAACTAGTATCAATTGCATTATTAATACTAAATTTAAGCATCCCATTACAATAAAATCCTTGTCCTACATAAATACCACCCTTGGAAACAATAAACTTATTCGATTCAAATGCAACTTTAAAACCAAATTTATTCAAACCCCCCGATACAAGATTCTTCCTAACTTCCGGTACATAAACGACATCCCGGAGAGTTAAAGTCTTTCCCGAGGTTAGCAACAATTCTACTTGGCCTATGCCCTTGGCCTTTACCGTAGAATCATTCCCCATATACAAGATTGGACCATCATCCAATTCTTCCAAAGACTTGAAGAAGTGCTTATTATTGCACACATGTCTAGAGGCCCCCAAATCTATCCACCAAGAATAATCAACAAACATAATTTCAGAAATCATAGCCACAAAATTCATTTCTTCAATTACATTTTCATGTGCAACTTTACCTTGGTTTTGAACAACACTAGGTTGTTCATTCTTTGTTTTCTTCTTCTTCTTAGAAGGACAATCCCTCTTGAGATGAGGTCCATTGCATACCCAACAAGTGAGATCTTCCTCTTCTTGTTTGTAAAATTGGTTTTAGAGTTGTATTGTTGGATTTCTTGGTCCCACTAGACCGACCAACCTCTACCATATTCACGGTAGACTTAGGAATACTAGAAGTAGTATCCCTAACCCCATCTTGAGCCCGGATACCCTCTTCAATACGAAGATGAGTTCCTAATTGCTCCATGGACATATCTTCCTTCCTATGTTTCAAGGAATGCTTAGTGTCTTTTTGGAAGAATGTGGTAATTTATCAATGATTGAGGCAACCGCAATAGCCTCATCCATCACCATACCATGTGATCTTATTTGGTTCAAAATATGATGAACTTCATGAAATTGCTCTATAATAGGCTGACCATTAGTCATTTTAAATGAATTAAAATTACTAACAAGAAATTTCTTACTTGAAGCATCTTCTGAAATATACTTGGCCTCAAGAGCATCCCCAAGTTCCTTTGCACTCTCCACATTTTGGTAAAGATCGAACAAAGTGTCGGTAAGTGAGTTGAGGATGCGACCCCGGCAAATGTAGTCATCATTCTCCCACTTTGTTCTCTTCCTTGTAGTCTCCACGAACTCTTCCTCTCCATCTTTCGGGAATGGTGGCATGGGTGTTGAAAGAACATACACCACATTCAATGTTGTCAACAAGAAGTGCATCTTCTTTTGCCATCTCCGATAACCCACCCCCTCAAACTTGTCCAACTTTTGGAAGTTCATAGTCTTGTCCTTGAGTGATTGAGCCATATCCGAAAAGAAGAAATTAAACTAATAGATTGTTAGAAGTGTGATCAAACAAGTGAACCGGATATACCACTCCAAGGCACGGAAACTACGCTTTCCTATTAGTTTAACTTCGCCCCTCTAGGATCACCGGATTAACACGAAATAACTAATGAGATACAATGGAGAAAACAATTCACAAGATGATCTTCTATGTGAATCAACAAGAACTTTGAGTTTGTAGTTTGGGAAGAACACTAGAGAAAAAATAGCAAGGTTTCTCTCAAGCAAAACAAGTCTTTTGGAATATGAAAAACTGATTTTTTTCATCTACACCTCATAAGAATGACAAAGGTCATATATAAATATCACCTTAATAGATTAGAGCTGTTATTGCCTTAATCTCCCTTTAATCCCCTGATTAAGAATCCTTAATCGTCATTAAAAGGATAACGTACATAATACAACAGTAATAAACCGTCCATGCAGAATTTCACGCCCCAAAACAGAATACACGTCGCGACCCGCGATACAGATCGTGAGTCGTGACAGTGCGCTGGTCGCGACCCGCAACTGGTGTCGCGACCAGTGACGACCCCCTGGTCGCGACCAGCGACCAACCTCCTGTCTTGCTTGATTGTTTCACGTGTTTTTGCGTATTCTAATCTTAGCATACTAGACCTCCTCCTCTTCTAGTATAGAACCATATGAGCTTATAAAACCCATTACACTATAAATGTTCCAACAATAATGTTATCGGCCAGTTTGGTAAATGGTCATCAATTGTGACAATGATAATGCATTTTAGTGCTTGTTTGGTTGAACATAAGTAACATTTCCTATTTAAAAGATCTTCCCATGTATTTCTATTTCATATGCAGTATGATAAGTTATCTAGTTGATCAAAAGTTCTACTTACCTAGGGAAATCACTTTTGCCAACCAAAGAACTCTGCATATATCAACTTCCTAGTCATGTTTTTTTTATAATGTCAACAAGCACTTAGTGTAAATTTGTAGCAGGCACGGCCTAAGACAAAATCCCACGGCACAACTCCATATAATTCTGCCACCTGATCATATAATCATTGCCTAGACAAAATCCCTCATTTAATCTCACCTCACGCCTATACCTGATCATTCGCCATACAAATCATCATCATTCAACGCCATCATCAATCAGTAAAATATCACAAATCCAAGGACCACTGCTTAATGTCCGCGGCCTAATACTAATACTAATACACCTATTCACTTTTTCTTTTAACTCCATCTAATCTCATACTAACATCATCCTAGGATCCTAAGAAATCTTGCGCCTAATATTATTCATCTACATCATATATATTACCAGCACCTACGCAGCACATAACAATACTACAATCCAAGACAACAACTTTGACGCAACATATAACGTAACACATCGTTTTTAAGGCTTGTTCGACATATTTAATTTTCCAAGATCCGTACAAATCACGACCCCAGACAGTGGTATAAAATCTGAGGGTCAACTAAATTAACAATCTTTATTTTATTTCTTTATTTATTTTTATTATTTTATTGAAGTTACTAACATTCTTTTCATGATGTAGATTGTTAACGTATTCTTGCGACTGTAAGTATTGCATATTATACTAACTCCCTGGAATATTTTATTTTCTTATTTTTATTTCTTTTCATGGACATTATTATTTTTATGTATGATTGCAATTTTTATCACATTGTATCTATTGTTAATCAAGACCTAAAGAACTGTTCTAATATTAATCAGATAATTTGGACAACCTGCTAGGAACCTTGTAATATTACTGTTTAATAACTTGTTACTAAAAATAGTCTTTTTATTTGTTTTCTGAACCAATCTAGACTAATTTATATCTAGGGTGTTTAAAATATTATATGATTATTCTTTGGCATAAAATTTGTAATGAATCGATATTTAGTAAATGCCAGCAATGGGCGAACTTGGTTCATTATGATCATATTCGTACCCTCACCACCGAACTCAATCTTTGGTTTATTTTGACCATCTATATATGGAGTCAAGGTGGGGAAATCTACATTGGATAAGTCCCATAATCTGTCCCTGCTGTTTCCCAAAATCCAATTAGGCTTATGAGTCTTCCTTTAAAGACTTGTTGGCGACTTCAAAATAATTTTCAATAAAACCTTTACAATGGGGTAGTCAAATCTGATACGCGCTCATCACGCCTACAATTACTAAAGCCTAATATATATCTATTTAAGTCATTAACCTTAATTAACCACTCAAATACCACTAATGGCCCCTTTCTATATGGCTTCCTCCATAATATTCTACCCTCTTCTTTGGCTATGTGATGTTTCAATGGTAGTATACTTAAGTAGATGAGTTAAATATGGGTTAACTAAGATTTAGTACCGAAATCAAGAGTTAAATATGTTTCGTCGATTGTAAAAGACTACACACCTAGATAATACAATGGAAGTTAAGATGATGCTTCGTGGATTGTGAAAGGCTAGTCACCCGGATAATGTTGCATCTCATTACCTACGACAGTTAACAGTCTCCACTCTCCAGTCTCCACATGCTTAGGAAACTAAAATGTATCTTATGTTTATTTCCTGTATGTTCGGGTCAAGTGTCAACGTCAATGAGAATAATAAACTATGCCACTTAATTTCTTAAATATATAGCATGTGATATTATTCTCGACATGAAAAGCTTAACTTTATTACACTTATTTTTACCCAGAAATGGATACACCCAATGGCCAAGGCGATTAATCATTGATTTGCGTCAAGTTATTTATTGTATCTTATTTGGAATTCTATGTGGAATAGACTTTGTATATATCTAAGAAGCTGTGTTTGGCTAATTTGAATAAGTTAAGTAGTTTAGTCATGCAAGTAGGTTTAGTTATATTTATGTTTATTGTTTCCATAAAAGGTGAGCCATCTAGTCCAAAACTTTGACATATGTGGTAGCAAAAGATGTGTTCCTGTGGAGCTTCCTTTCTACATGGGACGGAGCAAGCTACACAATGTCGAGCAATAATAAAACACTAATTGTTAGTGGCTTTCAAAGCCACTAACAAGAACATTTTTGCAAAAAAAAATTGGTGGAAGATTCAAACAAAAAGGTGGAAAAGTACACTAATTGAATTAAAAAAATTGTCCCATCCGGTATTACTCAGCGGATTTATATATAAGATAGGGAAAAAACAAACGTCACTTGAAGAACCCTTGTTTGTGTGTTTAAAACCACTTGTTTTTTATAAACCAACCCATGATTATGTGTTTTAAAGCTTCATTTTTGTCGAAAAGTACAACTATAATCTAGGAAAAGTAAAAGTTGCATTGATTAGCGTGTTTTGTCATTTTTTTCCCCAAAAAAGTGCAATTGGTCATTTATAAGAACCATTGTTTGTGTATCTAAGACACTTGCTATTTATACAAGCCATGATAAAACACTAATTATTAGTAGTTTCAAAGCCACTAAAAAGGACCTTGTCGCAAAAAAAAAAAATTATTGGAGGATTTAACAGAAAAATTGTTATTTACTTTTTTTTCCAGAGATTGCAATTGTAGTTTTTGCAATAAGTATGATTTCACACACATAACATGGGTTGATCTATAAAGAACAAGTGTCTCAGACACATCAACAATGGTTGGATATAAATAACAAGTGTCTTAAACACACAAACAAAGGTTATAAATTGCACCTTTTTGGGAAAAAAAGCTGGCAAATCTATCTAATCGATGCTACTTTTACCTTTTTCCAGAGATTACAGTTGTACTTTTTGACCAAAAGTAATATCTAACACACAAACATGGGTTGATTTATAAATAACAATTGTCTCAAACACATAAACATGGGTTGGTGTATAAAGAGGAGCCATGATAAAACACTAACGGTTAGTGGCTTCAAAGCCACTAACAAGGACCTTCTTGCAAAAGAAAATTATTAGGGAGTTTAGCAGAAAACTTGTTATTTAGTTTATTTTTTCCAGATAGTACAACTGTACTTTTTTATAATAATTATGATTTAGACACATCAACATGCGTTGATTTATAAAGAAGAGGTGTTTCAAACACAACAGTGGTTGGTTTATAAATAACAAGTGTATTAAACGCACAAATAAGGATTCTAATAAATTGCACTTTTTGGGGAAAAAAGTTGGCAAATCACGCTAATCGATGCAACTTTTACTTTTTACAGAGATTACAGTTGTACTTTTTGACCAAAAGTAAGATTTAACACACAAACATGGGCTGATTTATAAATATCAATTGTCTCAAACAGATAAACATGGATTGGTGTATAAATAACAAGTGTCTTAGATACATAAATAATGGTTCTTATAAATGACCAATATCAAATTTGTTGGGGAAAAAAGTTGGCGAAACATTCTAATTGATGCAAGTTTTACTTTTTCCAGATTGCAGTTTTACTTTTCAACAAAAAGTAAGCTTTAACACGCAGAAACATGGGTTGGTTTATAAATAACAAATGTCTTAAACATATAAAGAGGGGTTGATTCATAATAACAAGTGTTTTAAACACACAAACAAGGGTCATTAAGGGGACTTTTGTATTTTCCCTATCTTATATTAAAATCCGCTGAGTAATACTGGATGGAGCAATTTTTTTAATTCAATTACTGTACTTTTCCACCTTTTTGTTTGAATACTCCTACAAATTTTTTTTGCAAAAAGGTCCTTGTTGGTGGCTTTGAAGCCACTAACATTTAGTGTTTTATCATTGCTCGACATTGTGTAGCTTACTCCATCTAGAGATGGGCATGGGTAGGGTCTGGGTCAGGTCGGGCCAGACCCTAGACCCGGACCCTAAAACTTTTGTTCGACCCAGACCCAGACTCGGACCCTAAGGGTCTTGAAAAGCTGGACGCGGATCCAGACCCTTAGGGTCTACAGGGTCTAGGCTATTTCCTTTATTTTTGACAAATTTATAATACCATTTATATTTCTTCACCTTATATAGTGCCTATGATCTGTAGTGTTTAGAGTATGCGTCTAGGGTCTAGGGTCAAAATGACAAAAGTTGGAATTTTTGGATAAATACAAAGGTTTTTTTTATCTAAAATACAAAAGACAAAAAACATCTTAAACAACTTTAGGGTCCAAGTGTAGGGTTTGAGTAGTGTCTGGGTTTAGAATATTAAGACTCAAACTCATACCTCAAGAGTTTCACTTTCACTTGGACCTAGACCCACTTAAGGTCCTGAAAAATTTGGACCCATACCCTCAAATTAGGGTCGGGTCCAATGGGGTCATGTACCCATGTCCATCCTTATCTTCGTCCCATGTAGAAAGGAAGCGCTTCAGGAACACATCTTTTGCTACCACATATGTCAAAGTTTTGGACTAAATGGCTCACCTTTTATGGAAACAACTAGTATTTTGGCCCGACCGATGCCTCGGGTCGACTAAAATAAACAAAAATATTATTATTCATAAATTTCATAATTCATTTTGTTGCTTTTTGTATTTTTTGTCCAATGAGAAATTAAAAATTTAATGTCATGACGTGATAGGTAAAATCAACATTAAAGGTTGTTTGATTTTGAAAACAATAGCTTGAAAGGAATTCGGATAAGATAATATATCATCAATAGTCTCTTGTTAGTACCGAAATAAGAGTCTTTGGAGATGTAAATAGTTGTTTAAGTCTTTTTAGTTAAATATGATTATTATAAGGCTTTATCATATTTTAATTTAAATATTAGACAATAAAGTTATAGTGTATTGATGGCTGAGCTCTAACATTTCATTTCAAAGGTCCCGTGTTCGATACCTTGCAGTTACAAAATGTTTATATTTTTTAAATTGAGGAGTTCACATGAATGTAAAACATTTGAATTATCAGTTTGAAAAGAGTATCACGTGGCATATGGGAGTCTTTAGGAACACCTTTTAATATATTTGTATAGATAAGCGTAAATATAATACAACCTACTTGCATGCATAAACTCCTTAACTTATTCAAATTAGCAAAACAAACCTTAAATATATACAAAGTTTATTACACAAAGAAATCCTAATAAGATACAGTAAACGACTTGACGCAAATCAATTCTTAATCGCCTTGGTCCTTTGGGGGTATACATTTTTGGGTAAAAATAATTGTAATAAAATTAAGCTTTTAAAGTCGAGAATAATATCACATGCTATATAATTAAGAAAGTGGCATGATTTATTATTCTTATTGACGTTGACACTTGACCCGAACACAGGAAATAAAATGAAGTTACATTTTAGTTTCCTAAGCATGTAGAGACTGTTAACTGTAGGTAATGAGATGAAACATTATCCGGGTGACTAGTATTTCACAATTGACGAAACATCATCTTAACTTCCATTATATTATGTAGGTGAGTAGTCTTTCACAAATGACGAAACATCTTTAACACTTTGATTTCGTTACTAAATTTTAATTAACCCATATTTAACTCATTTACTTAATTATATTACCATTGAAACATCACATATAGGCAAAGAAGAGGGTTGAATATTATGGAGGAAGCAAATTAAAAAGGGTTATTGGTGGTATTTAATTGTAGTTAGATTAAGGTTAATGACTTAAATAGAGGTGTGTTAGGGTTTAGCAACGGTAATAGAAACTCTTGATTAAAAAAGCTAACAATTGTTAGTCATGAAGGGCATATGATGAACTTTTAAGAAATTAAGGAGTATGAGGTAAATTTTGAAAAGTTTGATGGTATATGGTGTTAAAAAACAAAATTACACACGCGTTAATCGACTACATAGAAAAACGAGATGTAGATTAATGACCTAGCTTGTTTAAAATTATATTATCTTGAGTTTTAAAGGAAGTGGGAAAATTGATCTAACCCAATATATCCCAATAGGTCCAACAAAAAAATAACAAAATTAGGACTTGATTGCCCTACACTCCCATAGTTATTGGTAATAAGTCGAACTTGATCATCTTATATATTCAACTTAATTTAAATTAACCATCTTAGAAACACTTTTACCAGATACCAAACAATGATGGATTTCATGAGAAACAAAATACAAAGTATATTGTGTGAGAATTGACAATTGATTTAACGAAGTATCTTAACTGGTGGCAAATTAAAAAGAGAAAACAATCATACAAGGTGGTTATTTAAAAAAAAAAAAAAGGGGTCTTTAGATTTATTTATTTTTTGTAAAAAAAAAGTGTTTATCATTGAAATATCAATCTATATATTTTCTAAAGACCAAATTGTTTCAAACCATGTAACCCTATAAATATCAATTTTTATATCCTATAACCAAAACCACATACCCTATAACCCTGTAACCTATCACCTGAAATTTATTTAATGTATTTATCACCCCTTACTTGCTAATATTTGCTTTTCTTTTCAATATAAACTTAACGATGCTACGATAAGAGTGTGGACATAATTTAAATATATAAAACATTTGAACATCAATATTTACAACTCAATATTACTTACTCCCTCCATTCCATAATAGTGTGAATACTTTCCTTTTATGTTTGTCCCAAATTACTTTGAACACTTCCTTTTTTGGCATGGTTTCACTATTACCATGTTATTTCTTTTACACTCCTTTGGTCCACACTATATCTTTTTCAATAAAAAGTTGCCCAACTTTCTCTCTCATCCAATAAAAAAGACTCCCCTAAAAGTGACACTAAAATAAAAACATGTACATTGCTTAGGTAAGTTAATTAGCTTTGAATAATTTTGTTGCCATCATTTGATGAAAAAAGTGTAACTTTTGTAACAGGCAACAAAAAATATATTATTTTTGCTGTGCTACTTAACAATATTTAAAAAATCTGTTGCCAATTACGTTTCTAAAATGCCCTTGTTTTTGTAGTTGGGTCCAAGTGTAGGGTCTGAGTAGCGGGACCCCTAAGAGTTTCACTTTGACCCAGACACATACCCGGACCCTTATGGTCCTGAAAAAGTTGGACCTACACTCTAAAATTAGAGTCGAGTCCAATAGAGTCTGGTTAGGGTCTTGGACCCATGCTCATCCTTAGCTCCGTCCCATGTAGAAAGGAAGCGCCACATGAACACATCTTTTGCTACCATATATGTCAATGTTTTAGACTAAACCGCTCCACCTTTTATGAAACAATAACCGTAAATTTAATACAACCTACTTGCATGCCTAAACTCCTTAAATTATTAAAATTAGCAAAAATACACCTTAAATATATACAAATTCTATTACACATAGAAATCCTAATAAGATACAATAAACGACTTGACGCAAATCAATACTTAATCGACTTGGTCCTTGGGCGTAAATATTTTCGGGTAAAAATAACTAAATAAGTGTAAAAAAATTAAGCTTTTAATGTCAAGAATAATACCACATGCTATATATTTAAGAAAGTGGCATTATTTATTATTCTTATCGACGTTGACACTTTACACCTCAATATTACTTACTCCTTCCATTTCATAATAGTGTGAATACTTTCCTTTTATGTTTGTCCCAAATTAGTTTGAACACTTTCTTTTTTGGCATGGTTTCACTATTACTATGTTATTTCTTTTACACTCCTTTGGTCCACACTCTATCTTTTTCAATAAAAGTTACCCAACTTTCTCTCTCATCCAATAAAAAAGACTCCACCTACTCCTATCACATCTACTTTTTTTAATAAAATAATATTTGATAATCACACTACAACTTATCACCTTAAATTACGTGTGCGAACAAGTGTTCATATCTTTTTGGGACGAAGGGAGTATACCAATTGTGCTACTATATATGTACAATAATTAATGTGATATTTAAAAATTGTGTTCGATAAATATTATTGGTTTTTGATACCAAATAAACATTTAATATATTTTCTTCTCACCATGGGTTTTAATAGAAGATGGATTAACTTGATTATGTCTTGTGTGTCAACGTTCTCCTACTCCTTAGTTTTCAATAGGGGCGTTGGAGGGATGGCTAGGCCATCTATTTGGCTCCGTCAAGGAGATCCGCTCTCACATTATGTCTTCATTTTGGTTGTAGATGCTTTCTATAAGATGTTGCAGGCTAAGGTTAGGGATGGGCTCCTCCATGGGGCTAAAACCAGCCGTACGGGTCCTGTGATCTCTCATCTCTTGTTTGCAGATGATAGCCGCCTATTTGTAAGAGCAAATCGACAGGATTGCTCAAGAGTAATTGATATTCTCAACCAATTAATATGAAGTAGCTTCCGAGCAGAAAATTAACAATGAAAAGTCATAATTCTCTTTTAATAGGGGGTGAGTCTGGAGACCAGAGAAGAAAGTGTGAGTGTCCTGAATATGCGGCAGGTTGATAGACATGAAAAGTATCTCGGAATTTCCACTGTTGTTGGAAGCTCGAAAAAAGTGGTTTTTGAAGCCCTTTTGGAAAGAATTTGGAAGAAATTGAGTGGTTGGAAGGGGGAAATTTCTGTCTCAGGCAAGAAAGGAGGTTTAATTGAAGTCGTTCATCCAAGCAATTCAGACTTATCTCATAGGTGTGTATAAGTTGCCTGTTTCTATAATCCAACGTATTCACTCTTCTATGGCTCAGTTTTGGTGGGGGCAAAAAGGTTCACGACGGAAGATCATTGGAAGAGCTGGGAGTCTTTATATACCTTGAAATGTTTTGGGGGTAAGGGATTTAAAGACCTCTCGATTTTTAATGATGCTCTTTTGGGTCATCAAGCTTGGATATTTGTAAGGGCACCTGATTCGTTGTTTGGGCGTGTAATGAAGGCGAATTATTACCCCAAGTGTGAGTTCCTTGAGTCCTCACTAGGATTGATGGGAAGTTATTATTGCAGGAGCTTATGGAGTGTAAAAGCATTGATAAGGGAGGGGATGGTGTGGAGAGTTGGGGAGGATGATCAATATATGGAATGACCCGTGGCTATCAGATGATGGGAATAGGTTTGTTACTAGTGATGCGAATGATGATGTCGGATGTGTGTTATTTGATTTGGGGCGCATGGATTGGAATCATGAGTTTATAGCTACTCTTTTCAATGAGCGAGATACCTAATGTATTCTATCTATGCTTATTAGTCACACTGGACTTTGGGACGAGATTACTTGGGCTCTTACAAAGGATGTATGCTATTCAGTTCTGATGGCATATATGTTGGGGAAAGGTGGTAGTTTTGATGAGTTTCACCAAGCTTGGACCACGGTCTGGGGCTTGGAGGTAAGCCCAAAAGCCGCTCGTCTTTTACTCTAGAGATGTTGCACAGGTACACTCCCTGTTTGTGGCCTTCTTGAGGCTCACTATTTGTCTGATGAAGCTAATTGCCCTCGCTGCGCAACTGAAGATGAATTCGATGTTCATGCTCTATTTGATTTCCAAGCTATAAACAGAACTGTGGAGGGAGTGCGATTGTGAAGCGATGATAAACTGGGGTAAGGTAGGAAGTTTGAAGGAGCTTGTCGCAAGTTGGAAAGAGATGGATCAAAACATTGTTCAAAGAGGTGTGTTCCTTGCTTGGATTGTGTGGTAGGAGCGTAAAATTGTCGTCATTGAAGGCAAAATTACTCCCCACTATGTTATTATAGCTCGGGTGCATCGCTTGGTGAGGGATCATGATAAATATGCATCTCGAATTTATGGAACAAAGCATCCCAGGCGTGTGTCGAGTTCAAAGACTTGCCAAGCTCCACTTGTTGGGGTCATTAAAATTATTGATGATGTTGCGGTCTCGGAAGAATGCTAGGTTGGTTTAGGAGTGGTGGCGAGAGATCATGAGGGGGGTTTTGTTTGCAACCACGAGACGTTTGAGGGATGCGTGGACGCCATAGATTGCTGAAGCCAAGGCGCTGGCGATGGCAGCTAGGCTGGGTAGGAGGTATGGTGTTGCTGATGGTATTTTGTAATCGGATTGTGAGGGGCTTATAAACCGGCTCTCTAAAGGGACCACTTTTTTTACTGATCTTGACACAGTTCTAGCAGATATTTTCTCTTTTTGCTCTAGTTTTAGTTCTACTGTTTGGTCTCATGTTCGTAGAGATGAGAATTTGTCGCCCATCATTTAGCGAAATTAGTTCCTTTTGGTATTGAACAAGTATATGGGAAAATCATTGCCCTAGTGTTATTTCCCCATATGTACTTGTGAACACTTTGTCCCTGAATTAATGGAACTTTTCTCTTTTCCCCTCAAATTAAATGGTTAGAATTTTGACACCAAACTTGATACATACTTCATAATAATCTCTCCAAATTTTGATAAGAATCTCACGAGCTAAGCATAAAAGATGACTTCATTAGTGCCATTAATGATTTTATAGTATTAGTCAATTCAAGCCTCCTAATCATACATCATTCGTGACAATAATTAACTTGGGGTGAGTCGGGTGACTAAATATATATATAAAGATAGATAAACACTTATGGTTATGGGAGACGAGACCTTCTAATTAGATATAGACATCCTCATATTGGAAGAATACAATTATATGAGGAAAACTTACTGTTACTCATAGGGTGTTAGGGATGAGTAGGGTACATCACTAAACACGTAGAGATTATCTATTTCACTTGATGTCTCATCTAGTACTATAACAAGTTGTTATAACGGACGCAATGAAACAATAAAGAATCAAAGAACAATCGACACAATAATTAACGTGGTTCACTAACAATGTGCTTGCTACATGCACAAGCAGAGGAGAATCGTTATTATCTTTACGAGAGAGAATACAGATTACAGAATAATAGAGGCAAAGATTATTTATAGGGTTTATATAGTACCCTTCTAATTAAGCTAAAAGAATGGGCCTAAGCTGAACCCAAAACAAAATGGGCGTAAGCTAGACCGCTGTTCTTGGTTAATCCTATCGCCAGACAATTCAAGCCATATTTCAACACAAGTAATTCTTGTATCTATACCTCACCCACTCTTATTAACAATGCAAGTTTGTTAATGCTCAAACCTATCTTTTTAATGCACAAACCTATCTCATATCTTAAACTCATATAAATTTGAAATCCATAACGCATGATCAACTTAATTTAGGTGATTAATTGAAAGTTTTCGTCGTGTAATATAGAAACACTTAGAAACACTATGTAAATTAACACAATGAATATCTTTCTATTTACATAGAAACACTATGTGCAATATAAATTTTTGTTTTGATATTATAGTTTATAATTAAAATATCTAAACAGGAAAATATGTAATGTATTGTCATTGTTTTATTTGGGCATTAAATCACATTGGACCCACTACTTTTGTACACTATTTCTTAGTTTTTAGAGTTAAGGAAATGAGCTCCCTAAAAGAAAGATGCATCTTGTTAGAATGAGTAGCCTGCTAAATCCTTTAAAGCAATCATGAGGGGTATTGCAGGAACCATTGTTTTATTTAAAGAAAACAGATTTTTTTAAAATTCTTTTTCTTTTTACAATTGATTTTAGTTTTTCGACTTGGAAATGGCCTCTTCCTAGCTCAGTCCCAACAATTTAAGAATCTTTATATTGAAGGCGATAAGCAAGTGAACATTGGAGTCCTTCAACGCCTCTACTCTATTCCATAGATCATTCAAACACTCATTGAGGATATCAGATCATTGCTTGATCATTTTTCTTAATCCATAGCTCACGTCTTTCGAGAAGCCAATAGGGTAGCGTATTACCTCTCCAAAAAAGGTCACGCTACTTCCTCGGTCTTTTTTGAAATTGTGAATTTCAAATTTCAACAATTGTGATCAATCACAACTAAATTTTAAAATATAAATTGGTGACTTGAAATTTTCTATTGTTGTATTCAAAATAATTGAGAATTGGTTTACAACCCATGCTTTGCAGCGTTATGATTTTCAATATATTGTTTAGGAAGTAATAAAATAAAAATACGTACATTGCGTTGGGTTAGTTCAATTAACTCTAAATAACTATTCTATTTCAAAATAATTTGAAATTGTCTAAGAAACCGTGATTTGCACAATTATGACTTGTGACTTGTTTGTAATAATTAGTGGTTGTTTGTAATAATTAGTGGTTGTTTGGTGTATAGGAAACTATGTAGGTAATAGCAATTCCCATGATTTTCTGAGTTGGGTAGTTGTTTAGTTGACAGGAAAGTAGGGAAAATGGGGGCAACGAAAATTCCTTAGGAAATTGAAATTCCCACAAAACGTGGGAATTTATTCACCCCCCCCCCCCTTTGGTCATTCAAAATTCCCACATCAGTTCATGGTAAGTGCAAATTCCTTGATGTCAACCAAACATATTAAGGCTATTTCCTAGGAATTACATAGGGGATATAACTTTCTCGGATATGAAATTTCCCATGGGAATTAAATTCCCATGTATACCAAACAATCACTTACTACCTCCGTCCCAGAAAGATCTGAACACTTGTTGGGACACGTAGTTTAAGGTGATAAGTTGTAGTGTGGTTATCAAATGTTATTTTATTTAAAAAGTAGATGTGATAGGAGTTGGTGGGGTATTTTTTCATTAGAGGAGAGATAAAATTAGGTAACTTTTTATTGATAAAAGGTAGAGTGTGGGCCAAAGATGTGTAAAAGAAATAATATATTAATGGTGGGACCATGCCAAAAAAAGAAGTGTTCAAACTAATTTGGGACAAACATAAAAGGAAAGTGTTCAGACTATTCTGGGACGGAGGTAGTAGTATGATAGTTGTTCTTCCCCTAAAAGTGACACTAAAATAAAAACATGTACATTGCTTAGGTAAGTTAATTAGCTTTGAATAACTTTGTTGCCATCATTTGATGAAAAAAGCGTAACTTTTGTAACAGGCAACAAATTTTTTTTTTTATGCTACTTAACAATATTTAAAAATCTGTTGCCAATTACGTTTCTAAAATGCCCTCGTTTTTGTAGTAGGATCCAAGTGTAGGGTCTGAGTAGCGGGACCCCTAAGAGTTTCACTTTGACCGAGACTCATACCCGGGCCCTTATGGTCCTGAAAAAGTTGGACCTACACCCTAAAATTAGAGTCGAGTCCAATAGGGTCTGGTTAGGGTCTTGGACCCATGTCCATTCTTAACTCCGTGCCATGTAGAAAGAAAGCCCCACATGAACACATCTTTTGCTACCACATATGTCAATGTTTTGGACTAAACCGCTCCACCTTCTATGAAACAATAACCGTCAATTTAATACAACCTACTTGCATGCCTAAACTCCTTCAATTATTAAAATTAGCAAAAAATACACCTTAAATATACACAAATACTATTACACATAGAAATCCTAATAAGATACAATAAACGACTTGACGCAAATCAATACTTAATCGACTTGGTCCTTGGGTGTAAACATTTTTGGGTAAAAATAAGTGTAAAAAAATTAAGCTTTTAATGTCGAGAATAATATCACATGCTATATATTTAAGAAAATGGCATTATTTATTATTCTTATTGACGTTGACACTTGACCCGAAGATAAACTGAAGTTACATTTTAGTTTCCTAAGCATGTGGAGACTGAAGAGTGGAAACTGTTAACACACTTAACTGCAGGTAATGAGATGCAACATTATCCGGGTGACTAGTCTTTCACAATCGACGAAACATCATCTTAACTTCCACTATATTATGTAGGTGAGTAGTCTTTCACAATCGACGAAACATCTTTAACACTTGACTTCGTTTCTAAATCTTAAATAACCCATATTTAACTCATCTACTTAAGTATATTACCATTGAAACATCACATATAGCCAAAGAAGAAAGCAGAATATTATGGAGGAAGCGAGATAAAAAGGGGTATTGGTGGTATTTAATTGTGGTTAAATTAAGGTTAATGACTTAAATAGAGGTATATTAGGGTTAAGCAATGGAATTAGAAACTAATGACGAAAAAAACTAACAGTCGTTAGTCATGAAGGGCATATGATGAACTTTAAAGAAATCAAAGAGTATGAGGTAAATTAAAAGTTTGATGGTATATGGTTAAAAAAAAAAATACACGGGGGTAACGCTAAAAATGACTACACAAAAAAACGAGATGTAGATTAATGAACTAGCTTATTTAAAATTATAATATTTTGAGTTTTGAAAGAAGAGGGAAGATTGATCTAACCTATAACTTGTTGGTATATATTTCGATGCTGATTATAAGATCGAGCATAGTTTGAGTGTTAGCTAGTTAATATAATAGCCTGAAAGTCATATTTATTGGTAATAAGTCGAATTTGACCATCTTATATATGCAACTTATATAAATTAACCATCTTAGAAACACTTTTAAATTACCGAGATACCAAACAATGACGGATTTCATGAGAAAAAAATACAAAGTACTCCCTCTGTTTTTTTTATCATTATCACTTTCCTGTACGCGTCTCCCAATGCACATCTTTGAACTAAAATATCTTTCATTATATATTAGTAAAAATTACAACGATTAAATATTAATAAAGTACTAATTAAAACGAATCAAACAAGACCCCACATGACTATATTTTTTCTTATAAATTGAGAAAAATTGAGAAGATTCTCTCTAAGCATGAATAGTGTCAAGATTCTAAGTGAGAAAGATAAAAAAAACAGAGGGAGTATATCGTGTGAGAATTGACAATTTATATATTAAATGAAGTATCTCAACTGGTGGCAAATTTTTAAAAAATCATATAAGGTGATATAAATTATTATAGACAATAAAAAAGTATTTATGTTATAAAATTGGATCAAACTATATATTAGTGTCCACTATCATAGACCCCATGCGATACCCAAGCCAAAATATATGAATGAAAGCTAAGTCGTTAGATTTCGCAAATACACTGTACTTATAACTAGTTTTTGAAGTCCATGTGATGTAAGGGTTATTGTTTTTATGTGGTAGCATTATAACCATATGTATTATGTGCCATAATAAATAACATAAATTAGATATATATTTTTTTTATTTTGTTATGTACAAAATCCTTTTAATTTAAGGGACGCTTTCAAACGTAAAGTATTAATGATTGACATTGAAAATAACAAAATTGTTTTAGTTAGGATTATCAAATTCTTAGGTAATTTAGTTAATCCAGACTCTAATTTTCTTTTCTCTTTACCATTATAAATTATTCTATTTAATCCAAAGTTATTCGAGGATAAGAACATGTCACCTCCACACTCTTTAAAACCCATACCTCAAATCAATAAGGTATGGGGTTTAGATAAACCCAAGGGGGGAGGTGGATATGGCTTATACCAACACCTCTAGGTATCAAATAAAAGAAAAAAATTCATTCCCAAAATAAAACCAAACACATAGTATTAGGTATCAAGTTCCAAACTTATACCACAGCTTGGTTTCATTCTTGATTCGAAACCCATACTACTATATAAACCAAACGCCTAGGAATTGTCGTACTAATTTTTTTTATATATAATTTGGGATTTTATTAATGATATGGTTCAAGGTCAGTGGGCCATTACAATTCTAATCGAGCCTCAACAAAGCCCACATAACTTTACTCAGCAGCCATATTACAAGATTGAGGTTTGAACCCCAGTACCTATTCTTGTCGTATTATTATTAGCTCTAGTGTAATAAAATTAAAACTAGTTGTAATATTGATTAATATGAGATTAAAATAATGAAAATACTCTAAAGTCAAGTAATATTAATTAAATCATTCTTAATCATTTCTTGAACCACTCCCTAGCTCCTGATCAATCTATATATAAACCATTTCACCCTTTGCAGTTCTCCACGCAATTAAGACAAGGAACACACTGTTGTCATTGTCAACTTTCTCACTCTCTCGCTCTTTGTGCAAGCTAACTCATTCATTCCACCATGAAAGAGTGGAAAGGCAGTATGTTTCATTTTATTACATCTTAAGTTTCATATGATTGATTTTTTTTTTTTTTTTATTATCTACTGTGGATGTGTTTAATTGCTGCCTAATATAATTACGTTGTCATATACTCATATTCTACCATGAATGATGAATATAACATTCAGGGAACTACGACTTCGACTTCACTGATCCGAGTAAACCAGTACGAACATTCAGATCACGAAGGCCTTGCCACTTCATCTTCGAAATCAAATCGTATGATGAGCTTGTTGCATCACTTAAAAAAGCCAACAAGTTATCATTCGAGACACCACAATTTTCAACTGGGGATGAGAAATGGTACTTCCTCTATCTCTAAATAAAATCTAGGGCCTAGGGCACATATATATTTGAGTTAAAAGATTCCGAATCATGCTTCGTTGCGTTAATTTTTTATTACATGTTTATCAGAGTGGTGTAGGTTTTTCTAGACTAAATTAATCATTGTTTGGTTAGGTTGTTGGTAGTAGAGACTAGAGGATATGTTTAACGTAATACCCCCTCCGTCCCAAGATATAGTTCTCGTTTCATTTATCATGGTTAAACTTTAAAACTTTTGATCAAATAATCTCATTGATATATACAAATAAAACATACTCATGTGAGATCATTGATTGTGTTTGTGAATTGATTGATAAGATATATATGAATTGTGTGAAGGATAAATGAAATGTACTAAATTTTATAGTCAATGTTTCTTTTTTTGGTGGCTCAACTATATTTTGATTGCCTTCAACATTTAAGTTAATTTTTTAATGCTATATTTGAGTTTGACTTTATTTTTCCCTGTTTTTTGGTAGTACTTGATTTACTAATGGGCAGTTAAATAAATTTATAGGGGGACACTTTACCCCCCCCCACTCCCTTATATAATTGAGATAGGAGAGAAATAGATAAAAAGAGAGATTCATGTCGTGAGAAAGGGATAAAGATAACATATTACCAAAAATGGATATGTATAGCAATTAAATGGTGCAATGGTGATAATAGTGGCCCTTGGAATCTAAATTTCATCATTAATTTCATCCAGAATGCCATGGAAAGGGGACTTGGTATTGAAATATCCTACAAAAGTCGGGAATCAATTGTTGTGACGGATTTGCTTGCCAAGCAAGGCCTCACCGAGAATGAATGAATTCATTGCTTGGTTGTAACTCCCTTCGTTAGTTCTGGTTTTTTCAGGATTATGATTTGATGTATCTAATATTGGAATGGCTGCTACTGAGATTACTTTGTAATGTTGTGGCTTCAAAGTAATAAATAAACCAAATTATCTAAAAAAAAAATATGAAACTTCTAAATAAAAGAAATGTAGTAAGTAATAAAGAAAGGACGGAGTATTAAAAAATGGGTATCGGATTTCCAAGTAGGAGGAAAAGAGTTGGATCACTTGCAAGCCCTTGATCAGGTTGGATGATCATACAACTTCCCTTCTCAAAACCAAGTATAATAAATGACAAGAAAAAAAAAGAAAATTAGAAACTGATTCAGCCATCAGTTTTAGTTCTCTTATTGCCACCTTGATCAATATTTACCGCTACGCACTAGCTAGTTATGTAGTACCAAATATACTTGTTAATCTTCTTAGTGCGTGACAAGATTCTTTGGTTTGTATTTTCCACTAATCTACTATATTTGGTTTTAATTGATCAGGACTATGTGCTTCTATCCTGAAGGGAATGTGGCAAAAGGTGGCAAAGAGTACATCTCCATGTACGTAAAGAGGCAAAAGAATAATGCGGGTCGAAACAAAGAAATTAATGTCGCCATCAAATTTTTCATATTAGATCAAATTAGTGGTGAATATCTAGTCATTGAAGGTACGCTCGTTCTGCTTTGGGAACAATAATAATTCAATAACTGGACATAAAGGAGCTCGTTAATCCTACACCCAAGTGTACACCCGCTCACATTAACCTCTATCATGTACTTAGAACATGAATATATAGGTAGAGAATGTGAGAGGGTGTAATTTTTCGCCGGGTTTAAGAATTTTTCCTAATATAATACTTCAAGGAATAATTAATGGTCAAAGTATGTTGTGACAAATATAAAAGTAAAATATGAAAAAAAGTATATATACGTTATTATGATTTTTTGGCCCCTCTTATTGCCATGGACCTTGAGTGATTAGCATTCAAATCGCCCTCAAGAGTCAAGAGCTAGGAGAAACATAATATTTGCATATTATATCATCCAGACCGTGCAATATGCATTTCACCTCCACGCATTTACATCCTTGTGAAATCTAATTAATACTAATATTTTTAGCTATGTAAACAAAAAAATTATAAATTATTGTTAGTTTTGAAATACAGGTCTTTTGTTTGACATTAAGTAACAAATGATCCAACAAATGAGATAGAGGGACTGCAAACTATCCGTTAGTCAAAAGGATTTAATTTTAGGGAGTTGAGTTTGCAAATTGGTGGGGCGTCGAAGCTAGCAAACCCAAATATCAATAGCTAACGTCATGTATATATTTAGGATGTTAATGGATCTTAGAGCTGACTCAAATCCGTAGAAGTGTTTCACTTATTTGAGAACGGATGAAGTATATGTGTACCGAAATTTAATAATGTGTGGCATGCAGATTTGGGAGAAAAGCATTTTGATGCTCGCGGTAAAGAATGGGGAATTGCCCAAGCTCTGGAGTTCAATCATTTTAAGAATTCAGACAATGGATTTTATGTTGACAACAGTTGCACCATTGGGGCCGAGATTTCTATTACCAAAGATCGAACCTCATTACTCAAAGATGTCTCATGTCAACACCATTTCAAGAAGTACATTTAATATTATCAAACTAGGACCTTTCGATAACAACACTCCTGAACCAGTGGATTCTAATATCACATTTGTTACTAGCTTCGACGGTGAACCTTACACTTGGTGCGTATTAATGATAATTATCTTTCCACTTTTCTCAAAAATGATTTTGTCGATCCAAGATACATACAAGTACATTATAATTATTACTATATTTGTCCTTGTCTTTTTGTACTGTATATCTTCTTTACCTTTAACTTTGCCATATTATATATGTATAGGAAACTACAATTGTATCGTGAAGGATATGGATCTGGAAATGGCAGTCATTTTTCCCCATATTTGGTACTTGTGGACAATGACAAGCTCTCAAATGGAAGCAGCATGCTTGTTAATTTTGAGCTCAGTCTTTTAAACAAATATACCGGAGCATACGCTAATGAAAAAACTTGTAAGTTCATCTTTTTTTAATTACATGCTCAATTTTCTTTACCCTAATTAAATTAGTAGTTGTACATTTCATTTATCCTTCACATAATTGCTTACTATTATGTGTCTTTGGAAACAAGTACATCGATCCAAGACATACTTTTAGACATACTTCTCAAATATATAGTCATTGAACTCGAATGCATATTCAAAGAAATGTCACCCCTTTTAAGTTCTGCAGTCCTTTTGTAAATGCATCGGATTTGTAAATCAAGCTTGCTTGCTAAGATCGATAGAGTGGCTCGCTCTAGCTTAGGGGATCATTTCGGATTCGCATCCCATGCGGGTGGTCCTTGGGCTTGTGGGGAAATCTCTGGATCTTAAGGTAGAGTTGGAATCAAGGTTAGCCTGTTTGGTTGGAGGCCCTCCTTCCACCATGTGCAAGGGGTTCGACTCTTTGTAATCCTAAAATTCCCCCCACTTGCAAAGGATCTTCATCTTACATTTAAAAAAAATGTTAACAGAAATGCGACGATAGACAAAAGCGTCTCTACTAAAATTATTAAATCTTTATGCTTATTGGTTCAGGGATTTTTCAATTTTCATCCGTAACATATCAAATTTTTTTTCTTGCAGTGCTTGACTGGTTCACTCATTCTAAGGTTTCATCTGGTTTTCCTGAATTTATTAATAGAAGTGAGGTCTTTAATTCGTCGAGCAGGTTTTTCGAAGGAGGAAGTTTGGATGTGAAAGTTCATTTTCATTCCATCTTCATAATCAACGATGCTGAAGGTTAAGATGGTCACCGTCCACCATCTATGAAGCACTACATTGCTTGCTCACCATTTATTGGCTTTTTCTTTAATTTCCAGTTTATAATAACTTAGGCAAATGAAAATCTATATATGTTTGAGATATTGTTTTTGTTTATTACAGAATTATATGAAAGTTGGGTCCAATCTCAAGACAAAAAGTTTGATGAAAAAAGTAACAGATTAAATAAAACAAGCTTTGAAATTACAATTCAACTAACTGAGATTGGATCACTTTCATATATACTCGAGATAAACTGATGATTTCTTACAACAATATTTGCCTTGTCGTTTGTATTTTGTTTGGAAGTGTGTTTCAATTTCTTCTTGGCTTGTATTTTTAATTGAATTATTACGTAATGCTTGTTATGATCTGAGTAAATTGTTTTTGCTAAATTATTATTATTTCTGGCCATTAGAAAAAAAAAAAAAACCGACGTCACGTAATTGATGGAAGGTCAGACCGAAAAAAGTTTAACCCGACTTCTTGATAGCCAAAAGAACTTGATCCAAAAACAAAACAAAAGATGGAAGTACCAATATTGACATATATATTGTGCCATTATAAGATTAGCATTTGAAACAATTCATCAGTAGTTTTCTCCTCATGTAAGCAAGTACTTTCGTTTACCATAAAATAACAAGCATGTACACGAATACACAATACACAATGCAAATGCCATACACACTGGCGGATGCAGAGGGGTCATTGGGGGTACTGCAATACCCCCGAAGTGAATTTTTTTGTGAAATTAAAACCCAAACAAGAAGTCTTAAGAAAGTGATGAAGCTGGAACTTGGGAGAAAGAAGAGAGAGGAAGAAAATATGCTCATCTCCTTAAGTAATTGCAAGTCTGGGACCGGGTGAAAGAAGATAGAGAAAGAAGAATTGGGGCTTTTTACTGCTTTTAGGGGCAGGGACTCGGAGAAAGAAGAGAGAAAGCAGTGAAAGACGATAGAGAAAGAAGAATTATATGTCAGTGAAAGCAAATAAATTTATCTTGTTTAATGATGTCTTAGCTCATCATCACCCACCAAAGCAAAAGGATAGAATTACAATCCAAATAGATCATCAAATCCCTAATACTCTCTTGGTTATAAATTTAATTTCAAATGAACTATTTATTAGATAATAATTAGTTTAATTGTTTATTGGGTATAGAAAATGACACATGGATCAAAAAATTAATGGGACAACAAACCCGATCTTCGACAATTTGTGTAATTTTACTTATTTATTTTCATATTTTAAGATTTATGACGTTAAATATTGAACAATGTTTTGGATTGTAATATTTATGACGTTAAATATCGAGACCAAGGTTTATTTAAGTAATCACAAAGAACCCCTATTTGAAAATCCTGGATCCGCCACTGGCCATACACAATGTAAATGCCAATGACGTACCAAACAAGGTTTGACCTAGTGGTAAAGGTTTGGCCTCATGACTTCAAGGTCATGGGATCAAACTCTATTAGGGGATTTTTTGGGGTGAGGATTCCATTATCATCCCCCCCTCTCAAGTAGTCTGACCTGCAAACCTGACTGGTTAAACCTGAACAAGGTGTCAGTTCAATATGGTCAAAAATGTAAATTCCAATGACGTAGTTTTGTCACTGCTCTTCTTCGTATTCTTTGTTGTACGGGAATTCTTATCATCTGAAAAATTTGTTTTGCGGAAAAATTCATTTACATAAGTTTAAATAAATTAAACAAGTTCCAATAAGTTGTAGAAACAAGATACCATATGTTCTAGTAAGTTATAAAAATAAGTATCAAATATAAACTTTTGAGATAAAGTTTAGATGTATGATTTATTAATTAATAAATATAAAAGTATAAGAGTTTGAAATAAACACAAAAGATGTATAAAATTTTTGAAGACAATAGAAAAACTAAGACAGAGTACAAGAGTTTCACAAATTAAGCATAAGAGTTTGTCGTAAGCAGAGAGACTAAATAATTAAATTTGTAAGATAGACCTCTTGTTTATTAAACTATATATTATAAATAAAATATAACTATCTAAGTTATCTAGCGCACGTGCTTTAAAACAAGTCTATATATAAACAAAAACTTTAAGGAACATTGAGAGTGTCACATGAGATTGTCATGTTACAATATATAAAAATAAATAATTAGAGTTTTGGATATCGAAAAATTTTCCGTTTCGTTCTCAATAAAAAACAAGTGATTATTGTATTATACTTATAGAAACTAACCCTAAACTTAGCTATACAATTTAAAAATTATAATTCCTATTTTATTGAATTTAACTCGAAATATACGTTAACATAAGAGCTAATTCTTAATATAGTGGGTTTTCCATGAGTTTTAAGAGTGCAACTTAGGCAAGTTTCACATTTGACGAATTCTAGCGCGCCACATAAACAAATTCGGCTTATAAGATTGGAGATAATAGATTCTAGGATTTCTTTTTTTCTATCTTATATTCATGAGAATATGTTGGAACTCTATGAATACAATCGCAAGTAAATAAATCTCTCAAAAAAAAACTAGAAAATTTGTATCATTTGATTTGAATTTATGTGGATAAAAATTTATATATGAATAATATATTAATTAATCTTTAATGATATACAAGACCATTTATTTAAATAAATTATATCATTTAGTGTTCGGATACTAGTTTTCTACTTCTTCATATATGAACATTGCATGATAAATATATAAAATTGAAAATAGCACATATTCATTAAAAGGTACCACTTCGATTTTGATTTAAATATAATAGGATCTTTATACTTGATCCTTTTTATCAATGACATATATTGCAATTTTACACATTATAATAATCTCATTTAAAAATATTAACAATGTGTAGTTATTAGGATTCGAACACATGACCTTTGAATGAAATGTGAGAATTTAACCACTAATCCACTACAATTTCAATGCTTAATGTTTTAAAGTAAAACATAATAAAGTCTTATAATTATATGTAATTATAGAAACATAGTCAAGCTTTTTGATTTCTAACACTTTTATTAGCTAATAAAAGTTCTCTTACCCTAATTTCATGAAATTGTTATTGTTATCCCCGATTCCTTAGAAGTTTTTGTAAAACAACTTATCATGTCATAACGTCCATTTTTCAATTTCGCACTAGACAAAAATATTTCCAAAAGCTAATAAAATCAATTATGAAATTTATGAATAATAATTTATTTGATAATTGTAACCTGCGGCATCGCCCGGGCCAAAATACTAGTTAAAAATGAGGGTGGAAGAAGGATTAAAAAAATTACGTGACTAGCATGTACGGAATCAATGTAAGTCAATGCTCCGGAAAAGACCTTGTCACCCTTTCATTTTTTATGATATAAAATTATAATAAGGTAGCTTTTCGCAATATAACTTCTACTAAAGACTTGGTTCTCACAAAAAAAAATCCTTTTGTCAATCGAATTTTAATTATAAAATTTATAATTTTGAAGTAAAAATTAAAATAGGGATGAACGCCACAAAAGGTCTGCTTATGCACGTGCACAAAAGTAAGAGATTAGGAAACAGATGAACAGACAATTAGGAATTTTCTCATGGTGTGAGTCCCCTATTTTTAGGTTGTATACACAGTGGCGGGTATAGGGGGTTCAGCGAGCCAAAAATTGTCCGTTCATTCTCAGGAATCAACAGTTCAAAAACATCCCCCTCAACACAAATTACATTAATTCGCAAAGAATTATTCAATTTAGAGACCATACAACAGGGTAAATACAGGATATAATAGGATAGATAGATGATTCTTAAATAGTACACAACAATTTGTGATAGGAGTATGTGACTAAGTAGGCAGCTAAGACAGGTTGACAATAGAATACATCAGCAGATATGCACTCGCCACTAAAACCGCCAAAACAAACAAAAAGGGTGGACAAAAAATGAAGAGTAATGGCTTGTACATCTCACAAGCTACCACATTGTAACCTTTCACCAGCTGTAATCAGCACTATAGAATTTGTCTTCCCGGATAGTAATCGCAAAGGACTGATTGCCGCCAAATTTTCGTCCTCCGAGCATGTTCTTGCATTAGCACAAAGGGCAAAGATCGCATACTCTAACAACACCCGGGGAGAAATAACTCAAAATGTTAAAGCTCAACAAATTGCGTATAAGCACAACTACGGTGCTAGGGTGTAAGAGTAGCTACCGAGATAACGTTATCGGCCAGTTTGGTAAATGGTCATCAATGGTGATAATGATAATGCATTTTAGTGCTTGTTTGGTATAACATAAGTAACATTTCCTATTTAAAAGATCTTCCCATGTATTTCTATTTCATATGCAGTACGATAAGTTATCTAGTTGATCAAAAGTTCTACTTACCTAGGGAAATCACTTTTGCCAACCAAAGAACTCTACATATATCTACTTCCAAGTCATGTTTTTTATAATGTCAACAAGCACTTAGTGTAAATTTGTAGCAGGCACGGCCTAACACAAAATCCCACGGCACAGCTCAGCACAACATACGCCAATCTCACAATACTTCGCACGGCACAACTCCATATAATTCTGCCACCTGATCATGTAATCATTGCCTAGTGCCTACCACCGTCCACCGCCTAAATTTCTACTCCCTCATTTACTCTCACCTCCCGCCTATACCTGATCATTCGCCATACAAATCATCATCATTCAACGCCATCATCAATCATTAAATATCACAAGTCCAAGGACCACCGCTTAATGTCCACGGCCTAATACTAATACACCTATTCACTTTTTTTTTTAACTCCATCTAATCTCATACTAACATCATCCTAGGATCCTAAGAAATCTTGCGCCTAATATTATTCATCTACATCATATATATTACCAGCACCTACGCAGCACATAACAATACTACAATCCAAGACATCAACTTTGATGCAACATATAACGTAACACATCGTTTTTATGGCTTGTTCAACATATTTAATTTTCCAAGATCCGTACAAATCAACGACCCTAGACGGTGGTATAAATTTTAAGGGTCAACTAACTTAACAATCTTTATTTTATTTCTTTATTTATTTTTATTATTTTATTGAAGTTACTAACATTCTATTCATGATGTAGATTGTTAATGTATTCCTGCGATTGTAAGTATTGTATATTATACTAACTCCCTGCAAAATTTTCTTTTCTTATTTTTATTTCTTTTCATGGACATTATTATTTCTATGCCTGATTGCAATTTTTATCACATTGTATTTATTGTTAATCAAGACCTAAAGAACCCGTGCTCATATTAATCGATAATTTGGACAACCTCGCTAGGAACCTTGTAATATTACTATGTAATAACTTGTCACTAAAAATAGTCTTTTTATGTGTTTCCCGAACCAATCTAGACTAATTTATTTTTAGGGTGTTTAAAATATTATATGGTTGCCTTTAGGCCGAGGGCACGTCTCGCTTGGGCATCACGCATCACGTATAAGGAGTTACATTTTACCAAAAAAAAAAAAAAATATTATATGATTATTCTTTGGCATATAATTTGTAATGAATCGATATTTAGTAAATGCCAGCAACGGGCGAACTTGGTTCATTATGACCATATACGTACCCTCACCGCCGAACTCAATCTTTGGTTCATTTTGACCATCTATAGAGTCTAGACGGGGAAATCGACATTGGATAAGTCTCATAATCTGTCCTTGCGGTTTCCCAAAATCCAATTAGGTTTATGAGTCTTCCTTTAAAGACTTGTAGGCGACTTCAAAACAATTTTCAATAAAACCTTTACAATGGGGTAGTCAAATCTAATACGCGCTCATCCCGCGTAGGCGAAATAAAAACACGCCTACAATTACTAAAGCCTAATATATATCTATTTAAGTCATTAACCTTAATTAACCACTCAAATACCACTAATGGCCCCTTTTTATATCGCTTTCTCCATAATATTCTGCCCTCTTCTTTGGCTATACGTGATGTTCCAATGGTAGTATACTTAAGTAGATGAGTTAAGTATGAGTTAACTAAGATTTAGTACCGAAATCCAGAGTTAAATATGTTTCGTCGATTGTAAAAGACTACTCACCTAGATAATACAATGGAAGTTAAGATGATGCTTCGTGGATTGTGAAAGGTTAGTCACCCGGATAATGTTGCATCTCATTACCTACGACAGTCAACAGTCTCCACTCTCCAGTCTCCACATGCTTAGGAAACTAAAATGTATCTTAATTCTTGAGTTTATTTCCTGTATGCTCGGGTCAAGTGTCAACGTCAATAAGAATAATAAACTATGCCACTTAATTTCTTAAATATATAGCATGTGATATTATCCTCGACATGAAAAGCTTAACTTTATTACACTTATTTTTACCCAAAAATGGATACACCCAATGGCCAAGGCGATTAATCATTGATTTGCGTCAAGTCGTTTATTGTATCTTATTAGGATTGCTATGTGTAGTAGACTTTGTATATATTTAAGAAGGTGTGTTTTGCTAATTTGAATAAGTTAAGGAGTTTAGGCATGCAAGTAGGTTGTACTATATTTATGTTTAATGTTGCCATAAAAGGTGAGCCATCTAGTCAAAACTTTGGCATATGTGGTAGTAAAAGATGTGTTCCTGTGGAGCTTCCTTTCTACATGGGACGGAGAAAGCTACACAATGTCGAGCAATGATAAAACACTAACCGTTAGTGGCTTCAAAGCCACTAACAAGAACATTTTTGCAGAAAAAAATTGGTGGAGGATTCAAACAAAAAGGTGGAATAGTACACTAATTGAATTAAAATAATTGTCCCATCTGGTATTACTCAGCGGATTTTATATAAGATAGGGAAAAAACAAACATCACTTGAAGAACTCTTGTTTGTGTGTTTAAAACCACTTGTTCTTTATAAACCAACCCCTGTTTATGTGTTTAAGACATTTGTTATTTACAAACCAACCCATGATTCCGTGTTTTATAGCTTCATTTTTATCGAAAAGTACAACCGTAATCTAGGAAAAGTAAAAGTTGCATTGATTAGCGTGTTTCGTCAGTTTTTCCCCCAAAAAGTGCAACCGGTTATTTATAAGAACCATTGTTTGTGTATCTAAGACACTTGCTATTTATACAAGCCATGATAAAACACTAATTATTAGTAGTTTCAAAGCCACTAACAAGGACCTTGTTGCAAAAAAAAAAAATTATTGGAGGATTTAACAGAAAAATTGTTATTTACTTTTTTTCCAGAGATTACAATTGCACTATTTGCAATAAGTATGATTTCACACACATAACATGGGTTGATTTATAAAGAACAGTGTCTCGTACACATCTACGATAGTTGGTTATAAATAACAAGTGTCTTAAACGCACAAACAAAGATTATAAATTGCACCTTTATGGGAAAAAAGCTGGGATCTATCTAATTGATGCTACTTTTATGTTTTTCCAAATGATTACAGTTGTACTTTTTGACCAAAAGTAATATCTAACACACAAACATGGGTGGATTTATAAATAACAATTGTGTCAAACACATAAACATGGGTTGGTGTATAAAGAGGAGCCATGATATGATAAAACACTAACGGTTAGTGGCTTCAAAGCCACTAACAAGGACCTTCTTGCAAAATAAAATTATTAGGGAGTTTAGCAGAAAACTTGTTATTTAGTTTATTTTTTCCAGATAATACAACTGTACTTTTTTATAATAATTATGATTTCACACACATCAACATGGGTTGATTTATAAAGAAGAGGTGTCTCAAACACAACATTGGTTGGTTTATAAATAACAAGTATATTAAATGCACAAATAAGGGTTCTAATAAATTGCACTTTTTGGGAAAAAAAATTGACAAATCAAGGCTAATCGATGCAACTTTTACTTTTTTCGTAGATTACGCTTGTACTTTTTGACAAAAAGTAAGATTTGTGTAACAGATTACACCCAAGAATTTGTGTTACGAAATAACATGCAGTAATCTAGTACGAAAAGCTAGAGAGTTTCTCACTCTAGAATTCTCTCTACAATGGCGAGAAATTCAAAAGTGCAGAAGACATCAAATGCTAGCAATCGAAAGCCAACTGGTCCGAGTTCTGATTCAAATGCGAAGAAAACCAAAACAATGGATGAATTGCTTGGAGTTACAGCCATGGATTTTCAATCAGAACAAGCATTGGAGGAGGAGCATGTGAGAGCAGTTCAGCACAGCTTGAACACACATCGTTTTTTCTCTGAATGACTATCTTCAATTCATTCGAATGCTGAGCAAGTTCAACAAGGAAGGAATAGCGGGATGGCGAAGAGAACGGTTCGTGTAATTGAGTTGGTTCCAATTTTGCAAATGTCTGATAATGAGGTAACGTCTGAATTTTCTGATCATGATGTTGATATAGAATGATTGCTAAAGTGAAAATTGATATGGAAGATGTTCAATCGGAGATTGACTTCTGGAATTCCTCTGTAATATGCTATGTGGTTGGAGCTAATCCTCCATCTTATGTTATGGAAGGATTCATTAGGCGTATATGGAGGAATTATGGTGTTGATAAGGTTGCAATGTTGAAGAGTGGAGTTTATATTGTTAGATTTACATCCATGGAGAAGAAGGATTTGGTGTTGACTGAATCGAACCCATTTTTTGACAATAAACCGATGATTGTAAGGGCTTGGGGAGCGGGATATGGACATCACTAAAGATCAATTTGATGTAATTCCTACATGGATTCAACTTAGACTTGATTTTAAGTACTCGGAGTGACAGATGTCTAGCAAAATTGGTCGCACCTATTGGTAGATTTTTGAAGGTAGATGGTGCTACTTCCAAAAGAGAGAAACTCCAATATGCTAGAGTCTTAATTGAGGTTAAAGTGGGGCGGGAGTTTTCAGATCAGATCAGCTTCCTCAATGAGAAGAGTATTGAAATGGTGATTGATGTTTCCTATGAATGGAAACCAGTGATCTGTGCTGTGTGCAAGAAATTGGGGCATACCTCAGATGAATGTAAAAAACCTACACAACAAAAGGAATGGCGAGCAAAACAGAATGTGCAACTAGTTGTTCAACGACTCGTCAGTCCAACATCCTCGTTGTGCACCCGTAAGTCCAACCAGATGTTGAGAAGAGTGCGGTGCAAGGCCGAATCGGGAATTTCAGCTAGTGACACAATGAGTTCGAAGAAGTGAACAACTCGCTATTCCTATCAATCACAAACTCATTCACTGTGCTGGAAATAATGGAAGATCAAGTTATGGTGGGCACTGTTCCATGTGTTCAGGGTGTTGAAGTTGATGACAGGAGGGGGACTCTCCTGACAAGAATGGATAATATTTTTGTGTGGAATGTCCGAGGGATCAATTGCTTATCAAAGCAATTAGAAGTTAAAAAGATAATAAATAATAGATCCCTTGGATTGATTAGTCTCATTGAGACTAAAGTTAAAGCAAAGAATATGGGAAAGTTGTATCTGAAGCTCTTCTCAGGGTGGTGTTTTAGCTCAAATTCCTCCTACCATCCTGGTGGAAGGATTACTATTGCTTGGAATCCTCTTAGTTTCCGGGTGGATATTAAGTGGATTAGTGCACAACTAATACACTGTTATGTGAAACCTCAGAATAGTTCCGCTGGATTCTTCTATACTATTGTGTATGCTTTCAACAATGCAAGGGAAAGGGAAAGCCTTTGGGAGGATTTAAGGATGCTCTCTGGCTCGGATAGTCCTTGGATTGTGACAGGTGATTTCAATTGTGTACTGAGTAGGGATGAAAGAATTGGCAATCTCGTTAGGGATAGTGAGATGTATCCTTTCAGGAATTGTATCCTGCAATGTAAGCTTGAAGATATCAAATTTTCAGGGTGCTTCTTCACCTGGAACAACAAGCAACAGGGCTCTGATAGAGTTTTCTCTAAACTGGATCGTGTTTTAGGTAATGATGCTTGGAATGATACATATCCAACTTCTGAAGCCCAGTTTATGACAGAAGGAAATTTTGGTCATTCTCCTATATTTGATCAAAGTTCATAATGAGGTTGCTAATGGCCTGAGACCTTTTAAATACTTTCATATGTGGAGTATGGCAGCTGATTTTAAAATGAGAGTGAGGAATGCTTGGAACACTCATTTTTATGGTTGTGAGATGTTCAAGTTTGTTAGTAAGCTTAAACTTGTTAAGCAAAGCTTGAAACAATTGAATAAGGAGGGTTTTAACCAGATTCAAGCTAATGAAACTGAGGCTTTGCAAGCTATGAAAAAGGCTCAGGAGAAGATGCACCAAGATCCTAATGATGAGAATCTAAAAGCAGCTGAGATGAGGGCAGCTAAAGATTATAAACTGGTGAATGAGCAATATAAATCCTACCTGAGACAGAAAGCTAGAGTAGCTTGGATTCAGGGTGGAGATGATAATACAAGATTCTTTCATCAAGCCATAAAGTCTAGAAGACTTCAGAATACTGTGTATGGTATTGCTGACATAAATGGAAGATGGGTTGATAATCCTGTGCAGGTGAATGAAGCTTTTTTGCAATACTACATTCATTTGCTTGGTACAACAAGGAGTACTGGAAGTAGAATTCAAAATGCTGTTGTGACAGCATGTCCTGTTTTGTCTGAAGATCAGGGCAGATCTCTGCTACAGGGTTTTACTCATGCTGAAATCAAAGAAGCTATTTTCTCCATTCCTGGTGATAAATCACCAGGGCCTGATGGGTATGGCTCTCACTTTTTCAAAGATGTATGGGAAATCATTGGTAATGATTGTATTGCTGCTGTTTTGGATTTTTTTAATTCAAAAAAACTACTAAAACAGATTAATCATACCGTTCTAACTTTGATTCCCAAAGTTAAATGCCTTAACAATGTTATAGAATGTAGACCTATAGCATGTTGTACTATAATTTACAAATGCATTACTAAATTGTTGTATTCTAGATTGAAAATGATACTTCTTGAAATTATTGCTCCTAACCAAGGAGCTTTTATTCAAGGAAGTTCATTGCTCATAATATCCTAATCTGTCAGGATATAGTTAGGCATTATGGTAGAAAACAGGTTAAGCCAAGCTGCATTTTAAAAATGGATTTGAAAAAGGCTTATGATTCAGTAGATTGGATCTTTCTGGAAGATTTGCTAAGAGCCTTAAACTTCCCGGATGCATTTACACAAATGATTATGGAGTATGTAACTTCTCCTAGTTACTCCTTGATGATTAATGGATCCTTGGCGGGTTTTTTCAAAGGGAAGAAAGGGCTTAGACAGGGGGACCCTCTCTCCCCTCTGTTATTTGTCATTTGTATGGACTATTTTTCTAGAACAATGAAGCAAGTGGCTGAGAGAAGCACTTTTCAGTATCATCCCAAATGCTATGGTGTAAAGTTGAATCATTTGGGCTTTGCGGATGATATAATCATGTGCAGCAAGGGGGATTATGGATCAGTATTGAGCTTATTGCAAGGTTTTCAGCATTTTTCAGAAGTTTCTAGCTTAGAATCAAATAAGCAAAAGTTTGAAATTTATACTGCTGGCATGAAGCAACAAGAGATCAGAAGAATTTTAGACTTTTCTGGTTTCAGCCTTGGGACTCTTCCCTTTAAGTACCTAGGTGTGCCCATATGCTTCAAGAATATATCTGCAAAAGATTGTGATAATTTGACTGAAAAAATTATTGCTAGTATCAGAAGTTGGAGCAGTAGACACCTCTCATATCAGGGTAGATTAATTCTAATCAACTCTATATTAATGTCTCTTCATGTTTACTGGTCTCAGCTGATGGTGATTCCAAAGAGAGTTATGCATGATATTAACATAATCTGCAGGGCCTATTTGTGGAGTGGGGAATACTTCAGTCAAAGACCAATCAATATTCAGTGGGATCAGGTATGCATTCCTAAGGAAGCTGGTGGATTAAGGGTGAGAAGGATCATCTATTGGAATATTGCTGCTCTAGGAAGGTATGTTTGGGCTGTATTTGCCAAAAAAGATAGTTTGTGGCTCAGATGGATCAATACTGTTTATATTCGAGATGCTAATTGGTGGACATATGTGCCACCACAAGATAGCAGCTGGTACTGGAGCAAAATTTGTGAAGTAAAAGAAACTTTGAAATTAGTCTTCTCAGAACAGCATTTGAGATCTTTGCAAAGCTATTCAAAATAATGCTGCTATAAAAATTTAGTGGGAGATTATCTCAAGGTGAACTGGAGGTGTTTTGTTTGGAATAGATTATCAATCCCAAAACACAGATTCATATGCTGGCTTGTTATGAATGAAAGATTGCAGACAACTGAGAGGATGTTTAAAATGGGTATAGCTACTGATCCAAATTGTAAGCTATGTGGTCTCAGGGAGGAAACACATATTCATTTATTTTTCTCATGTGAGTTCAGTAGTGCTGTTGCTCTAAATATTTCAAGATGGATGCAAATGTATGTTTTTGGAGTTGACACAAATAACAGTATAGAGAAGATAAACAGAGGCAGAGGATCAAGATTCCAGAAGAATGTTCAGCTTACTGTTTTGAGTGCTACTATTTAACAGATATGGATTGCAAGAAATGATGCTATGTGGAATGGCAAAGTAGATAGAATCACTGCCCATGTAAATAGAATACAAAGAACTTGTATAGATAGAGTTTATAGTATACTTCCTCAAAAAGTCACTAGAAGAGAGAGAGATTGGCTAAGAGAGCTTACTTGTAATATGCCAATTTGTAATTAGCTTGGTTTGTGTTTCTTGCCTTGGTTTTGAGGGAGTCCAATCCTAGTTGGTTTGCCTCTTCCTTGGTAAGTTGGTTGTAATTGGTTTTTGGTGTGCAATATATTTCTTTCTTAATTAGCAAAAAAAAAAAGTAAGATTTAACACACAAACATGGGCTGATTTATAAATAACAATTGTCTCAAACAGATAAACATGGATTGGTGTATAAATAACACGTGTCTTAGATACATAGACAATGGTTCTTATAAATGACAAATAGCACGTTTTTGGGGAAAAAAGTTGGCGAAACATTCTAATCGATGCAACTTTTACTTTTTCCAGATTGCAGTTATACTTTTCGACAAAAAGTAAGCTTTAACACGCAGAATCATGGGTTGATTTATAAATAACAAATGTCTTAAACATATAAAGAGGGGTTGGTGCATAATAACAAGTGTTTTAAACACACAAACAAGGGTTATTAAGGGGACTTTTTTATTTTCCCTATCTTATATTAAAATCCGCTGAGTAGTACTGGATGGAACAATTTTTTTTATTCAATTACTGTACTTTTCCACCTTTTTGTTTGAATACTCCTACCAATTTTTTTTTTTGCAAAAAGGTCCTTGTTAGTGGCTTTGAAGCCACTAACATTTAGTGTTTTATCATTGCACGACATTGTGTAGCTTGCTCCATCTAGAGATGGGCATGGGTAGGGTCTGGATCAGGTCGGGCCAGACACTAGACCCGGACCCTAAAGTTTTTGTTCGACCCAGACTCGGACCCTAAGGGTCTTGAAAAGTTGGACGCGGATCCAGACCCTTAGGGTCTACGGGGTCTAGGCTATTTCCTTTATTTTTGACAAATTTATTATACCATTTATATTTCTTGACCTTATATAGTGCCTATGATCTGTAGTGTTTAGGGTATGCGTCTAGGGTCTAGGGTCAAAATGACAAAAGTTGGAATTTTTGGATAAATATAAAGGTTTTTTTATCTAAAATACAAAAGACAAAAAACATATTAAACAACTTTAGCGTCCAAGTGTAGGGTCTGAGTAGTGTCTGGGTTTAGAATATTAAGACTCAAACTCAGACCCTAAGAGTTTCACTTTCACTCGGACTAGACCCGTTTAAGGTCCTGAAAAAGTTGGACCCACACCCTAAGATTAGGGTCGGGTCCAATGGAGTCATGTACCCATGTCCATCCCTAACTTCGTCCAATGTAGAAAGGAAGCGCCCCAGGAACACATCTTTTGCTACCACATATGTCAAAGTTTTGGACTAAATGGCTCACCTTTTATGGAAACCACTAGTATTTTGGCCCGAGCGATGGCTCGGGTCGACTAAAATAAACAAAAATATTATTATTCATAAAATTTCATAATTCATTTTGTTGCTTTTTGTATTGTTTGTCCAATGAGAAATTGAAAATTTAACGTCATGACGTGATAGGTAAAATCAACCTTAAAGGTTTGATTTTGAAAATAATAGCTTGAAAGGAATTCGGATAAGATAATATATCATCAATAGTCTCTTGTTAGTACCGAAATAAGAGTGCTGGAGATGTAAATACTTGTTTAAATCTTTTTAGTTAAATATGATTATTATAAGGCTTTATCATAATTTAATTTAAATATTAGACAATAAAGTTATAGTGTATTGATGGCAGAGCTCTCACTTTTCATTTCAAAGGTCCCGTGTTCTATACCTTGCAGTTACAAAATATTTATATTTTTTAAATTGAGGAGTTCACATGAATGTAAAACATTTGAATTATAGGTTTGAAAAGAGTAGCACGTGGCATATAGGCGTCTTTAGAAACACCTTTTAATATATTTGTATAGATAAGCGTAAATATAATACAACCTACTTGCATGTCTAAACTCCTAAACTTATTCAAATTAGCAAAACAAATCTTTAATATATACAAAGTTTATTACACAAAGAAATCCTAATAAGATACAATAAACGACTTGACGCAAATCAATTCTTAATCGCCTTGGTCCTTTGGGGGTATACATTTTTGGGTAAAAATAATTGCAATGAAATTAAGCTTTTAATGTCGAGAATAATATCACATGCTATATAATTCAGAATGTGGCATTATTTAGGAAAATTTGTCAAAAAAAACCTTTTAAAGGTTAAATTTTGCGAAAAAAAACCTTATAAAGCCTTCTTTGCGAAAAGAATCCACAAACTTAATTTTTCTTGCAAGAAGAAACCTATTCCCATTTTCCGGTGTGTTTTTTCTCAATTCCGAAGACTCGACCCTTCTATCTTTCTTTAACCCCCTATTTTCATTAACTGCAGCACCACCCCTATGCATCTCAAAACCACACCGGAAAATGGGAATAGGTTTCATCTTGCAACAAAAATTAAATTTGTGGTTTTTTTTGGCAAAGAATGTTTTAAAAGGTTTTTTCTCGCAAAATTAAACATTTAAAAGTTTTTTTTGACAAATTTTCTCATTATTTATTATTCTTATTGACGTTGACACTTGACCCGAACACAGGGAATAAAATGAAGTCATATTTTAGTTTCCTAAGTATGTGGAGACTGTTAACTGTAGGTAATGAGATGAAACATTATCCGGGTGACTAGTATTTCACAATTGACGAAACATCATCTTAACTTCCATTATATTATGTAGGTGAGTAGTCTTTCACAAATGACGAAACATCTTTAACACTTAGATTTCGTTACTAAATTTTAATTAACCAATATATAACTCATCTACTTAATTATATTACCATTGAAACATCACATATAGCCAAAGAAGAGGGTTGAATATTATGGAGGAAGCAAATTTACAAGGGTTCTTGGTGGTATTTAATTGTAGTTACATTAAGGTTAATGACTTAAATAGAGGTGTATTAGGGTTTAGCAACGGTATTAGAAACTCTTGATTAAAAAAGCTAACAGTTGTTAGTTATGAAGGGCATATGATGAACTTTTAAGAAATTAAGGAGTATGAGGTAAATTTTGAAATGTTTGATGGTATATGGTGTGAATAAAGAAAATTACACACGGGTAACAGTGAAAATGATCGACTACAAAGAAAAACGAGATGTAGATTAATGACCTAACTTGTTTAAAATTATATTATCTTGACTTTTAAATGAAGTGGGAAAATTGATCTAACCCAATATATCCTAATAGGTCCGACAAAAAAATAACACACAACTAAAATTCTTTCGACCCAGTATATTATACTCTAATACCAAAAAAAAAAGTCTGACATTTCATAAATTCAAATTGGATACCTCTATATTGTTTTTAACTGATTGATGCACTTCTCGAATTATAACCTATAACTTGTTGGCATATATTTCGTATAGATTATAAGATCGAGCATTTGTTTATGTGTTAGCCAGTTAATATAATAGCCCTGCAGACCCATAGTTATTGGTAATAAGTCGAATTTGACCATCTTATAAATTCAACTTAATTTAAATTAACCATTTTAGAAACACTTTTAATTTACTAGATAATCCCTCTGTTTTTTTATCTTTCTCACTTAGAATCTTGGCACTATTCATACTTAGAGAGAATCTTCTCAATTTTTTTCAATTTATAAGAAAAATATATTCATGTGGGGTGTTGTTTGATTCGTCTTAATTATAACATTATTAATATGCAATCATTATAATTTTTACTAATATATAATGAAAGATATTTAAGTTCAAAGAGGTGCATTGGGAGACGCGCACACGAAAGTGAGAATGCTAAAAAAAAACAGAGGGAGTACCAAACAATGACGGATTTCATGAGAAAAAAATACAAAGTATATTGTGTGAGAATTGACAATTTCTATATTAAACGAAGTATTTCAACTTTGGCAAATTAATAAAAATCAAATAAGGTGATATAAATTCTTATAGACAATAAAAAAGTATTTATGTTATTGAATTGGATCAAACTATATATTAGTGTTCACTATCATAGACCCCATGCGATACCCAGGCCAAAATAAATGAATGAAAGCTAAGTGGTAAGGTTTCACAATTACACTGTACTTATAACTAGTTTTTGAAGTCCGTGTGATGTAAAGGTTATTGTTTTTATGTGGTAGAATTATAACGATATGTCATTATGTGTCGTAATAAATAACATAAATTAGATATTAGTTTATTTTATTCTGTTATGTACACAATCCTTTTGATTTATGAGATTTTTCAAACGTAAAGTATCAATGATTGACATTGAAAATAACAAAATTGTTTTAGTCAGGCTTATCAAATTCTTAGGTAATTTAGTAAATCTGGACTCTAATTTTCTTTTATCTTTACCATTATGAATTTTTCTACTTAATTCAATATTTATTCGAGATAAAGACATGTCACCTCCACACTTTTTAAGATCTTATATATATATATATATATATATATATATATATATATATATATATATATATATATATATATATACGAACTCATAAGATCATGATTGTATTGTAGTAATATAATCATAATCGTAATTAATGGTTATTTTTGTAACGCAAATCTCAAGCTCTTTATAATTATAATGAGATTGTGTATATTTTTTTAGTATGTACCAAAAGTTATAATACTGAATGATATTATTAATTTTTTTTGGATAATATAATTACTGAAAATCAAACTTTACTTTCTCTTTATAATTCAAATACTCTTATTTTTACCATAATTCATGTACAATTCAATTCCTCCGTTCTGAAATAAGTGAAACACTTCTATAAAAAAGCTCTCACGTATAAGAGAGAAGTGTTTCACTTATTTAAGAACAGAGGAAGCATTAATTTCGTACACTTTTTAAAACTTTTTAATTGTTATATGATCCAACGCATAGGTTCAAAAATAATATTGTTATATGTTAACATTCATTTAAAATTTTATATTTTTATAGGTTGTAAGCACTCTTCAATAGTGTAAAAATTATATAGCAAATGAATTTTATTCTGAATCATATTTCAAGCATCCTCCAATGGTATAAAAATTATAATACACCGAATTATGTAGCTAAAGTTATAGTCAAATTACATAGTATGATAGTTTAGATTGTTTATTCAAAAGCAAACTCTTATTTTCTCTTATCCAAAGCTCCTTATATGTATTCATATCTATAAAAACTCTATTTTTAAAAAATTAAAAATTAAATATAATGACATGGCCGACATGCTTATGTAGCGCTCTCTAAGCTCTCTAAATCTTGAAGAGCTCTCTATTCTTTCGAAAAGTTCCTCTTATATATATGTTTAATTTATATCCAAAGATATTAATTTAGTTCATCTTATAAATAAATTTAATGTTTTCCCTAAAAAATAATATAATTTTCTAGAACTATGATATGTTATTGTTGAGTTTCTTTATTTTTCTTTGTTTTTAATTATAAATAGTAATCCAGTTCGATTGTAGATTAGATTGATTATCATTGACAGCTCGGATTCTTTGCTTTTGAAAATCTCCTATATATGCATAATGCACGAGTTTTATTATGGGGCTAATCAATAACATGTTTCTTCTTATAATTAAGCTCAGTAAGTATATAACATATAGATCTTGTTTGAAAGCATAAATCAAGTTATGTTTAGGCTCATAATTTCTAATTGTTCTTATTTATACATGTAAATTTGGGATTAGCTATTATTTATGATATTCTTTATTGTAATTCTTATTCCTTATGTCCTACTCAATATCAAATAAACACATTTATATAATTGATAAATTTCTACTTTAGTATCAAATATAACTTTTTTACAACAACACTACCTTATTAGTTTGCATCGAATGCAATACCTTCTTAAAGATAATACTTTTTTTAATACTTCCTTGATAAGCTAAGAAATACTTAAATAATAAAATTGCAATAATTTTTAAGACACGGCCAACACTCTCAACGCTTGCAAAAGCGTTTCGTTTATATGATTTTGGTATGAGCTACGGGTTTCGAATGAGCGAAACCCATACCTAGTGTTTGTTTAATAAATTAATAGATTTAAAACCCATACCTCAAACCCGTAAGGCTCATACCAATACCTATAGGTATCAAATAAAAGAAAAAATTTAAATCTCAAATAAACCAAACACATGGTATTAGGAATTGTCGTATTATTAATTTTTTTAATAATTTGGGATTTTATTAATGATATGGTTCAAGGCTAGTGGGACATTACAATTTTAATCGAGCCTCAACGAAGCCCACATAACTTTACCCAGCTATATTACAAGATTAAGGTTTGAACCCCAATACCTATCATTGCCGTATTATTATTAGCTCTAGTGTAACAAATTTAAAACTAGTTGTAATATTGATTAATATGATATTAAAATAATGAAAATACTCTAAAATCAAGTAATATTGATTAAACCATTTCTAATCATTTGTTCAACCACTCCCTAGCTCCTGATCAATCTATATATAAACGACTTCACCCTTTGCAGTTGTTCACACAATTAAGACAAGGAACACACTGTTGTCATTGTCAACTCTCTCTCGCTCTTTGTGCAAACTAACTCATTTTTTTTTCACCATGAAAGAATGGAAAGGCAGTATGTTTCATTTTATTACATCTTTAGTTTCATATTTTTATTTATTTATTTATTATCTACTTTGGACGTGTTTAATTGCTGCCTAATTTAATTACGCTGCCGTCCTACTGTCAAGACTCGTCGGTGCTCAGTCGCCGCTCTCGGAGCTCAGTTCTCCCCCTTCCCTGCTATGCGTTTCTTCCCTAAAATCGAATGGGTGGGGGAGGGGTAGGGGGCCTGCTGGGCAGCGCGGGGGGTGGGGGAGGGGAGACTCGCGGGGGTAGGGGAGGGGGGGGGGGAGGCCGCAGCGGGGGTGGTGGGAGGGTGGGGGAGGGGTGATGGGAAAGGTTAGGGTTTAGGGTTAGGGTTAGGGATTAGGTTTATGGGTTAGAGTTAGGATTAGGGGTTAGGGTTAGGGTTAAGGTTAGGATTAGGGATTAATGACTAACGGCGTTAACCGCCGTTAGTCATTAAGGGTATTTGAGTGTATTACAACAAAACTCGGGGGTACCTGGTGAATTTTGAAAACATGGGGGGTACCAAATGAATTTTTTGAAAACTCGGAGGTACTGGGTGAAAAAACCGTAAGATATTTGATTGATGTACTATTTCTTTTAACTTTTTCAGCATAAATGTACTAAATTTTATGGTTAATGTTTCTTTTTTTGGTGGCTCAACTATATCCTGAGAAAGTGGCAAATGGATATGTAGTTATGTAGGATAGAAATAGGATAGGATAGAAATAGATAAAAAGAGAGATTCATGTCCTGAGAAAGGGATAGAGAAAACATATTACCAAAAATGGATATGTAGCAATTAAATGGTGCAATGGTGATAATAGTGGCCCTTGGAATCTAAACTTCATCATTAATTTCATCCGGAATGCCATGGAAAGGGGACTTGGTATTGAAATATCCTACAAAAGTCGGGAATCAATTGTCGTGGCTGATTTGCTTGCCAAGCAAGGCCTCACCAGAATGGATGAATTCATTGCCTGGTGGTAACTCCCTTTGTTAGTTCTCATTTTTTATGGATTATGATTCGATGTATCTAGTATTAGAATGGCTGCTAGCCTGCTATTGAGATTACTTTGTAATATTGTGGCTTCAAAGTAACAAATAAATCAAATTATCAAAAAAAATATGAAACTTCTAAATAAAAGAAATGTAGTAAGTAATAAAGAAAGGACGGAGTATTAAAAAATGGGTCTCGGATCTCCAAGTAGGAGGAAAAGAGTTGGATCACTTGCAAGCCCTTGATCAGGTTGGATGATCATACAACTTCCCTTCTCAAAACCAAGTATAATAAATGACAAGAAAAAAAAGAAAATTAGAAATTGATTCAGCCATCAAGTTTTAGTTCTCTTGTTGCCACCTTGATCAATATTTACCGCTACGCACTAGCTAGTTATGTAGTACCAAATATACTTGTTAATCTTCTTAGTGCGTGTCTGCGTGACAAGATTCTTTGGTTTGTATTTTCCACTAATCTACTATATTTGGTTTTAATTGATCAGGACTATGTGCTTCTATCCTGAAGGGAATGTGGCAAAAGGTGGCAAAGAGTACATTTCCATGTACGTAAAGAGGCAAAAGAATAATGCGGGTCGAAACAAAGAAATTAATGTCGCCATCAAATTTTTCATATTAGATCAAATTAGTGGTGAATATCTAGTCATTGAAGGTATGCTCGTTCTGCTTTGAGAACAATAATAATGCAATAACTGGACATAAAGGAGCTTATTAATCCTACACCCAAGTGTACACCCGCTCACATTAACCTCTATCATGTACTTAGAACATGATTATATAGGTAGAGAATGTGAGAGGGTGTAATTTTTCGTCGGGTTTAAGAATTTTTCCTAATATAATACTTCAAGGAATAATTAATGGTCAAAGTATGTTGTGACAAATATAAAAGTAAAATATGAAAAAAGTATATATACGTTATTATGATTTTTTGGCCCCTCTTATGGCCATGGACCTTGAGTGATTAGCATTCAAATCTACCCTCAAGAATCAAGAGCCAGGGAAAAATAATATTTGCATATTATATCTTCCAGACCGTGCAATATGCATTTCACCTCCACGCATTTACATCCTTGTGAAATCTAATTAATACTAATATTTTTAGCTATGTAAACAAAAAAATTATAAATTATTGTTAGTTTTGAAATACAGGTCTTTTGTTTGACATTAAGTAGCAAATGATCAAACAAATGAGATAGAGGGACTGCAAACTATCCGTTAGTCAAAAGGATTTAATTTTAGGGAGTTGATAGCAAACCCAAATATCAATAGCTAACATCATGTATATATTTAGGATGTTAATGGATCTTAGAGCTGACTCAAATCCGTAGAAGTGTTTCACTTATTTGAGAACGGATGAAGTATATGTGTACCGAAATATAATAATGTGTGGCATGCAGATTTGGGAGAAAAGCATTTTGATGCTCGCGGTAAAGAATGGGGAATTGCCCAAGCTCTGGAGTTCAATCATTTTAAGAATTCGGACAATAGATTTTATGTTGACAACAGTTGCACCATTGGGGCTGAGATTTCTATTACCAAAGACTTGAACCTCATTACTCAAAGATGTCTCATGTCAACACCATTTCAAGAAGTACATTTAATATTATCAAACTAGGACCTTTCGATAACAATACTCCTGAACCAGTGGATTCTAATATCACATTTGTTACCAGCTTCGACGGTGAACCTTACACTTGGTGCGTACTAATGAAAATTATCTTCCCACTTTTCTCGAAAATGATTTTGTCGATCCGTGTTACATACAAGTACATTATAATTATTACTGTATGTGCCCTTGTCTTTTTGTACTATAAATCTTCTTTAACTTTAACTTTAACTTTGACATATTATATATGTAGGAAACTACAAATGTATCGTGAAGGATATGGATCGGGAAATGGCTGTCATTTTTAATTATTACTATATTTCCCCCACTTGCAAGGGATTCGCATCTTACATTTTAAAAAAATGTTAACGTAAATGCGAAGATAGACAAAGGCGTCTCTACTAAAATTATTAAATCTTTATGCTTATTGGTTCAGGGATTTTTCAATTGTTTTCATCCTTAACATATCGATTGTTTTTTCTGGCAGTGCTTGACTGGTTCACTCATACTAAGGTTTCATCTGGTTTTCCTGAATTTATTAAAGGAAGTGAGATCTTTAATTCGTCGAACAGGTTTTTCGAAGGAGGAAGTTTGGATGTGAAAGTTCATTTTAATTCCATCTTCATAATCAACGATGCTGAAGGTTAAGATGGTCACAGTCCACCATCTATGAAGCACTACATTGCTTGCTCACCATTTATTGGCTTTTTCTTCAATCTCCAGTTGATAATAACTTAGGCAAATCTATATATGTTTCTTTATCACAGAATTATATGAATGTTAGGTCCAATCTCAAGACAAAAAAGTTTGAAGAAAAAAATAACCGATAAAATAAAACAAGCTTTGAAGTTACTATATATTCTACTAACTGGGATTGGATCACTTTCATATATACATAAGATAAACTGATGATTTCTTACCATAATATTTGCCTTATCGTTTGTATTTTGTTTCGAAGTGTGTTTCAATTTCTTCTTGGCTTGTATTTTTAATTTGAATTATTACGTAATGTTTGTTATGATCTGAGTAAATTGTTTTTGCTAAACTATTATTATTTCTCGCCATTAGAATAAAAAAACGACGTCACATAATTGATTTAAGATCATACCTAAAAAAGCTTAATCCGACTTGTTGATAGCCAAAAGAACTTGATCCAAAAACAAAACAAAAGATGAAAGTACCAATATTGACATATATATTGTGCCATTATAAGGTTAGCATTTGAAACAATTCATCAAAAGTTTTATCCTCATGTAAGCAAGAAAGTACTTTTGTTTACCATAAAATAACAAGCATGTACGCGAATACACAATACACAATGCAAATGCCATACACAATGTAAATTACAATGACATACCAAGCAAGGCTTGACCTAGTAGTAAAGGTTTGGCCTCATGACTTCAAGGTCATGGGATCAAATCCTATTAGGGGCTTTTTGAGGGTGAGGTTTCCCTTACCTTCCCCCCTCCCTCTCAAATAGTCTGACCTGCAAACCTTACTGGTTAAACCTGAGCGAGGTGCCAGTTCAGTAGGGTAAAAAATGTAAGTTCCAATGATGTACTTTTTGTAACTGCTCTTCTTCATATTCTTTGTTATATGGGCCTTCTTTTCACCTGAAAAATTTGTTTTACGGAAAAATTGGTTTAGATAAGTTTAAATAAATTAAACAAGTTCCAATAAGTTGTAAAACACAAGATACCATATGTTCTAGTAAGTTATAAAAATAAGTATCAAATATAAACTTTTAAGATAAAGTTTAGATCTATAATTTAATAGTTAATAAATATAAAAGTATAAGAGTTTGAAAGAAACACAAAAGATGTTTACAAAATTTTGAAGACAATAGAAAAACTAAGACAAAGTACAAGAGTTTCACAAATTAAGCATAAGAGTTTGTCGTAAGCAGAGAGACTAAATATTTAATTCTGTAAGATAAACCTCATGTTTATTAAACTATATATTATAAATAAAATATAACTATCTAAGTTATCCAGCGCACATTCTTTAAAACTAGTCTATATATAAACAAAAAACTCCGAGGAACAATGAAAGTGTCACATAAGATTGTCATGTCACAATATATAAAAAAAATAATTAGAGTTATTTTAGATAAAGAAAAATTTGCCGTTTCGTTCTCAATAAACAACAAGTGATTGTTATATAATACCTATAGAAACTAATAGTAAATTTAGTTATACAATTCAAAACATTATAAATTTTATTTTTATTGAATTTAACTCTACCGCTTCTGATTCCAGTCATCATTGAAGGTAATCGTTAACCGTTACTATATTATGTCTGCTTTCAACTTACTCAAATGTGTCACGCGTGTCAAGTATCAAACCATATGGTGGAGAAACTCAATATTATTTATTGAGTTAGAATTGAGAAAAGATGGAAGTTAATTATTGTGTGACTAATTATCGTATTTTTACGAGGAACAGTGAATGGAATAAAGAAAATGTTTGTCATGAAAAAACAACCTAGTCCAATAGGATCGAAGTGAAAAACTTTGAACTCAGGGGACGTTAACTCAAACTATCTGCTATAATATAGAAACGATTCAGTTAACTATAAATCTACTATAAACTAAGTCGCAATTAAGTTCCTCTATGTACTCAAGTAACCAACAATTGTTTTTTTTTTTTTTTTTTTTTTTTGCTAAGTAATTAAGAGATATATTGCAAACACAAAACAGATACAAGCTAAACTTATCTAGGGAGGAACAAACCAACTAGGTTGGACCCCTCCTCACTAGACAAGAGAGCATAACAGCTACACAACCGTAGCCAAGACAACCTATACAATTTTTACAGAGTATAAAACCAGTTTCTATCATTCCTAGACATCTTTTTAGGTAAAACAAGAAATAATCTTCCTCTAACAGTGTCCTTAATCCAATTTACCATATACTTGATAGTGGGCACTTTCATATTCCACTTGCTATCATTCCTAGCAAGCCAAATCCCATAAACCACACCTGCAATTGCTGCATTATACGTTTCACGTTGAAATTTTGACTTCCCACAATTGGCAATCCTCCTTACAAGCCTAGGTAAATCCTCAGCAGGAGATACAAAGTCCATCCAGTTTTTGATCTGAGTAAGTATCTGGTTACTATAATGACATTTGAACAAGATATGATCTTGTGTTTCAGCCTCCAGTCCACACATCATACAGTCAGTATTGACACTATTATCATAAATAGCAACTCTATCAGCAGTATGTAATCTTCTCTTCATGGCAAGCCAACTTATAAACTTAAACTTTGGCACACTTAATCTGTTCCAGACATACCTGTCCCAGAAGACATGATCCCTTTGCTCTGTAAGTCTCTGCAGCACTTCCTGAGCACAATATTTGGACATGTTTTGAAATTCATGTCTGCTGTAAACCATCTTCAATTGATTCTTAATCTCACAAATGCGCTTCTAATACCAGCTGCTACTACTTGTGGGAGTATAATCCCACCATTCTTCCTCCCTTATGTACACGGAGTGCACCCATCTCACCCAAACAATATCTTTTTTTGTTGCTATTGCCCAGACTTGCTTACCCAGACTAACCATGTTCCATTTCTTCACATCTCTAAAGCCCAATCCACTAGTGCTTTTACTATTGCATAAATCTTTCCAAGCAACATACCCTCCCTTAGAGCAGAAGTAGTTACCTGACCAAAGAAATGCTCTGCATACATTTTCGATATCCTGCATGACTCTACTAGGAATAATAAAAATTTGAGCCCAATATCCATGAATGCTCATTAAGACAGAATTCACAAGCTGCACTCTCCCTGAGTAAGAGATATTTCGAGTACTCCACACTCTAATCTTAGATGTCATCTTCTCCACCAAGTTATCACACTGTGCTGCTGAAATCCTTTTAGAATAAATGGGCACACCCAGATATTTAAAAGGAAGAAAATCTCTCTGAATGCCAGAAACATTTTGAATTCTAACGACTTCCCTCTCATCCATACCACAACAATATAGAGAAGACTTTTGCACATTTGTCTTCAATCCAGAGGACTCAGAGAACAATTTGAATGCTCTCAACATCAAATAAACAGAAGAATATTCCCCTTTTGAGCATAATATCAAGTCATCCGCAAAGCTTAGATGTGTTAGTTTGACCCCATTACATCTTGGGTGATAATGAAACTGATCCATACTACTTATTTTCACCAAGATTCTTGCTAAATATTCCATACAGATCACAAAAAGCAAAGGTGACAATGGGTCACCTTGCCTCAAACCTCTTTTAGATTTAAAAAACCCATGAACCTCCCCATTGATCATCAAAGAAAACATAGGTGTACAGACACACTCCATGACTATAGCAACAAAAATTTCAGGAAAGTCTAAGGCTAAAAGCATGGATTTTAAGAAACTCCAGTTTATAGTATCATAAGCTTTTTGCATATCAAGCTTTATGATACAACTTGGACTCGATGACTTTCCTATTGTAGTGTCTAACAAGATCTTGTACAATCATTATGTTATGGACTATCTGCCGACTATGTACAAAGGCACCCTGAGTATCCTCAATTAGATGAGGTAACACCAATCTAAGTCTATTACAAATCATTTTTGTAATACATTTGTAAAGAGTATTGCAACAAGAAATGGGTCTATACTCACTAACATTTTTAGGACAAGAACTTTTTGGAATCAGGGTGATAAGAGTAGTGTTTAAAGCTTTTAGCATTTTCCCATGTTGAAAAAAATCTAAGATAGCTTCTGTAATCTCCCTCCCCACAATATGCCATGTATCTTTAAAATAATAACTCCCAAAGCCATCAGGGCCTGGGGCTTTATTACCATCAATTGAGAACATTGCTAGCCTAACTTCTTCAGGGGTATAAGGTCTCAACAAACAATCTTTCTGAGTCTGAGTAATAACGTTACCTGCTCTAACAATATCTCTGTGAACAGGAGTAACCTGTGCATCTTCTGTACCCAAAAGAGTTTGATAATACTCCAGGAAGGCATGCTTAACATCAGCATTATTATCCTGCCATTCCCCAGCCATGTTATAAATTCTATACACATAATTCTTCAGTCTTCTTTGCTTGATACTTTGATGAAATAATGCTGAATTATCGTCACCATCTCTAAGCCAGTTTATCTTGGCTTTCTGTTTCAAGAATGATATATAAGCACTATGCTTACATTTGTACTCTTGGACCACCTTCACTTCCTCATCAGCTATCACACTGTTAGTTGGATCTGCATGCATCCTCTTTTGCACTTCCTCCATGGCAGCTGCTGCCTTAATCACCTCAGCTTCAATTTCTAAGAATCCAGCCTTGTTCAAAATTTTCAACTCCTTTTTCACCATTTTAAGTTTCTGAGTCACTTTGTACATTTTATTACCCCTGACATCCTCACTCCAACATCCCCTAATTATCCCCTCATATTTAGGAGAACTCTTCCACATTGTGTAATACTTAAAAGGCTTCCTTATATTGCCATTACTCTCTTGAGCTGAGATGATGACAAGTGTGTGATCAAATTCCCCCTCATTGAGAAAAGCTACCCCTGCATTAGGATAGGCCTCCTCCCATTGTTGATTCACCAATGCTCTGTCCAGTTTAGAAAAAACTCTAGCCTGCCCCTCCTGTTTATTATTCCAAGTGAAGCTATTGCCAGTACTTGTCAGATCATGTAACCCACAATAATGCAGGCACATTCTAATAGGTTCCGTTTCCCAACTCCGGACTGGAGCCCCAATCCTCTCCTCACAACTCATAACACAATTGAAATCCCCTCCTACAAGCCATGGACCATCAATCTTTTGAGCAATCTCCCCCAATTCAGTCCATAAAACTTCCCTTTGTTTCATATCATTGAATGCATAGACAAACACACAATCAAAACTACTTGCACCATTTTTAGGAGTCACATGGCAGTGAATCCACTGACTAGCCCCTCCCCTGATGTCTACTGTAAATACACCAGGTTGCCAAGCCATTACCACTCTACCTCCCTTGTTACAATTCTCAAACTTCCCTCAAAATTCTCAATGTATTATTGGCCTAGACTTCAGTCGAAGCCTTACTTTTTGTTTCCTTTTGATCTCAAGTTTTGCTCAAAACTTCTCATCAAGAAATTATGTAGACAATTTTTGACAATTACTGAATATAAATGAGATAATTTGGGGGTGTGAATGTGTGTTATGTGTTGCTCACTTAATAAAGAGAATGCCCTTACCTGCTTTACATCATATCAGTCCTTATGAAAAACTATTTGAGAACAAAACTTCCACTGATTATCTAAGAATATTTGGATGTCTTTGCTTTGTTTCTACTCCCTCTCACAATAGATCCAAATTCTCTCCTAGAACTACACCACATGTTTTTAATGGCTATCCTACAGGTAAAAAAGCCTACAAACTTCTCTACCTTGATATTTTTCAAATTGTTATCTCTATGGATGTAGTATTTCATGAACACCATTTTCCTACTACAAGAAAATAGGTTTTGGGCAACGAATATTTTCGTTGCCCAATGGGACAATTTCGTTGCACAGAAGTTTGGGCGACGAAATGTTCACGCCCCAATTTCGTTGCTTTAGGTTCGACACCCATTGTATTTGAGGCATCGAAAATTGTAATCGTCTCACAAACCACATCTTGGGCGTCGAGTTATATGCGTTGCCCATAATGGTCTTTTGTGCTACGAGCCTCGTATCCGTTGCACATTTATAAGGACAATTGGGCAACGAGTTTCTTAAATCGTTGCTCATTGCCCATACTTCACTGACTTTTGGCAACAACACCTTAAATTTCGTCGCCAATATTACTGAACTTTGTGCAACAATTACTATTTTTTGTCGCCCATTATGTCTTGTAGGCTTACATGCATGATGTCTTGGGCAACACCAGTTTCGTCGCCCAAAATACTTTAGGCTACAAATTGTTGTACATGATTTTCAATATCGTGCTAAATTGAAATGACAATGTGCGATCCCTATTTTGTTGCCCAAATTGGTATGGACTACGAATTATTGTTATCGTGTAATCTATAAGCTTTTTCCCTGTTCATATATTTAGATGAACCTATTAAAAACAAAAGTATGACATAATAGAAGAAGTATTCGTGGAATAGCAAATTGTATATAATCGGAGTACAACAAAATAATCTTCAAATTTGACATCAGATGTAATTTGAATAATTCAAAATAAATCTAAAAAAACTAATTAGCAGTATCCATAATCTACGAAGAAATTCACATAATCCAAGCCTTATCATAGCTTTCCTCTGCTAATTTCGGAAAATAATCACGACCCATTGTTCCTGATAAAATAAAAAACGTTATAAGTAGATACCCATGTGATTAAAAAATAGGGGGGGTTAATGATCTTTTTACTCTTTCTCCCGAAAAAAAAAATATAGGTGCACCAATATAATAAGTATTAACTACAATCGCAACGACACTTCAAGTAGAATCATCCAAAAGAAATGCAGGTCCAAAATCATTCATAACCACCATATTTTAAAGGTCAAAACAACATGATAACCAAAAGAATCATCCAAAAGAAATGAAAGCAGATGGTTCAAGGAAATGAGCCAAAATGGTATAATGACATATAAAATATTGGTAAATGGTATAAATTTAAGCACTTATAAGAAACATTAACCCTCAAAACTTCAATATCCTATGAAGGCTCTTATTTTAAAAAAAATGTGGAGATGAGCTACAACCTTATAGATTATCAGTCACACCCTGCATCAACATTAACATTACTCTACTACCTCTAGACAGGCTCCTATTTTGGGCAAGGTAAGGAGGCTCAGATGAATCATGTGTGCACTTTTCACCAACTAACCCTTGATTCTATATGCAATGACCATATGTTACTTCACATTTTACAATACAAGACAGGCAGAATTCTTAATGATTCATTTAAGAGAGTTTTTTATAATAAAAAAAAAAAGTGAATTTTAGACTTCACTATTGATGGGCATACGTTATACATTCACTCCATGGTGACAAAGAAAAAATTAGGGCATGCTTGTATTGGGGGAAATGTTATAAGAATGATAGAAGAAGAAAAAGAGAGAAAGAAGGGGTGTCTGTAGGGGTTGGTGGTAGTAAGAGAAAAAGAGAAATAGGTTTAGTTCATTAATTAATTAGATACTTTTTTTTGTACGTCTCATCCAATGAATCGCGCCATTGCAAAAAACCCCGTCACTAAAATCTATGTCACCTGGTGCAACAAAAGGCTTATAGGGGAACGTCCAAGTTCGAGTATCAGAGGAGTAGATAGATATCTGATGAAGTGGCTTTTGCAGTTCTAGCTTTTGCACACAAATGACCTTGTAATAAGGTGAAGTGTAAGGGTCAAAAGCTAAATTAAGTGCAAAATTGTTTGTTGTGAACGAAGAAGTAGGATGTACTTCAAAAAATTTAATTACCACTCAATACTACCTTTCCAAGTGGTAATTAAGGGTAATAAATTTTTCGGATGTAAATAGATGCTTTAGGTAAAATAGCATTACCATGGTTATTGGCATGGGAATACCTTTACAAATTTACATAACAATAAATTACCATTACCACCATTTATGAGAATTAACCAAATGGGTTATGAATGGGAAAAGAGCAGAAAAAAGTAAACATGATCCACAAAAATTTGGAAAAAAATTGAACTGAGCCTGATTTATGGCTCCTAATTTTGATCTTTCTCTAGATCGACTCCACCAATACAAAAAACATAGATCGTACCAATATACTGGAAATACAAGTAGCTGAGGATTCACTAGGTTACTCTTTACATGAAGCAGGCTAGGAACAAAATGACGAGAGTGACTTGTACAAGGTCCTCTATAGAAACAAATTTCCTCCATTTGAGGCTCGTTTCACTTCAACTTTAAAAATGATATATAGATAACATCAACCATAATTATACAAAATTAGTCTCAATCATCAACTATCAGTTTAGCCAGATTCAGTATCAATTAGTTTCAATCAGTGAAAATCACTGAATTGCACAAGAGAATAACACTGTAGCATCATCAACAAAAATCAGTTCCACTCAATAAAATTAAGTTCTAATCAGTAAAAATCATAATAATCAGTAAAATATAAATTAAAAGATACTTAGTCTAGAAATATTGTTAAAAGGAACTGATTGAAAGACGCTGCCATATGCCTCCCTTCCTATCTGTTTCAGGGAATCATTGACTCTATAGCCAAACTAAAATGGTAAAAAACAATCAAGAAAAAAAAAGAGCTTATTCTATGTTTGCTAATAATGTGATTTTTCGATTCTATGCTTTCTTTAAAACTATGATAAGTTTAATATAGGGGATAGAGGTCATCAAAAGAATAAATAAATAAAGGTGATACTAAGTTTAAACCATCAGTACATTGAAAATAAAAATTTTGACACTTGAAAATCATTAAGTAGAAACTCAAAATGATACGTGACCTTAAAGAGCCATGTTAACTCTTACTAGTCTTCATTTATCTTATTTGTACAAGAAAGGTACACTCGTATACACAATTTCCACTTTGACGGTAAGATTACATAGATCCAAACTCCTAATTAAAAGTCACGGCCTCATGGGTGATAATATTGCTCAAAATGGTGTACGAATTCTTGTTGCACATATCCAGTATTAATGTATTAGCTGACAAAAATGGTATGTAGAAAGCTAAAACAACCAATATAGACAAACATGATAATGTATAATGTCATTCTAGAAGGATATTTTAAGATATGTGGAATGTCTAAAGGGAAACCAAATATTCTTGATCAATTTGCAATAAGTTAGCATTAAGCATAACGACTTCAAAGATCAAGTAGCACATCACCATAGAATCGAAACTAAATTCACAAAGGCTGTCGACTCGATAAAAATATTACTCGTAAAGCGAAAAGGAAATGAAATCAAAACATGTAAAACAAGTCAATAAGAGGAAATATAGTGTTTGTTGGAGCATCTTAAGATTCCTTACTGTGTTTAGGAGATGACAATTGTATGACGACAACCACATAGCAAAGCACATTTACGCAAGCATCTCAATATTTCCCATTCACGAGTAAAGCTTCAAATATGAAACAAAGATAGCTCGATTAATCTTTGATCATATCAAGTTCCTCAACATTCAGGACACTATCAAACAACTTCAATCACTTCAACACATACGGATCCGGACATAGCAACGAAAGTGTCCACTCAATTCAACCACCATGGAAGAAATAGGCATTGGGCAATATGAAAACTATAGGGCATGCAGTTAAAAGAATTCACAAGAAAAGCACATAGTATAATATGAGTCCATGTTACAGTACTAAAAAAAAGGAAGTTTTATCTCGAAAACCGTCCGAAAACAAAGAACAGTTTTTATCAAGTCAATGTCCTAAGCAAGGTCCATAGGGTATTAGCAAGAAAATGCAGCCATAAAGCTAGTCATCTAACCTCTCTAACAGCCGTCACCTCTGCATGTGCCGTTGGGTATGTGTATTCCAACACCATGTTGTGACAGCTGACAACTACTTCGTCATTACAAACAACGACAGCACCAAAAGGACCCCCATGTCCACATTCAACCCCTTTATAAGCTTCCTTAACTTGCTTTTGTCAAGAATTTGTGGTCTCTATCCCGTATGACTTTGTTTAAACATTCCAAACAGGAGAAGCAAACATTACAATCACCACTTATACTAAACTCGGCTATGTCACTCATCATATAACAGATTTCAAACAACATATATGCAGATTTCGACTTGTGTGATTACCTTCTTGATGACCCGAAAAAACGCCGAAGCCACAAAGATGGTTCCATCTTTGGCTTCGACCACTGATGAAAGAGGTTCACATGCAAAGAACTCAAATCAGTTAAATTTGATCAATTGGTAATCATCATATGAAAAGCTGATAACATAGTGCATAGAATAATTGGAACAAATCAATCAAATTACATCCATTTGGAACAAATCAATAAAATTACAACCAATTGGAACAAATAGTTCAACCCACATCAGATTTCCAATTACCAAATTATAGGCAATTGCACCTCATTTTAGTTTTAAAAAAAAGGATGGAAGATCCAAAGATAATTCCGAAGTCATAGCATTAATATAAGATAAATGCAACAAACAAAATCTCGATCATGTGTTAATGCATCATAGCATGAACTAACTCCAAAGAATTCGAAGCAAATAACTTTTCATCGTTGACCGATCAAAGGCCAAATTATGTCAATTACATAATACAGTATAATACAATGATCATCTTTAAAAAGCGTATAAAGTCAAAAAAGCGTACAAAATCTACAATCCCATGAAAGCAAAATGACAGAATTAGATATAAAGCATCAATGAAACAAAAATTAACAAACAACCCACTAAAATTCAATTTCCAAAAGCATGATAGATCAACTCCAATTAAAATTTAACCAAGAAATTAGGAAAATTCAACAAACAAAAATCGTGAGTTTTTCCAGAGACATACCATTATCATCACCCATGATTGAAATTTAGATCAACAATGAGCAAAATTCCCAGATGGGTATTCAATAATTGGAATGAAAATAGAAAAAAAAGAGAACATGACAATTTCATACCAATAATTCAAGGGTAAACAACTGTTTTGCTTGACAAGAAGGGGGGGTTGATTCGTGACTTAGGGTAAATAACAAAAGATACCAACCTTGCCGCCGAAATCGCCACTAGCCTCACCGCTGATCTCCGGCAGTCACCCACATCACCACCTGCGTAATTGAAAAAGTTAGGGCAGAGCAGCAGAGGGTAACAATTGACCATCAACCAAAATTTCGATCATAATTGAAGTATTCACCAACGAAACATCACCTGAGGAACGTCGAGATGCTGAAAAACGTCCAGATGCTAAGCAACGTAATGGTGATTGAGAATGTCGAGAAATCTAAGAAACGTCACATGAGATACGTCAATTATCGCAGGTTGATTCATGAGAAACGCAATTGGCCATCATAATTAAACTCCTCACCTGAGAAACGTCGAAGTTCTCGTCGGAATCGTCACCAATTCACCGGGAAAAGGAGAAAGATGAGGGCGTCACCGACCCAGACTGAGAAACTTCAAGAGTGTGAGTTGAGGATGAGCAGTTAAATTCTTGAGGATGTGAGAGGAGTACGTGATTTATGGGAAATTTTTGTAGCGGGCTTTTTTCCGCTATTTTCTTTTGAGTATGGGCAACGAACTATAGATTTGAATTGGCCCATTCACTAAACAAGGGCAACGAAATACATAGTTTTGTCGTCTAATTAAGCTAATGGGCAACAAAAAGTTAAATCGTCGCCCAAAAATGATTTTGGGCAACAACAAAAAAATTAGTCGCCCCGTAATGAATACTAGGGCAACAAATTCAACTCGTCGCTCTTGCTTTCAGCTATGGGCCACAAAATACAATTTTGTTGCCCTTGAGTTTCATATCCGTCGCTCAAAACCTATTTTCTTGTAGAATAATTGTGATTATTAAGAAAATTAGATTAGACCTACAACCAAATTAACGTAATCCCATGAGGTCACGCAAATAAGCACAATGTTGGAACAAATTAAATAAGTCCAAAAGGCCTATGGTGGTTTGTGAGGAGTAAGTAGGGCGATTTTTATTTGCTCAATTTTGCCTAAACTCTTCTGCAATAGATTGTTATAATGATAGTTTTTGTAATATAAGTCATTAGAGTGTTTTTGACACATAAAGAGAATAAAATTCTAAACCTAATACGCCCTCCATAACCAACTCCTTCCCATCAAAAGTAAGAGAGTGAATCTGATTTATCTTTTTATGTCTAAGCAACGTGGGAATCTAATTTAGAGAAGCAATAAATGGCGCTCTTAAACTTTAAAAGTAAGTGGAAATCATGAATCAAAGGTTGTTACTATTGTTATGATTCATTTAATTGTTATGCATGTGATCCTTTGATAGACATTAGGAAATTGTATCCTGAATTTTTTATTTCTGCACTGTATTCCTACATCTCCTACTTTACAATAACTCACTCAAGTTTTTAGCCCAATACAAGAGTTCACTAAAGCCTTGAACCAAATTTCTAAGTTACAAACTCTTGAAAAAATAAACTTTAAGAATTTAGAACTCAAAATTATATAGGAACTGTAGAACTTGGTGGAACTGACTCAAATGTAGATCTAACACAATATATTACGTTATGAATCTCTTTCTACCACCAAGATACATCACCTTTTCAACATCTAAAGCCCAAATCCTACTACTAGATGTTTTTCCTTATTAAATATACTTTTTTTCCTAAGTAAGTAAATAGATTAATGAACCACAATTTACTACCTAAACCAAACCTAAAAGGAAGCAAACCAACTAGGTTAGACTCCGTCAATCGTTAGGCAGGTAAACAAAGCCAATCCATGCCAACTAATTACAGCAATGATGCAGCATCTAGTTCAATTTACAAACTAAGAAACCAGTTGTAATCCTTCTCAGAGATCTTCTTAGCATGACTACAAGTACTCTAATTCTAGTAACATTCTTAATTTGCTTAACAACCATGGTAATACTAGATACACAATGATTCCAAGACTGAAGCAACTAGTCCTGTGAATATATAAGAACAGATAAATTAATGGAGTATAACAACAAAAGTACCGCAACATCACTTGAGACTACAAATTAGTTGACATTTAATAAGTGAAGTCCAACTCAACCATTATAATAACTATTTCCTAGATATATTACCAAACGATCCAAGCTCATACTCGAGTACACTTTCACAAATATATGTACAGATGACAATTGCATTGTCCAACTGTATCCATTTTTTAGTAAAAATAAGTAAATCAATAAGTAATAAAATAAACGACTTGACGCAAATCCTAATAATATACAATAAACGACTTGACGCAAATCCTAATAAGATACAATATAAACGACTTGACGCAAAATCAATAATTAGTCTTGATTGGCCCTTGGGTGTATCCATTTTTGGATAAAAATAAGTAATAAAATTAAGCTTTTAATGTAGAGAATAATGTCACATGCTAAACATTTAAGAAAGTGGCATTATTTATCATTCTTATTGATGTTAACACTTGACCTGAACATACAGGAAATAAACTGAAGTTACATTTTAGTTTCCTAAGCATGTCGAGAGTGGATACTATAGGTAATAAGATGCAACATTATATATACTTACGGCTGACTAGTCTTTCACAATCCGCGAAACATCATCTTAACTTCTCTTAAATTATCTAGGTGAGTAGTATTTCACAATCGACAAAACATCTTTAACCCTTAATTTCATTACTAAATCTTAAATAACTCATCTACTTAAGCATACTATCATTAAAACGTTACATATAGTGAAAGAAGAGGGCGGATTATTATGGAGGAAGCGAGAAAAAAAGAGGTCATTGGTCTTATTTAGTTGTAGTTAATTAACGTTAATGACTTAAATAGAGGTGTATGAGGGTTTAGCAACAGAACTAGAAAATAATGACTACAAAAGCTAATAGTCAGTCATGAAGGGCATATGATGAACTTTAAAGAAATTAAGGGGTATGAGGTAAATTTTGAAAAGTTAATTTGAGGATATATGGAAAAAAAAAAAATTAGAAAGGGATAACGGTAAAAATGACTACATAGAAAAACGAGATGCATGTAGATTAATGAGCTAGCTTATTTAAAATTATAATATTTTTAGTTTTGAAGGAAGGGGGAAGATTGATATAACCCATTATACCCTAATAGGTCCGACAAAAACATAACGCACAACTAAAATTCTTTCGACCTAGTATATTATATTCTAAAACCAAAAGAAAGTCTGACATTTCATAAATTCAAATTGAATGCCTCTATATTTTAGTTGTTTGATGCATTTCTCGAATTATAACCTATAATTTGTTGGTATATATTCGTACTGATTATAAGATCGAGCATAGCTTGAGTGTTAGCTAGTTAATATGATCACCCTACACACCCATAGTTATTGGTAATAAGTCGAACTTGACCATCTTATATATTCAACTTAATTTAAATTAACCATCTTAGAAACACTTTTACCAGATACCAAACAAAGATGGATTTCATGAGAATCAAAATACAAAGTATATAGTGTGAGAATTGATGATTTATTTAACGAAGTATCTTAACTGGTTGCAAATTAAAAAGAGAAAACAATCATACAAGGTGGATATTTTAAAAAAAGGGGTCTTAAGATTTTTTTTTGTAAAAAAAAGTGTTTATAATTGAAATAAGTTCAAAGATAATGTATAATATAAATTTTCACACTATTTAAATATCAATCTATATCTTTTCTAAAGACCAAATTGTTTCAAACCATGTAACCCTATAAATATCAATTTATATATCCTATAACCAAAACCCCGTACCATATAACCCTGTAACCTATCACCTGATATTTATTAATATAATAATCACCCCTTACTTGCTAGTATTTCCTTTTCTTTTCAATATAAACTTAACGATGCTACGATAAGAGTGTGGACATAATTTAAATATAAAACATATTAATTTCTATAAAAGAACTCATATTTTAAAACCCTATAACCCCATATCATATAATCCTGTCCCTTATAACCTCATACTCTATAATCTTGTACCATATAACCCCATAGTCATTAATATAATAATAACCCCTCACTTGCTAACATTGGTTTTTTTTTTCCCTTTAATTTCAATGTAAACCTAATGATGCTATAATAAGAGTTTTGCTACAATTTAAATATCAAACATATCACATTTTATAAAACAACCAACATTTTCTAACATAGAAAATAAAAATTTTGGGACACTAATTACGGCTCTCGAGGAATTGAACCTGAGTCTCCACATGTATAACACTAATAACAATTTGGATGTAGCACAAGCAACCATGTTGATGGGGGTATCAGAACATCAATATTTACAACTCAATATTACTTACTCCCTCCATCCCGGAATAGTCTGAATACTTTCCTTTTATGTTTGTCCCAAATTAGTTTGAATACTTCCTTTTTTCGCATGGTTTCACTAGTACTATGTTATTTCTTTTAAATTCCTTTGGTCCACACTCTATCTTTTTCAATAAAAAGTTACCCAACTTTCTCTCTCATCCAATAAAAAAGACTCCACCAACTCCTATCACATCTACTTTTTAAATAAAAATAACATTTGATAACCACACTACAACTTATCACCTTAAACTACGGGTGCGAACAAGTGTTCATATCTTTTTGGGACGAAGGGAGTATACCAATTGTGCTACTATATATGTACAATAATTAATGTGATATTTAAAAAATGTGTTCGATAAATATTATTAGTTTTTGATACCAAATAAACATTTAATATATTTTCTTCTCACCATGGGTTTTAATGGAAGATGGATTAACTTGATTATGTGTTGTGTGTTAACGTTCTCCTAATCCTTCGTTTTCAATAGGGGCGTTGGAGGGATGGCTAGGCCATCTCTTTGGCTCCGTCAAGGAGATCCGCTCTCATCTAATGTCTTCATTTTGGTTGCGAGATGCTTTCTCTAAGATGTTGCGGGAAAAGGTCGTGGATGGGCTTCTCCATGGGGCTAAAGCCAGCCGTGCCGGGTCCCGTGATCTCTCATCTCTTGTTTGCAGATGATAGCCGCCTATTTGTAAGAGCAAATCGATAGGATTGATCTACAGTAGTTGATATTCTCAACCAATTAATACGAAGCAGCTTTTGAGCAGAAAATTAACTATTAAAAGTCATAAGTCTCTTTTAGTAGGGGGTGAGTCTGGAGACCAGAGAAGAAATTATGAGTGTCTTGAATATGCGATAGGTTGATAGTTATGAAAAGTATCTCGGGATTCCCACTGTTGTCGGAAGCTCGAAAAAAGTGTTTTTTTAATCCTTTTTGGAAAGAATTTGGAAGAAATTGAGTGGTTGGAAAGGGAAATTTCTCTCTCGGGCAGGAAACGAGGTTTTATTGAAGTCGTTCATCCAAGCAATTCAGACATATCACATGGGTGTGTATAAGTTGCCTGTTTCTGTAATCCAACGTATTCACTCTTCTATGGCTCAGTTTTGGTAGGGGCAAAAAGGTTCACGACGGAAGATCATTGGAAGAGCTGGGAGTCTTTATGTACCTTGAAATGTTCTGGGATATGGGATTTAAAGACCACTCGATTTTTAATGATGCTCTTTTGGGTCGTCAAGCTTGGATACTTGTAAGGGCGCCTGATTCGTTGTTCGGGCGTGTAATGAAGGCGAATTATTACCCCAAGTGTGAGTTCCTTGAGTCCTCACTAGGATTGATGGGAAGCTATTATTGGAGGAGCTTATGGAGTGTGAAAGCGTTGATAAAGGAGGGGATGGTGTGGAGAGTTGGGGAGGGTGTTCAATATATGGAATGATCTGTGGCTATCGGATGATGGGAATAGGTTTGTTACTAGTGCTGCGAATGATGGTGTGGGACGTGTGTAGGATTTATTTGATTTGGGGCGCATGGATTGGAATCATGAGTTTATAGCAACTCTTTTCAATAAGTGAGATACCTAATGTATTCTATTGCTCTAGTTTTAATTCTATTGTTTGGTCTCATGTTCGTAGAGTTAGAATTTTGTCACCCTTCATTTAGCGAATTAGTTCCTTTTGGTATTGAACAAGTATGGGAAAATCATTGCCCTTGTGTTATTTCCCATATGTACTTGTGGACACTTTGTCCCTGAATTAATGGAACTTTTTTCTTTTCCCCTCAAAAAAATGGTTAGACTATTGACACCAAACTTGATACATACTTCATAATAATCTGTCCAAATTTTGATAAAAATCTCACGAGCTAAGCATAAAAGATGACTTCATTAGTGCCATTAATGATTTTATAGTATTAGTCAATTCAAGCCTCCTAATCATACATCATTTGTGATAATAATTAACTTGGGGTGAGTCGGGTGACTAAATACATATAAATATAGATAAACAGTTATGGTTAAGGGAGTCGATACCTTCTAATTAAATATAGACATCCTCATATTGGAAGAATACTATTATATGAGGAAAACTTACTGTTACTCATAAGGTGTTAGGGATGAGTAGGGTACATCACTAAACACGTAGAGATTCACTAGTAGAAAAATGTTGATTTGCGTCTCATAAATTGCGTCGTACAACTGGTGAGCCGACGCAGAAGTATCATTTGCGTCAGATGGGTGTTGCGTCGGAAGTGCATTCGTCCCAAATACTGAAAGTAAATGGTGGGAAAATCATGTGCGTCGGATGCTTGCTATGTTCGACGCACATGAACACAAGCAATTTGCGTTGAATGCTTTGCTACGTGAGACGCAAATGAATATATTAGGGGATTTGCGTCAGTCCATCTAGGCCCATCCGACGCAGATCAATCCAGCAGCCCACTTACCTTTTAATTCACACGCCCAACTCATCCCTCTCTAACCTAAAATTCTCACTCTCACCCTCTAACCTAGAACTCCCATTCTCTCACCCTCTAACCTTCATCCCCTTCTTCAATCTCTCTAATCTCCTCTCTCCCTCCCCTTCTTCTCCTTTTCCCAGAAAATGAAGCGAAGATCTGTTCATTTGTTCTCCAATTTCATTCGTTCGTTCGTATTTTCAGCGAATGGTTTGGGTTTGTAAATTTTCAACTTTAGGGCAAGATGATTCAATCGGTGCCGCTTGTGATTGGCCAGTGCATGGAGATGGTGATTGTGATTCAATCGATACCGTTTCTCTCTCCCTCTCATCTACCTTGATCTCTCTTTCGCATCTCTCTTTCGCATCTCACTTTCGCATAATCGCATCTCACTTTCGCATAATCACATCTCATCAAGCAGCGAGCGAGTCAATTCGACGGAGAGTTGCAGCAAAAAAGAGATGAAAATGGAGAAGATAAAATGGCGAGGAGAGAGAATCTGAAGCTTTAATGACGGAAAATAGAGAGATTTGAAGCTTTAACGGCGAGTGCAACTGGTTGAAGCAGTGAAGGATTGAAGCGTAAGATGTGAAAATTCAATATAAATATTTTGTAATTTTTCTGTTTTATTTTATGTAATTTCTCGATTTTATTTTCTGTAATTTCTCTGTTTTATTTTCTGTAGTTTGTATTTTTTTTGTAATTAGTGTTGTAAAAACGCCACTTCCTTTTTTTTTTGTAGTTAGTGGTTTGGATCTATTATCAATATAAATTTGTTTTAATTTCCATAGTTTGTAATACAATTTTGACTTCATCAGCACAAAAATGGATGTTGTTTATGTTGCCTCTAATTTATGAATTTCTAGCTCTATTTTTAAGCTATTAAGTTCAAAGATGTAAAATATAATTTGGAATATAAATTCAAACTAGAAAGTTTTGTAAATAATAAAACAGATACGTAGCACTCACATAAAAAACAACACTTAATTGAAAAAGAACCGAAAGTATATACTGTCTGACATAATAACATATACTATTAAGCAACTAGCAAATAAAATAATGCAATGCAACACACAAGACTATATTAAAATAAAATTGAAGTTTATCTTTAAGTTGCAAAACACAAAATACATTAAACACAAATAAACCGATAAGGCTATAAATTACTTCGCTTTCGCTGCGCACTCTAATAAAAGAGAAAATAAATTACATGTAAGAGACCCTGCAAATAAGATTAGCAAACTTGGTAGACTAATTCCACCAATAATACAAGTAAATATACATATAATGTATGCTCCATAAGCATGAGAGCACACCACATTCCCATAAGGCTTCCCTTTACTTACTCTACCCATCACACTCTCATTATAGTGAAACAACTAAACCAAATATTAAACAAATTTTATATCCTATGGCAAACTAATAATTCTAAAGAATCATTAGCTACTCTTTTTCAGAGTTTAGGAGCGTTTTGCTCTGATACCAACTGTAACACCCTAGAATTTCAAAGTGGAAAAGAAAGAAATAATAATAGTATTATAAGACGATGGCGGAAACATCGTCTTCTGGGAATGCCACTTCTAATACAAAGGTATTTAAATAACTATGTTAAGAGACCAACTAAAATAAATAATATCAATAAATAACTAATTCATAGTATTCCAAATGAGAAAAGTCTAACTAGCAGTCTAGGCCTAAAACAACTATCATTTCATTCTCGCATCTCAACCCGAGCCCAAAACCAAAGAAGATTCCCATCAACAAAACCTGCAAAATATACAACAAACATCCACAATCAGTGAGGAGTAACTAGCAGTTCTCCCAGAACAAAAGAAATCAAAGTACAATTCAGACATATAAGGTCAAGACAACTATGACTTGCATCCAAAATCATAAAGCTCTCAAGTAATACAAAAGATAAAATGAATAAATCATCTCAAGAGTACTTTTATAAAAATGAAAGTATAGGTAAAACAAGTGATTGAGTCAGAAACGAACGCCGATGAATCGCAATTCACTTCCTAAGGTTTGTCATATCGCAATCTCCAGGTCTTAAACATATAAAGAGGGGTTGATTCATAATAACAAGTGTTTTAAACACACAAACAAGGGTCATTAAGGGGACTTTTGTATTTTCCCTATCTTATATTAAAATCCGCTGAGTAATACTGGATGGAACAATTTTTTTAATTCAATTACTGTACTTTTCCACCTTTTTGTTTGAATACTCCTACAAATTTTTTTTGCAAAAAGGTCCTTGTTGGTGGCTTTGAAGCCACTAACATTTAGTGTTTTATCATTGCTCGACATTGTGTAGCTTACTCCATCTAGAGATGGGCATGGGTAGGGTCTGGGTCAGGTCGGGCCAGACCCTAGACCCGGACCCTAAAACTTTTGTTCGACCTAGACCCAGACTCGGACCCTAAGGGTCTTGAAAAGCTGGACGCGGATCCAGACCCTTAGGGTCTACAGGGTCTAGGCTATTTCCTTTATTTTTGACAAATTTATAATACCATTTATATTTCTTCACCTTATATAGTGCCTATGATATGTAGTGTTTAGAGTATGCGTCTAGGGTCTAGGGTCAAAATGACAAAAGTTGGAATTTTTGGATAAATACAAAGGTTTTTTTTATCTAAAATACAAAAGACAAAAAACATCTTAAACAACTTTAGGGTCCAAGTGTAGGGTTTGAGTAGTGTCTGGGTTTAGAATATTAAGACTCAAACTCATACCTCAAGAGTTTCACTTTCACTTGGACCTAGACCCACTTAAGGTCCTGAAAAATTTGGACCCATACCCTAAAATTAGGGTCGGGTCCAATGGGGTCATGTACCCATGTCCATCCTTATCTTCGTCCCATGTAGAAAGGAAGCGCTTCAGGAACACATCTTTTGCTACCACATATGTCAAAGTTTTGGACTAAATGGCTCACCTTTTATGGAAACAACTAGTATTTTGGCCCGAGCGATGCCTCGGGTCGACTAAAATAAACAAAAATATTATTATTCATAAATTTCATAATTCATTTTGTTGCTTTTTGTATTTTTTGTCCAATGAGAAATTAAAAATTTAATGTCATGACGTGATAGGTAAAATCAACATTAAAGGTTGTTTGATTTTGAAAACAATAGCTTGAAAGGAATTCGGATAAGATAATATATCATCAATAGTCTCTTGTTAGTACCGAAATAAGAGTGCTGGAGATGTAAATAGTTGTTTAAGTCTTTTTAGTTAAATATGATTATTATAAGGCTTTATCATATTTTAATTTAAATATTAGACAATAAAGTTATAGTGTATTGATGGCTGAGCTCTAACATTTTATTTCAAAGGTCCCGTGTTCGATACCTTGCAGTTACAAAATGTTTATATTTTTTAAATTGAGGAGTTCACATGAATGTAAAACATTTGAATTATCAGTTTGAAAAGAGTATCACGTGGCATATAGGAGTCTTTAGGAACACCTTTTAATATATTTGTATAGATAAGCGTAAATATAATACAACCTACTTGCATGCATAAACTCCTTAACTTATTCAAATTAGCAAAACAAACCTTAAATATATACAAAGTTTATTACACAAAGAAATCCTAATAAGATACAGTAAACGACTTGACGCAAATCAATTCTTAATCGCCTTGGTCCTTTGGGGGTATACATTTTTGGGTAAAAATAATTGTAATAAAATTAAGCTTTTAAAGTCGAGAATAATATCACATGCTATATAATTAAGAAAGTGGCATGATTTATTATTCTTATTGACGTTGACACTTGACCCGAACACAGGAAATAAAATGAAGTTACATTTTAGTTTCCTAAGCATGTAGAGACTGTTAACTGTAGGTAATGAGATGAAACATTATCCGGGTGACTAGTATTTCACAATTGACGAAACATCATCTTAACTTCCATTATATTATGTAGGTGAGTAGTCTTTCACAAATGACGAAACATCTTTAACACTTTGATTTCGTTACTAAATTTTAATTAACCCATATTTAACTCATTTACTTAATTATATTACCATTGAAACATCACATATAGCCAAAGAAGAGGGTTGAATATTATGGAGCAAGCAAATTAAAAAGGGTTATTGGTGGTATTTAATTGTAGTTAGATTAAGGTTAATGACTTAAATAGAGGTGTGTTAGGGTTTAGCAACGGTATTAGAAACTCTTGATTAAAAAAGCTAACAATTGTTAGTCATGAAGGGCATATGATGAACTTTTAAGAAATTAAGGAGTATGAGGTAAATTTTGAAAAGTTTGATGGTATATGGTGTTCAAAAACAAAATTACACACGCGTTAATCGACTACATAGAAAAACGAGATGTAGATTAATGACCTAGCTTGTTTAAAATTATATTATCTTGAGTTTTAAAGGAAGTGGGAAAATTGATCTAACCCAATATATCCCAATAGGTCCAACAAAAAAATAACAAAATTAGGACTTGATTGCCCTACACTCCCATAGTTATTGGAAATAAGTCGAACTTGATCATCTTATATATTCAACTTAATATAAATTAACCATCTAAGAAACACTTTTACCAAATACCAAACAATGATGGATTTCATGAGAAACAAAATACAAAGTATATTGTGTGAGAATTGACAATTTATTTAACGAATTATCTTAACTGGTGGCAAATTAAAAAGAGAAAACAATCATACAAGGTGGTTATTTAAAAAAAAAAAAGGGGTCTTTAGATTTATTTATTTTTTGTAAAAAAAAGTGTTTATCATTGAAATATCAATCTATATATTTTCTAAAGACCAAATTGTTTCAAACCATGTAACCCTATAAATATCAATTTTTATATCCTATAACCAAAACCACATACCCTATAACCCTGTAACCTATCACCTGATATTTATTTAATGTATTTATCACCCCTTACTTGCTAATATTTGCTTTTCTTTTCAATATAAACTTAACGATGCTACGATAAGAGTGTGGACATAATTTAAATATATAAAACATTTGAACATCAATATTTACAACTCAATATTACTTATTCCCTCCATTCCATAATAGTGTGAATACTTTCCTTTTATGTTTGTCCCAAATTATTTTGAACACTTCCTTTTTTGGCATGGTTTCACTATTACTATGTTATTTCTTTTACACTCCTTTGGTCCACACTATATCTTTTTCAATAAAAAGTTGCCCAACTTTCTCTCTCATCCAATAAAAAAGACTCCCCTAAAAGTGACACTAAAATAAAAACATGTACACTGCTTAGGTAAGTTAATTAGCTTTGAATAATTTTGTTGCCGTCATTTGATGAAAAAAGTGTAACTTTTGTAACAGGCAACAAAAAATATATTATTTTTGCTGTGCTACTTAACAATATTTAAAAAATCTGTTGCCAATTACGTTTCTAAAATGCCCTTGTTTTTGTAGTTGGGTCCAAGTGTAGGGTCTGAGTAGCGGGACCCCTAAGAGTTTCACTTTGACCCAGACACATACCCGGACCCTTATGGTCCTGAAAAAGTTGGACCTACACTCTAAAATTAGAGTCGAGTCCAATAGGGTCTGGTTAGGGTCTTGGACCCATGCTCATCCTTAGCTCCGTCCCATGTAGAAAGGAAGCGCCACATGAACACATCTTTTGCTACCATATATGTCAATGTTTTAGACTAAACCGCTCCACCTTTTATGAAACAATAACCGTAAATTTAATACAACCTACTTGCATGCCTAAACTCCTTAAATTATTAAAATTAGCAAAAATACACCTTAAATATATACAAATTCTATTACACATAGAAATCCTAATAAGATACAATAAACGACTTGACGCAAATCAATACTTAATCGACTTGGTCCTTGGGCGTAAACATTTTCGGGTAAAAATAACTAAATAAGTGTAAAAAAAATTAAGCTTTTAATGTCAAGAATAATACCACATGCTATATATTTAAGAAAGTGGCATTATTTATTATTCTTATTGACGTTGACACTTTACACCTCAATATTACTTACTCCTTCCATTTCATAATAGTGTGAATACTTTCCTTTTATGTTTGTCCCAAATTAGTTTGAACACTTTCTTTTTTGGCATGGTTTCACTATTACTATGTTATTTCTTTTACACTCCTTTGGTCCACACTCTATCTTTTTCAATAAAAAGTTACCCAACTTTCTCTCTCATCCAATAAAAAAGACTCCACCTACTCCTATCACATCTACTTTTTTTAATAAAATAATATTTGATAATCACACTACAACTTATCACCTTAAATTACGTGTGCGAACAAGTGTTCATATCTTTTTGGGACGAAGGGAGTATACCAATTGTGCTACTATATATGTACAATAATTAATGTGATATTTAAAAATTGTGTTCGATAAATATTATTGGTTTTTGATACCAAATAAACATTTAATATATTTTCTTCTCACCATGGGTTTTAATAGAAGATGGATTAACTTGATTATGTCTTGTGTGTCAACGTTCTCCTACTCCTTAGTTTTCAATAGGGGCGTTGGAGGGATGGCTAGGCCATCTATTTGGCTCCGTCAAGGAGATCCGCTCTCACATTATGTCTTCATTTTGGTTGTAGATGCTTTCTATAAGATGTTGCAGGCTAAGGTTAGGGATGGGCTCCTCCATGGGGCTAAAACCAGCCGTACGGGTCCTGTGATCTCTCATCTCTTGTTTGCAGATGATAGCCGCCTATTTGTAAGAGCAAATCGACAGGATTGCTCTAGAGTAATTGATATTCTCAACCAATTAATATGAAGTAGCTTCCGAGCAGAAAATTAACAATGAAAAGTCATAATTCTCTTTTAGTAGGGGGTGAGTCTGGAGACCAGAGAAGAAAGTGTGAGTGTCCTGAATATGCGGCAGGTTGATAGACATGAAAAGTATCTCGGAATTTCCACTGTTGTTGGAAGCTCGAAAAAAGTGGTTTTTGAAGCCCTTTTGGAAAGAATTTGGAAGAAATTGAGTGGTTGGAAGGGGGAAATTTCTGTCTCAGGCAAGAAAGGAGGTTTAATTGAAGTCGTTCATCCAAGCAATTCAGACTTATCTCATAGGTGTTTATAAGTTGCCTGTTTCTATAATCCAACGTATTCACTCTAATATGGCTCAGTTTTGGTGGGGGCAAAAAGGTTCACGACGGAAGATCATTGGAAGAGCTGGGAGTCTTTATATACCTTGAAATGTTTTGGGGGTAAGGGATTTAAAGACCTCTCGATTTTTAATGATGCACTTTTGGGTCATCAAGCTTGGATATTTGTAAGGGCACCTGATTCGTTGTTTGGGCGTGTAATGAAGGCGAATTATTACCCCAAGTGTGAGTTCCTTGAGTCCTCACTAGGATTGATGGGAAGTTATTATTGCAGGAGCTTATGGAGTGTAAAAGCATTGATAAGGGAGGGGATGGTGTGGAGAGTTGGGGAGGATGATCAATATATGGAATGACCCGTGGCTATCAGATGATGGGAATAGGTTTGTTACTAGTGATGCGAATGATGATGTCGGATGTGTGTTATTTGATTTGGGGCGCATGGATTGGAATCATGAGTTTATAGCTACTCTTTTCAATGAGCGAGATACCTAATGTATTCTATCTATGCTTATTAGTCACACTAGACTTTGGGACGAGATTACTTGGGCTCTTACAAAGGATGGATGCTATTCAGTTCTGATGGCATATATGTTGTGGAAAGGTGGTAGTTTTGATGAGTTTCACCAAGCTTGGACCACGATCTGGGGCTTGGAGGTAAGCCCAAAAGCCGCTCGTCTTTTACTCTAGAGATGTTGCACAGGTACACTCCCTGTTTGTGGCCTTCTTGAGGCTCACTATTTGTCTGATGAAGCTAATTGCCCTCGCTGCGCAACTGAAGATGAATTCGATGTTCATGCTCTATTTGATTTCCAAGCTATAACAGAACTGTGGAGGGAGTGCGATTGTGAAGCGATGATAAACTGGGGTGAGGTAGGAAGTTTGAAGGAGCTTGTCGCAAGTTGGAAAGAGATGGATCAAAAGATTGTTCAAAGAGGTGTGTTCCTTGCTTGGATTGTGTGGTGGGAGCGTAAAATTGTCGTCATTGAAGGCAGAATTACTCCCCACTATGTTATTATAGCTTGGGTGCATCGCTTGGTGAGGGATCATGATAAATATGCATCTCGAATTTATGGCACAAAGCATCCCAGGCGTGTGTCGAGTTCAAAGACTTGCCAAGCTCCACTTGTTGGGGTCATTAAAATTATTGATGATGTTGCGGTCTCGGAAGAAGGCTAGGTTGGTTTAGGAGTGGTGGCGAGAGATCATGAGGGGGGTTTTGTTTGCAACCACGAGACGTTTGAGGGATGCGTGGACGCCATAGATTGCTGAAGCCAAGGCGCTGGAGATGGCAGCTAGGCTGGGTAGAAGGTATGGTGTTGCTGATGGTATTTTGTAATCGGATTGTGAGGGGCTTATAAACCGGCTCTCTAAAGGGACCACTTTTTTTACTGATCTTGACACAGTTCTAGCAGATATTTTCTCTTTTTGCTCTAGTTTTAGTTCTACTGTTTGGTCTCATGTTCGTAGAGATGAGAATTTGTCGCCCATCATTTAGCGAAATTAGTTCCTTTTGGTATTGAACAAGTATATGGGAAAATCATTGCCCTAGTGTTATTTCTGCATATGTACTTGTGAACACTTTGTCCCTGAATTAATGGAACTTTTCTCTTTTCCCCTCAAATTAAATGGTTAGACTTTTGACACCAAACTTGATACATACTTCATAATAATCTCTCCAACTTTTGATAAGAATCTCACGAGCTAAGCATAAAAGATGACTTCATTAGTGCCATTAATGATTTTATAGTATTAGTCAATTCAAGCCTCCTAATCATACATCATTCGTGATAATAATTAACTTGGGGTGAGTCGGGTGACTAAATATATATATAAAGATAGATAAACACTTATGGTTATGGGAGACGAGACCTTCTAATTAGATATAGACATCCTCATATTGGAAGAATACAATTATATGAGGAAAACTTACTGTTACTCATAGGGTGTTAGGGATGAGTAGGGTACATCACTAAACACGTAGAGATTATCTATTTCACTTGATGTCTCATCTAGTACTATAACAAGTTGTTATAACGGACGCAATAAAACAACAAAGAATCAAAGAACAGTCGACACAATAATTAACGTGGTTCACTAACAATGTGCTTGCTACATGCACAAGCAGAGGAGAATCGTTATTATCTTTACGAGAGAGAATACAGATTACAGAATAATAGAGGCAAAGGTTATTTATAGGGTTTATATAGTACCCTTCTAATTAAGCTAAAAGAATGGGCCTAAGCTGAACCCAAAACAAAATGGGCGTAAGCTAGACCGCTGTTCTTGGTTAATCCTATCGCCAGACAATTCAAGCCATATTTCAACACAAGTAATTCTTGTATCTATACCTCACCCACTCTTATTAACAATGCAAGTTTGTTAATGCTCAAACCTATCTTTTTAATGCACAAACCTATCTCATATCTTAAACTCATATAAATTTGAAATCCATAACGCATGATCAACTTAATTTAGGTGATTAATTGAAAGTTTTCGTCGTTTAATATAGAAACACTTAGAAACACTATGTAAATTAACACAATGAATATCTTTCTATTTACATAGAAACACTATGTGCAATATAAATTTTTGTTTTGATATTATAGTTTATAATTAAAATATCTAAACAGGAAAATATGTAATGTATTGTCATTGTTTTATTTGGGCATTAAATCACATTGGACCCACTACTTTTGTACACTATTTCTTAGTTTTTAGAGTTAAGGAAATGAGCTCCCTAAAAGAAAGATGCATCTTGTTAGAATGAGTAGCCTGCTAAATCCTTTAAAGCAATCATGAGGGGTATTGCAGGAACCATTGTTTTATTTAAAGAAAACAGATTTTTTTAAAATTCTTTTTCTTTTTACAATTGATTTTAGTTTTTCGACTTGGAAATGGCCTCTTCCTAGCTCAGTCCCAACAATTTAAGAATCTTTATATTGAAGGCGATAAGCAAGTGAACATTGGAGTCCTTCAACGCCTCTACTCTATTCCATAGATCATTCAAACACTCATTGAGGATATCAGATCATTGCTTGATCATTTTTCTTAATCCATAGCTCACGTCTTTCGAGAAGCCAATAGGGTAGCGTATTACCTCTCCAAAAAAGGTCACGCTACTTCCTCGGTCTTTTTTGCAATTGTGAATTTCAAATTTCAACAATTGTGATCAATCACAACTAAATTTTAAAATATAAATTGGTGACTTGAAATTTTCTATTGTTGTATTCAAAATAATTGAGAATTGGTTTACAACCCATGCTTTGCAGCGTTATGATTTTCAATATATTGTTTAGGAAGTAATAAAATAAAAATACGTACATTGCGTTGGGTTAGTTCAATTAACTCTAAATAACTATTCTATTTCAAAATAATTTGAAATTGTCTAAGAAACCGTGATTTGCACAATTATGACTTGTGACTTGTTTGTAATAATTAGTGGTTGTTTGTGTGTATAGAAAGAAAAAATTCCCAGATTTATTGTTTGGGAAATTTATTATTATAAATACTTTTATATCCGAATTAAATCCATTATACCAAACAATCACTTACTACCTCCGTCCGAAAAGACACGTAGTTTAAGGTGATAAGTTGTAGTGTGGTTATCAAATGTTATTTTATTTAAAAAGTAGATGTGATAGGAGTTGGTGGGGTATTTTTTCATTAGAGGAGAGATAAAATTAGGTAACTTTTTATTGATAAAAGGTAGAGTGTGGGCCAAAGATGTGTAAGAGAAATAATATATTAATGGTGGGACCATGCCAAAAAAAGAAGTGTTCAAACTAATTTGGGACAAACATAAAAGGAAAGTGTTCAGACTATTCTGGGACGGAGGTAGTAGTATGATAGTCGTTCTTCCCCTAAAAGTGACACTAAAATAAAAACATGTACATTGCTTAGGTAAGTTAATTAGCTTTGAATAACTTTGTTGCCATCATTTGATGAAAAAAGCGTAACTTTTGTAACAGGCAACAAAATTTTTTTTTTTTTATGCTACTTAACAATATTTAAAATTCTGTTGCCAATTACGTTTCTAAAATGCCATCGTTTTTGTAGTAGGATCCAAGTGTAGGGTCTGAGTAGTGGGACCCCTAAGAGTTTCACTTTGACCGAGACTCATACCCGGGCCCTTATGGTCCTGAAAAAGTTGGACCTACACCCTAAAATTAGAGTCGAGTCCAATAGGGTCTGGTTAGGGTCTTGGACCCATGCCCATTCTTAACTCCGTGCCATGTAGAAAGAAAGCCCCACATGAACACATCTTTTGCTACCACATATGTCAATGTTTTGGACTAAACCGCTCCACCTTTTATGAAACAATAACCGTCAATTTAATACAACCTACTTGCATGCCTAAACTCCTTCAATTATTAAAATTAGCAAAAAATACACCTTAAATATACACAAATACTATTACACATAGAAATCCTAATAAGATACAATAAACGACTTGACGCAAATCAATACTTAATCGACTTGGTCCTTGGGTGTAAACATTTTTGGGTAAAAATAAGTGTAAAAAAATTAAGCTTTTAATGTCGAGAATAATATCACATGCTATATATTTAAGAAAATGGCATTATTTATTATTCTTATTGACGTTGACACTTGACCCGAAGATAAACTGAAGTTACATTTTAGTTTCCTAAGCATGTGGAGACTGAAGAGTGGAAACTGTTAACACACTTAACTGTAGGTAATGAGATGCAACATTATCCGGGTGACTAGTCTTTCACAATCGACGAAACATCATCTTAACTTCCACTATATTATGTAGGTGAGTAGTCTTTCACAATCGACGAAACATCTTTAACACTTGACTTCGTTTCTAAATCTTAAATAACCCATATTTAACTCATCTACTTAAGTATATTACCATTGAAACATCACATATAGCCAAAGAAGAAAGCAGAATATTATGGAGGAAGCGAGATAAAAAGGGGTATTGGTGGTATTTAATTGTGGTTAAATTAAGGTTAATGACTTAAATAGAGGTATATTAGGGTTAAGCAATGGAATTAGAAACTAATGACGAAAAAAACTAACAGTCGTTAGTCATGAAGGGCATATGATGAACTTTAAAGAAATCAAAGAGTATGAGGTAAATTAAAAGTTTGATGGTATATGGTTAAAAAAAAAATTACACAGGGGTAACGCTAAAAATGACTACACAGAAAAACGAGATGTAGATTAATGAACTAGCTTATTTAAAATTATAATATTTTGAGTTTTGAAAGAAGAGGGAAGATTGATCTAACCTATAACTTGTTGGTATATATTTCGTACTGATTATAAGATCGAGCATAGTTTGAGTGTTAGCTAGTTAATATAATAGCCTGAAAGTCATATTTATTGGTAATAAGTCGAATTTGACCATCTTATATATGCAACTTATATAAATTAACCATCTTAGAAACACTTTTAAATTACCAGATACCAAACAATGACGGATTTCATGAGAAAAAAATACAAAGTACTCCCTCTGTTTTTTTTATCATTATCACTTTCCTGTACGCGTCTCCCAATGCACATCTTTGAACTAAAATATCTTTCATTATATATTAGTAAAAATTACAACGATTAAATATTAATAAAGTACTAATTAAAACGAATCAAACAAGACCCCACATGACTATATTTTTTCTTATAAATTGAGAAAAATTGAGAAGATTCTCTCTAAGCATGAATAGTGTCAAGATTCTAAGTGAGAAAGATAAAAAAAAACAGAGGGAGTATATCGTGTGAGAATTGACAATTTATATATTAAATGAAGTATCTCAACTGGTGGCAAATTTTTAAAAAATCATATAAGGTGATATAAATTATTATAGACAATAAAAAAGTATTTATGTTATAAAATTGGATCAAACTATATGTTAGTGTCCACTATCATAGACCCCATGCGATACCCAAGCCAAAATATATGAATGAAAGCTAAGTCGTAAGATTTCGCAAATACACTGTACTTATAACTAGTTTTTGAAGTCCATGTGATGTAAGGGTTATTGTTTTTATGTGGTAGCATTATAACCATATGTATTATGTGCCATAATAAATAACATAAATTAGATATATATTTTTTTTATTTTGTTATGTACAAAATCCTTTTAATTTAAGGGACGCTTTCAAACGTAAAGTATTAATGATTGACATTGAAAATAACAAAATTGTTTTAGTTAGGATTATCAAATTCTTAGGTAATTTAGTTAATCCAGACTCTAATTTTCTTTTCTCTTTACCATTATAAATTATTCTATTTAATCCAAAGTTATTCGAGGATAAGAACATGTCACCTCCACACTCTTTAAAACCCATACCTCAAATCAATAAGGTATGGGGTTTAGATAAACCCAAGGGGGGAGGTGGATATGGCTTATACCAACACCTCTAGGTATCAAATAAAAGAAAAAAATTCATTCCCAAAATAAAACCAAACACATAGTATTAGGTATCAAGTTCCAAACTTATACCACAGCTTGGTTTCATTCTTGATTCGAAACCCATACTACTATATAAACCAAACGCCTAGGAATTGTCGTACTAATTTTTTTTATATATAATTTGGGATTTTATTAATGATATGGTTCAAGGTCGGTGGGCCATTACAATTCTAATCGAGCCTCAACAAAGCCCACATAACTTTACTCGAAGACCATATTACAAGATTGAGGTTTGAACCCCAGTACCTATTCTTGTCGTATTATTATTAGCTCTAGTGTAATAAAATTAAAACTAGTTGTAATATTGATTAATATGAGATTAAAATAATGAAAATACTCTAAAGTCAAGTAATATTAATTAAATCATTCTTAATCATTTCTTGAACCACTCCCTAGCTCCTGATCAATCTATATATAAACCATTTCACCCTTTGCAGTTCTCCACGCAATTAAGACAAGGAACACACTGTTGTCATTGTCAACTTTCTCACTCTCTCGCTCTTTGTGCAAGCTAACTCATTCATTCCACCATGAAAGAGTGGAAAGGCAGTATGTTTCATTTTATTACATCTTAAGTTTCATATGATTGATTTTTTTTTTTTTTTTTTATTATCTACTGTGGATGTGTTTAATTGCTGCCTAATATAATTACGTTGTCATATACTCATATTCTACCATGAATGATGAATATAACATTCAGGGAACTACGACTTCGACTTCACTGATCCGAGTAAACCAGTACGAACATTCAGATCACGAAGGCCTTGCCACTTCATCTTCGAAATCAAATCGTATGATGAGCTTGTTGCATCACTTAAAAAAGCCAACAAGTTATCATTCGAGACACCACAATTTTCAACTGGGGATGAGAAATGGTACTTCCTCTATCTCTAAATAAAATCTAGGGCCTAGGGCACATATATATTTGAGTTAAAAGATTCCGAATCATGCTTCGTTGCGTTAATTTTTTATTACATGTTTATCAGAGTGGTGTAGGTTTTTCTAGACTAAATTAATCATTGTTTGGTTAGGTTGTTGGTAGTAGAGACTAGAGGATATGTTTAACGTAATACCCCCTCCGTCCCAAGATATAGTTCTCGTTTCATTTATCATGGTTAAACTTTAAAACTTTTGATCAAATAATCTCATTGATATATACAAATAAAACATACTCATGTGAGATCATTGATTGTGTTTGTGAATTGATTGATAAGATATATATGAATTGTGTGAAGGATAAATGAAATGTACTAAATTTTATAGTCAATGTTTCTTTTTTTGGTGGCTCAACTATATTTTGATTGCCTTCAACATTTAAGTTAATTTTTTAATGCTATATTTGAGTTTGACTTTATTTTTCCCTGTTTTTTGGTAGTACTTGATTTACTAATGGGCAGTTAAATAAATTTATAGGGGGGACACTTTACCCCCCCCCACTCCCTTATATAATTGAGATAGGAGAGAAATAGATAAAAAGAGAGATTCATGTCGTGAGAAAGGGATAAAGATAACATATTACCAAAAATGGATATGTATAGCAATTAAATGGTGCAATGGTGATAATAGTGGCCCTTGGAATCTAAATTTCATCATTAATTTCATCCAGAATGCCATGGAAAGGGGACTTGGTATTGAAATATCCTACAAAAGTCGGGAATCAATTGTTGTGACGGATTTGCTTGCCAAGCAAGGCCTCACCAGAATGAATGAATTCATTGCTTGGTTGTAACTCCCTTCGTTAGTTCTGGTTTTTTCAGGATTATGATTTGATGTATCTAATATTGGAATGGCTGCTACTGAGATTACTTTGTAATGTTGTGGCTTCAAAGTAATAAATAAACCAAATTATCTAAAAAAAAATATGAAACTTCTAAATAAAAGAAATGTAGTAAGTAATAAAGAAAGGACGGAGTATTAAAAAATGGGTATCGGATTTCCAAGTAGGAGGAAAAGAGTTGGATCACTTGCAAGCCCTTGATCAGGTTGGATGATCATACAACTTCCCTTCTCAAAACCAAGTATAATAAATGACAAGAAAAAAAAAGAAAATTAGAAACTGATTCAGCCATCAGTTTTAGTTCTCTTATTGCCACCTTGATCAATATTTACCGCTACGCACTAGCTAGTTATGTAGTACCAAATATACTTGTTAATCTTCTTAGTGCGTGACAAGATTCTTTGGTTTGTATTTTCCACTAATCTACTATATTTGGTTTTAATTGATCAGGACTATGTGCTTCTATCCTGAAGGGAATGTGGCAAAAGGTGGCAAAGAGTACATTTCCATGTACGTAAAGAGGCAAAAGAATAATGCGGGTCGAAACAAAGAAATTAATGTCGCCATCAAATTTTTCATATTAGATCAAATTAGTGGTGAATATCTAGTCATTGAAGGTACGCTCGTTCTGCTTTGGGAACAATAATAATTCAATAACTGGACATAAAGGAGCTCGTTAATCCTACACCCAAGTGTACACCCGCTCACATTAACCTCTATCATGTACTTAGAACATGAATATATAGGTAGAGAATGTGAGAGGGTGTAATTTTTCGCCGGGTTTAAGAATTTTTCCTAATATAATACTTCAAGGAATAATTAATGGTCAAAGTATGTTGTGACAAATATAAAAGTAAAATATGAAAAAAGTATATATACGTTATTATGATTTTTTGGCCCCTCTTATTGCCATGGACCTTGAGTGATTAGCATTCAAATCTGCCCTCAAGAGTCAAGAGCTAGGAGAAACATAATATTTGCATATTATATCATCCAGACCGTGCAATATGCATTTCACCTCCACGCATTTACATCCTTGTGAAATCTAATTAATACTAATATTTTTAGCTATGTAAACAAAAAAATTATAAATTATTGTTAGTTTTGAAATACAGGTCTTTTGTTTGACATTAAGTAACAAATGATCCAACAAATGAGATAGAGGGACTGCAAACTATCCGTTAGTCAAAAGGATTTAATTTTAGGGAGTTGAGTTTGCAAATTGGTGGGGCGTCGAAGCTAGCAAACCCAAATATCAATAGCTAACGTCATGTATATATTTAGGATGTTAATGGATCTTAGAGCTGACTCAAATCCGTAGAAGTGTTTCACTTATTTGAGAACGGATGAAGTATATGTGTACCGAAATTTAATAATGTGTGGCATGCAGATTTGGGAGAAAAGCATTTTGATGCTCGCGGTAAAGAATGGGGAATTGCCCAAGCTCTGGAGTTCAATCATTTTAAGAATTCAGACAATGGATTTTATGTTGACAACAGTTGCACCATTGGGGCTGAGATTTCTATTACCAGCACTGAACCTCATTACTCAAAGATGTCTCATGTCAACACCATTTCAAGAAGTACATTTAATATTATCAAACTAGGACCTTTCGATAACAACACTCCTGAACCAGTGATTCTAATATCACATTTGTTACTAGCTTCGACGGTGAACCTTACACTTGGTGCGTATTAATGATAATTATCTTTCCACTTTTCTCAAAAATGATTTTGTCGATCCAAGATACATACAAGTACATTATAATTATTACTATATTTGTCCTTGTCTTTTTGTACTGTATATCTTCTTTACCTTTAACTTTGCCATATTATATATGTATAGGAAACTACAATTGTATCGTGAAGGATATGGATCTGGAAATGGCAGTCATTTTTCCCCATATTTGGTACTTGTGGACAATGACAAGCTCTCAAATGGAAGCAGCATGCTTGTTAATTTTGAGCTCAGTCTTTTAAACAAATATACCGGAGCATACGCTAATGAAAAAACTTGTAAGTTCATCTTTTTTTAATTACATGCTCAATTTTCTTTACCCTAATTAAATTAGTAGTTGTATATTTCATTTATCCTTCACATAATTGCTTACTATTATGTGTCTTTGGAAACAAGTACATCGATCCAAGACATACTTTTAGACATACTTCTCAAATATATAGTCATTGAACTCGAATGCATATTCAAAGAAATGTCACCCCTTTTAAGTTCTGCAGTCCTTTTGTAAATGCATCGGATTTGTAAATCAAGCTTGCTTGCTAAGATCGATAGAGTGGCTCGCTCTAGCTTAGGGGATCATTTCGGATTCGCATCCCATGCGGGTGGTCCTTGGGCTTGTGGGGAAATCTCTGGATCTTAAGGTAGAGTTGGAATCAAGGTTAGCCTTGTTTGGTTGGAGGCCCTCCTTCCACCATGTGCAAGGGGTTCGACTCTTTGTAATCCTAAAATTCCCCCACTTGCAAAGGATCTTCATCTTACATTTAAAAAAAATGTTAACAGAAATGCGACGATAGACAAAAGCGTCTCTACTAAAATTATTAAATCTTTATGCTTATTGGTTCAGGGATTTTTCAATTTTCATCCGTAACATATCAAATTTTTTTTCTTGCAGTGCTTGACTGGTTCACTCATTCTAAGGTTTCATCTGGTTTTCCTGAATTTATTAATAGAAGTGAGGTCTTTAATTCGTCGAGCAGGTTTTTCGAAGGAGGAAGTTTGGATGTGAAAGTTCATTTTCATTCCATCTTCATAATCAACGATGCTGAAGGTTAAGATGGTCACCGTCCACCATCTATGAAGCACTACATTGCTTGCTCACCATTTATTGGCTTTTTCTTTAATTTCCAGTTTATAATAACTTAGGCAAATGAAAATCTATATATGTTTGAGATATTGTTTTTGTTTATTACAGAATTATATGAAAGTTGGGTCCAATCTCAAGACAAAAAGTTTGATGAAAAAAGTAACAGATTAAATAAAACAAGCTTTGAAATTACAATTCAACTAACTGAGATTGGATCACTTTCATATATACTCGAGATAAACTGATGATTTCTTACAACAATATTTGCCTTGTCGTTTGTATTTTGTTTGGAAGTGTGTTTCAATTTCTTCTTGGCTTGTATTTTTAATTGAATTATTACGTAATGCTTGTTATGATCTGAGTAAATTGTTTTTGCTAAATTATTATTATTTCTGGCCATTAGAAAAAAAAAAAAAACCGACGTCACGTAATTGATGGAAGGTCAGACCGAAAAAAGTTTAACCCGACTTCTTGATAGCCAAAAGAACTTGATCCAAAAACAAAACAAAAGATGGAAGTACCAATATTGACATATATATTGTGCCATTATAAGATTAGCATTTGAAACAATTCATCAGTAGTTTTCTCCTCATGTAAGCAAGTACTTTCGTTTACCATAAAATAACAAGCATGTACACGAATACACAATACACAATGCAAATGCCATACACACTGGCGGATGCAGAGGGGTCATTGGGGGTACTGCAATACCCCCGAAGTGAATTTTTTTTGTGAAATTAAAACCCAAACAAGAAGTCTTAAGAAAGTGATGAAGCTGGAACTTGGGAGAAAGAAGAGAGAGGAAGAAAATATGCTCATCTCCTTAAGTAATTGCAAGCTGGGACTGGGTGAAAGAAGATAGAGAAAGAAGAATTGGGGCTTTTTACTGCTTTTAGGGGCTGGGACTCGGAGAAAGAAGAGAGAAAGCAGTGAAAGACGATAGAGAAAGAAGAATTATATGTCAGTGAAAGCAAATAAATTTATCTTGTTTAATGATGTCTTAGCTCATCATCACCCACCAAAGCAAAAGGATAGAATTACAATCCAAATAGATCATCAAATCCCTAATACTCTCTTGGTTATAAATTTAATTTCAAATGAACTATTTATTAGATAATAATTAGTTTAATTGTTTATTGGGTATAGAAAATGACACATGGATCAAAAAATTAATGGGACAACAAACCCGATCTTCGACAATTTGTGTAATTTTACTTATTTATTTTCATATTTTAAGATTTATGACGTTAAATATTGAACAATGTTTTGGATTGTAATATTTATGACGTTAAATATCGAGACCAAGGTTTATTTAAGTAATCACAGTAACCCCTATTTGAAAATCCTGGATCCGCCACTGGCCATACACAATGTAAATGCCAATGACGTACCAAACAAGGTTTGACCTAGTGGTAAAGGTTTGGCCTCATGACTTCAAGGTCATGGGATCAAACTCTATTAGGGGATTTTTTGGGGTGAGGATTCCATTATCATCCCCCCCTCTCCAAGTAGTCGACCCGCAAACCTGACTGGTTAAACCTGAACAAGGTGTCAGTTCAATATGGTCAAAAATGTAAATTCCAATGACGTAGTTTTGTCACTGCTCTTCTTCGTATTCTTTGTTGTACGGGAATTCTTATCATCTGAAAAATTTGTTTTGCGGAAAAATTCATTTACATAAGTTTAAATAAATTAAACAAGTTCCAATAAGTTGTAGAAACAAGATACCATATGTTCTAGTAAGTTATAAAAATAAGTATCAAATATAAACTTTTGAGATAAAGTTTAGATGTATGATTTATTAATTAATAAATATAAAAGTATAAGAGTTTGAAATAAACACAAAAGATGTATAAAATTTTTGAAGACAATAGAAAAACTAAGACAGAGTACAAGAGTTTCACAAATTAAGCATAAGAGTTTGTCGTAAGCGAGAGAGACTAAATAATTAAATTTGTAAGATAGACCTCTTGTTTATTAAACTATATATTATAAATAAAATATAACTATCTAAGTTATCTAGCGCACGTGCTTTAAAACAAGTCTATATATAAACAAAAACTTTAAGGAACATTGAGAGTGTCACATGAGATTGTCATGTTACAATATATAAAAATAAATAATTAGAGTTTTGGATATCGAAAAATTTTCCGTTTCGTTCTCAATAAAAAACAAGTGATTATTGTATTATACTTATAGAAACTAACCCTAAACTTAGCTATACAATTTAAAAATTATAATTCCTATTTTATTGAATTTAACTCGAAATATACGTTAACATAAGAGCTAATTCTTAATATAGTGGGTTTTCCATGAGTTTTAAGAGTGCAACTTAGGCAAGTTTCACATTTGACGAATTCTAGCGCGCCACATAAACAAATTCGGCTTATAAGATTGGAGATAATAGATTCTAGGATTTCTTTTTTTCTATCTTATATTCATGAGAATATGTTGGAACTCTATGAATACAATCGCAAGTAAATAAATCTCTCAAAAAAAAACTAGAAAATTTGTATCATTTGATTTGAATTTATGCGGATAAAAATTTATATATGAATAATATATTAATTAATCTTTAATGATATACAAGACCATTTATTTAAATAAATTATATCATTTAGTGTTCGGATACTAGTTTTCTACTTCTTCATATATGAACATTGCATGATAAATATATAAAATTGAAAATAGCACATATTCATTAAAAGGTACCACTTCGATTTTGATTTAAATATAATAGGATCTTTATACTTGATCCTTTTTATCAATGACATATATTGCAATTTTACACATTATAATAATCTCATTTAAAAATATTAACAATGTGTAGTTATTAGGATTCGAACACATGACCTTTGAATGAAATGTGAGAATTTAACCACTAATCCACTACAATTTCAATGCTTAATGTTTTAAAGTAAAACATAATAAAGTCTTATAATTATATGTAATTATAGAAACATAGTCAAGCTTTTTGATTTCTAACACTTTTATTAGCTAATAAAAGTTCTCTTACCCTAATTTCATGAAATTGTTATTGTTATCCCCGATTCCTTAGAAGTTTTTGTAAAACAACTTATCATGTCATAACGTCCATTTTTCAATTTCGCACTAGACAAAAATATTTCCAAAAGCTAATAAAATCAATTATGAAATTTATGAATAATAATTTATTTGATAATTGTAACCTGCGGCATCGCCCGGGCCAAAATACTAGTTAAAAATGAGGGTGGAAGAAGGATTAAAAAAATTACGTGACTAGCATGTACGGAATCAATGTAAGTCAATGCTCCGGAAAAGACCTTGTCACCCTTTCATTTTTTATGATATAAAATTATAATAAGGTAGCTTTTCGCAATATAACTTCTACTAAAGACTAGGTTCTCACAAAAAAAATCCTTTTGTCAATCAGAATTTTAATTATAAAATTTATAAATTTGAAGTAAAAATTAAAATAGGGATGAACGCCACAAAAGGTCTGCTTATGCACGTGCACAAAAGTAAGAGATTAGGAAACAGATGAACAGACAATTAGGAATTTTCTCATGGTGTGAGTCCCCTATTTTTAGGTTGTATACACAGTGGCGGGTATAGGGGGTTCAGCGAGCCAAAAATTGTCCGTTCATTCTCAGGAATCAACAGTTCAAAAACATCCCCCTCAACACAAATTACATTAATTCGCAAAGAATTATTCAATTTAGAGACCATACAACAGGGTAAATACAGGATATAATAGGATAGATAGATGATTCTTAAATAGTACACAACAATTTGTGATAGGAGTATGTGACTAAGTAGGCAGCTAAGACAGGTTGACAATAGAATACATCAGCAGATATGCACTCTGCCACTAAAACTGCCAAAACAAACAAAAAGGGTGGACAAAAAATGAAGAGTAATGGCCTGTACATCTCACAAGCTACCACATTGTAACCTTTCACCCGCTGTAATCAGCACTATAGAATTTGTCTTCTGGATAGTAATCAGCAGTGACAGTATTGCCGCCAAATTTTCGTCCTCCGAGCATGTTCTTGCATTAGCACAGGCGGCAGTATCAGCATACTCTAAGAACACCTGGGGAGAAATAACTCAAAATGTTAAAGCTCAACAAATTGCGTATAAGCACAACTACAGTGCTAGGGTGTAAGAGTAGCTACCGAGATAACGTTATCGGCCAGTTTGGTAAATGGTCATCAATGGTGATAATGATAATGCATTTTAGTGCTTGTTTGGTATAACATAAGTAACATTTCCTATTTAAAAGATCTTCCCATGTATTTCTATTTCATATGCAGTACGATAAGTTATCTAGTTGATCAAAAGTTCTACTTACCTAGGGAAATCACTTTTGCCAACCAAAGAACTCTACATATATCTACTTCCAAGTCATGTTTTTTATAATGTCAACAAGCACTTAGTGTAAATTTGTAGCAGGCACGGCCTAACACAAAATCCCACGGCACAGCTCAGCACAACATACGCCAATCTCACAATACTTCGCACGGCACAACTCCATATAATTCCCGCCACCCGATCATGTAATCATTGCCTAGTGCCTACCACCGTCCACCGCCTAAATTTCTACTCCCTCATTTAATCTCACCTCCCGCCTATACCTGATCATTCGCCATACAAATCATCATCATTCAACGCCATCATCAATCATTAAATATCACAAGTCCAAGGACCACCGCTTAATGTCCACGGCCTAATACTAATACACCTATTCACTTTTTTTTTTTAACTCCATCTAATCTCATACTAACATCATCCTAGGATCCTAAGAAATCTTGCGCCTAATATTATTCATCTACATCATATATATTACCAGCACCTACGCAGCACATAACAATACTACAATCCAAGACATCAACTTTGATGCAACATATAACGTAACACATCGTTTTTATGGCTTGTTCAACATATTTAATTTTCCAAGATCCGTACAAATCAACGACCCTAGACGGTGGTATAAATTTTAAGGGTCAACTAAATTAACAATCTTTATTTTATTTCTTTATTTATTTTTATTATTTTATTGAAGTTACTAACATTCTATTCATGATGTAGATTGTTAATGTATTCCTGCGATTGTAAGTATTGTATATTATACTAACTCCCTGCAAAATTTTCTTTTCTTATTTTTATTTCTTTTCATGGACATTATTATTTCTATGCCTGATTGCAATTTTTATCACATTGTATTTATTGTTAATCAAGACCTAAAGAACTGTGCTCATATTAATCAGATAATTTGGACAACCTGCTAGGAACCTTGTAATATTACTATGTAATAACTTGTCACTAAAAATAGTCTTTTTATGTGTTTCCTGAACCAATCTAGACTAATTTATTTTTAGGGTGTTTAAAATATTATATGGTTGCCTTTAGGCCGAGGGCACGTCTGCTTGGGCATCACGCATCACGTATAAGGAGTTACATTTTACCAAAAAAAAAAAAATATTATATGATTATTCTTTGGCATATAATTTGTAATGAATCGATATTTAGTAAATGCCAGCAACGGGCGAACTTGGTTCATTATGACCATATACGTACCCTCACCGCCGAACTCAATCTTTGGTTCATTTTGACCATCTATAGAGTCTAGACGGGGAAATCGACATTGGATAAGTCTCATAATCTGTCCTTGCGGTTTCCCAAAATCCAATTAGGTTTATGAGTCTTCCTTTAAAGACTTGTAGGCGACTTCAAAACAATTTTCAATAAAACCTTTACAATGGGGTAGTCAAATCTAATACGCGCTCATCCCGCGTAGGCGAAATAAAAACACGCCTACAATTACTAAAGCCTAATATATATCTATTTAAGTCATTAACCTTAATTAACCACTCAAATACCACTAATGGCCCCTTTTTATATCGCTTTCTCCATAATATTCTGCCCTCTTCTTTGGCTATACGTGATGTTCCAATGGTAGTATACTTAAGTAGATGAGTTAAGTATGAGTTAACTAAGATTTAGTACCGAAATCCAGAGTTAAATATGTTTCGTCGATTGTAAAAGACTACTCACCTAGATAATACAATGGAAGTTAAGATGATGCTTCGTGGATTGTGAAAGGTTAGTCACCCGGATAATGTTGCATCTCATTACCTACGACAGTCAACAGTCTCCACTCTCCAGTCTCCACATGCTTAGGAAACTAAAATGTATCTTAATTCTTGAGTTTATTTCCTGTATGCTCGGGTCAAGTGTCAACGTCAATAAGAATAATAAACTATGCCACTTAATTTCTTAAATATATAGCATGTGATATTATCCTCGACATGAAAAGCTTAACTTTATTACACTTATTTTTACCCAAAAATGGATACACCCAATGGCCAAGGCGATTAATCATTGATTTGCGTCAAGTCGTTTATTGTATCTTATTAGGATTGCTATGTGTAGTAGACTTTGTATATATTTAAGAAGGTGTGTTTTGCTAATTTGAATAAGTTAAGGAGTTTAGGCATGCAAGTAGGTTGTACTATATTTATGTTTAATGTTGCCATAAAAGGTGAGCCATCTAGTCAAAACTTTGGCATATGTGGTAGTAAAAGATGTGTTCCTGTGGAGCTTCCTTTCTACATGGGACGGAGAAAGCTACACAATGTCGAGCAATGATAAAACACTAACTGTTAGTGGCTTCAAAGCCACTAACAAGAACATTTTTGCAGAAAAAATTGGTGGAGGATTCAAACAAAAAGGTGGAATAGTACACTAATTGAATTAAAATAATTGTCCCATCTGGTATTACTCAGCGGATTTTATATAAGATAGGGAAAAAACAAACATCACTTGAAGAACTCTTGTTTGTGTGTTTAAAACCACTTGTTCTTTATAAACCAACCCCTGTTTATGTGTTTAAGACATTTGTTATTTACAAACCAACCCATGATTCTGTGTTTTATAGCTTCATTTTTATCGAAAAGTACAACTGTAATCTAGGAAAAGTAAAAGTTGCATTGATTAGCGTGTTTCGTCAGTTTTTTCCCCAAAAAAGTGCAACTGGTTATTTATAAGAACCATTGTTTGTGTATCTAAGACACTTGCTATTTATACAAGCCATGATAAAACACTAATTATTAGTAGTTTCAAAGCCACTAACAAGGACCTTGTTGCAAAAAAAAAAATTATTGGAGGATTTAACAGAAAAATTGTTATTTACTTTTTTTCCAGAGATTACAATTGCACTATTTGCAATAAGTATGATTTCACACACATAACATGGGTTGATTTATAAAGAACAGGTGTCTCAGACACATCTACAGTAGTTGGTTATAAATAACAAGTGTCTTAAACGCACAAACAAAGATTATAAATTGCACCTTTATGGGAAAAAAGCTGGGATCTATCTAATTGATGCTACTTTTATGTTTTTCCAGCGATTACAGTTGTACTTTTTGACCAAAAGTAATATCTAACACACAAACATGGGTGGATTTATAAATAACAATTGTGTCAAACACATAAACATGGGTTGGTGTATAAAGAGGAGCCATGATATGATAAAACACTAACGGTTAGTGGCTTCAAAGCCACTAACAAGGACCTTCTTGCAAAATAAAATTATTAGGGAGTTTAGCAGAAAACTTGTTATTTAGTTTATTTTTTCCAGATAATACAACTGTACTTTTTTATAATAATTATGATTTCACACACATCAACATGGGTTGATTTATAAAGAAGAGGTGTCTCAAACACAACATTGGTTGGTTTATAAATAACAAGTATATTAAATGCACAAATAAGGGTTCTAATAAATTGCACTTTTTGGGAAAAAAAATTGACAAATCAGGCTAATCGATGCAACTTTTACTTTTTTCAGAGATTACAGTTGTACTTTTTGACAAAAAGTAAGATTTGTGTAACAGTTACACCCAAGAATTTGTGTTACGAAATAACATGCAGTAATCTAGTACAGAAAGCTAGAGAGTTTCTCACTCTAGAATTCTCTCTACAATGGCGAGAAATTCAAAAGTGCAGAAGACATCAAATGCTAGCAATCGAAAGCCAACTGGTCCGAGTTCTGATTCAAATGCGAAGAAAACCAAAACAATGGATGAATTGCTTGGAGTTACAGCCATGGATTTTCAATCAGAACAAGCATTGGAGGAGGAGCATGTGAGAGCAGTTCATCACATCTTGAACACACATCGTTTTTTCTCTGAATGACTATCTTCAATTCATTCGAATGCTGAGCAAGTTCAACAAGGAAGGAATAGCGGGATGGCGAAGAGAACGGTTCGTGTAATTGAGTTGGTTCCAATTTTGCAAATGTCTGATAATGAGGTAACGTCTGAATTTTCTGATCATGATGTTGATATAGAATGATTGCTAAAGTGAAAATTGATATGGAAGATGTTCAATCGGAGATTGACTTCTGGAATTCCTCTGTAATATGCTATGTGGTTGGAGCTAATCCTCCATCTTATGTTATGGAAGGATTCATTAGGCGTATATGGAGGAATTATGGTGTTGATAAGGTTGCAATGTTGAAGAGTGGAGTTTATATTGTTAGATTTACATCCATGGAGAAGAAGGATTTGGTGTTGACTGAATCGAACCCATTTTTTGACAATAAACCGATGATTGTAAGGGCTTGGGAGCAGGATATGGACATCACTAAAGATCAATTTGATGTAATTCCTACATGGATTCAACTTAGACTTGATTTTAAGTACTGGAGTGACAGATGTCTAGCAAAATTGGTCGCACCTATTGGTAGATTTTTGAAGGTAGATGGTGCTACTGCCAAAAGAGAGAAACTCCAATATGCTAGAGTCTAAATTAAGGTTAAAGTGGGGCGGGAGTTTTCAGATCAGATCAGCTTCCTCAATGAGAAGAGTATTGAAATGGTGATTGATGTTTCCTATGAATGGAAACCAGTGATCTGTGCTGTGTGCAAGAAATTGGGGCATACCTCAGATGAATGTAAAAAACCTACACAACAAAAGGAATGGCGAGCAAAACAGAATGTGCAACTAGTTGTTCAACAGCCTGTCGTCCAACATCCTGTTGTGCACCCAGAAGTCCAACCAGATGTTGAGAAGAGTGCAGTGCAAGGCCAGAATCAGGAATTTCAGCTAGTGACACAGCGAGTTCGAAGAAGTGAACAGCCTGCTATTCCTATCAATCACAAACTCATTCACTGCGCTGGAAATAATGGAAGATCAAGTTATGGTGGGCACTGTTCCATGTGTTCAGGGTGTTGAAGTTGATGACAGGAGGGGGGACTCTCCTGACAAGAATGGATAATATTTTTGTGTGGAATGTCCGAGGGATCAATTGCTTATCAAAGCAATTAGAAGTTAAAAAGATAATAAATAATAGATCCCTTGGATTGATTAGTCTCATTGAGACTAAAGTTAAAGCAAAGAATATGGGAAAGTTGTATCTGAAGCTCTTCTCAGGGTGGTGTTTTAGCTCAAATTCCTCCTACCATCCTGGTGGAAGGATTACTATTGCTTGGAATCCTCTTAGTTTCCGGGTGGATATTAAGTGGATTAGTGCACAACTAATACACTGTTATGTGAAACCTCAGAATAGTTCCGCTGGATTCTTCTATACTATTGTGTATGCTTTCAACAATGCAAGGGAAAGGGAAAGCCTTTGGGAGGATTTAAGGATGCTCTCTGGCTCGGATAGTCCTTGGATTGTGACAGGTGATTTCAATTGTGTACTGAGTAGGGATGAAAGAATTGGCAATCTCGTTAGGGATAGTGAGATGTATCCTTTCAGGAATTGTATCCTGCAATGTAAGCTTGAAGATATCAAATTTTCAGGGTGCTTCTTCACCTGGAACAACAAGCAACAGGGCTCTGATAGAGTTTTCTCTAAACTGGATCGTGTTTTAGGTAATGATGCTTGGAATGATACATATCCAACTTCTGAAGCCCAGTTTATGACAGAAGGAAATTTTGGTCATTCTCCTATATTTGATCAAAGTTCATAATGAGGTTGCTAATGGCCTGAGACCTTTTAAATACTTTCATATGTGGAGTATGGCAGCTGATTTTAAAATGAGAGTGAGGAATGCTTGGAACACTCATTTTTATGGTTGTGAGATGTTCAAGTTTGTTAGTAAGCTTAAACTTGTTAAGCAAAGCTTGAAACAATTGAATAAGGAGGGTTTTAACCAGATTCAAGCTAATGAAACTGAGGCTTTGCAAGCTATGAAAAAGGCTCAGGAGAAGATGCACCAAGATCCTAATGATGAGAATCTAAAAGCAGCTGAGATGAGGGCAGCTAAAGATTATAAACTGGTGAATGAGCAATATAAATCCTACCTGAGACAGAAAGCTAGAGTAGCTTGGATTCAGGGTGGAGATGATAATACAAGATTCTTTCATCAAGCCATAAAGTCTAGAAGACTTCAGAATACTGTGTATGGTGAATGAAGCTTTTTTGCAATACTACATTCATTTGCTTGGTACAACAAGGAGTACTGGAAGTAGAATTCAAAATGCTGTTGTGACAGCATGTCCTGTTTTGTCTGAAGATCAGGGCAGATCTCTGCTACAGGGTTTTACTCATGCTGAAATCAAAGAAGCTATTTTCTCCATTCCTGGTGATAAATCACCAGGGCCTGATGGGTATGGCTCTCACTTTTTCAAAGATGTATGGGAAATCATTGGTAATGAGTGTATTGCTGCTGTTTTGGATTTTTTTAATTCAAAAAAACTACTAAAACAGATTAATCATACCGTTCTAACTTTGATTCCCAAAGTTAAATGCCTTAACAATGTTATAGAATTTAGACCTATAGCATGTTGTAATATAATTTACAAATGCATTACTAAATTGTTGTATTCTAGATTGAATATGATACTTCTTGAAATTATTGCTCCTAACCAAGGAGCTTTTATTCAAGGAAGTTCATTGCTCATAATATCCTAATCTGTCAGGATATAGTTAGGCATTATGGTAGAAAACAGGTTAAGCCAAGCTGCTTTTTAAAAATGGATTTGAAAAAGGCTTATGATTCAAGTAGATTGGATCTTTCCGGAAGATTTGCTAAGAGCCTTAAACTTCCCGGATGCATTTACACAAATGATTATGGAGTATGTAACTTCTCCTAGTTACTCCTTGATGATTAATGGATCCTTGGAGGGTTTTTTCAAAGGGAAGAAAGGGCTTAGACAGGGGGACCCTCCCTCCCCTCTGTTATTTGTCATTTGTATGGACTATTTTTCTAGAACAATGAAGCAAGTGGTCGAGAGAAGCACTTTTCAAGTATCATCCCAAATGCTATGGTGTAAAGTTGAATCATTTGGGCTTTCAGGATGATATAATCATGTGCAGCAAAGGGGATTATGGATCAAGTATTGAGCTTATTGCAAGGTTTTCAGCATTTTTCAGAAGTTTCTAGCTTAGAATCAAATAAGCAAAAGTTTGAAATTTATACTGCTGGCATGAAGCAACAAGAGATCAGAAGAATTTTTAGACTTTTCTGGTTTCAGCCTTGGGACTCTTCCCTTTAAGTACCTAGGTGTGCCCATATGCTTCAAGAATATATCTCGCAAAAGATTGTGATAATTTGACCGAAAAAATTATTGCTAGTATCGAAGTTGGAGCAAAGAGACACCTCTCATATCGGGGTAGATTAATTCTAATCAACTCTATATTAATGTCTCTTCATGTTTACTGGTCTCAGCTGATGGTGATTCTAAAGGGAGTTATGCATGATATTAACATAATTTGCAGGGCCTATTTGTGGAGTGGGGAATACTTCACTCAAAGACCAATCAATATTCAAGTGGGATCGGTATGCATTCCTAAGGAAGCTGGTGGATTAAGGGTGAGAAGGATCATCTATTGGAATATTGCTGCTCTAGGAAGGTATGTTTGGGCTGTATTTGCCAAAAAAGATAGTTTGTGGCTCAGATGGATCAATACTGTTTATATTCGAGATGCTAATTGGTGGACATATGTGCCACCACAAGATAGCAAACTGGTACCGGAGCAAAATTTGTGAAGTAAAAGAAACTTTGAAATCAGTCTTCTCGTAACAAAGATTTGAGATCTTTGCAAAGCTATTCAAAATAATGCTGCTATAAAAATCTAGTGGGAGATTATCTCAAGGTGAACTGGAGGTGTTTTGTTTGGAATAAATTATCAATCCCAAAACGCAAATTCATATGCTGGCTTGTTATGAATGAAAGATTGCAGACAACTGAGAGGATGTTTAAAATGGGTATAGCTACTGATCCAAATTGTAAGCTATGTGGTCTCAGGGAGGAAACACATATTCATTTATTTTTCTCATGTGAGTTCAAAGAGTGCTGTTGCTCTAAATATTTCAAGATGGATGCAAATGTATGTTTTTGGAGTTGACACAAATAACAAAGTATAGAGAAGATAAACAGAGGCAGAGGATCAAGATTCCGGAAGAATGTTCAACCTTATTGTTTTGAGTGCTACTGTTTAACAGATATGGATTGCAAGAAATGATGCTATGTGGAATGGCAAAGTAGATAGAATCACTGCCCATGTAAATAGAATACAAAGAACTTGTATAGATAGAGTTTATAGTATACTTCCTCAAAAAGTCACTAGAAGAGAGAGAGATTGGCTAAGAGAGCTTACTTGTAATATGCCAATTTGTAATTAGCTTGGTTTGTGTTTCTTGCCTTGGTTTTGAGGGAGTCCAACCTAGTTGGTTTGCCTCTTCCTTGGTAAGTTGGTTGTAATTGGTTTTTGGTGTGCAATATATTTCTTTCTTAATTAGCAAAAAAAAAAAGTAAGATTTAACACACAAACATGGGCTGATTTATAAATAACAATTGTCTCAAACAGATAAACATGGATTGGTGTATAAATAACACGTGTCTTAGATACATAGACAATGGTTCTTATAAATGACAAATAGCACGTTTTTGGGGAAAAAAGTTGGCGAAACATTCTAATCGATGCAACTTTTACTTTTTCCAGATTGCAGTTATACTTTTCGACAAAAAGTAAGCTTTAACACGCAGAATCATGGGTTGATTTATAAATAACAAATGTCTTAAACATATAAAGAGGGGTTGGTGCATAATAACAAGTGTTTTAAACACACAAACAAGGGTTATTAAGGGGACTTTTTTATTTTCCCTATCTTATATTAAAATCCGCTGAGTAGTACTGGATGGAACAATTTTTTTTATTCAATTACTGTACTTTTCCACCTTTTTGTTTGAATACTCCTACCAATTTTTTTTTTTTGCAAAAAGGTCCTTGTTAGTGGCTTTGAAGCCACTAACATTTAGTGTTTTATCATTGCACGACATTGTGTAGCTTGCTCCATCTAGAGATGGGCATGGGTAGGGTCTCGGATCGCCGGGCCGTACACTAGACCCGGACCCTAAAGTTTTTGTTCGACCCGGACTCGGACCCTAAGGGTCTTGAAAAGTTGGACGCGGATCCGCACCCTTAGGGTCTACGGGGTCTAGGCTATTTCCTTTATTTTTGACAAATTTATTATACCATTTATATTTCTCGACCTTATATAGTGCCTATGATCCGTAGTGTTTAGGGTATGCGTCTAGGGTCTAGGGTCAAAATGACAAAAGTTGGAATTTTTGGATAAATATAAAGGTTTTTTTATCTAAAATACAAAAGACAAAAAACATATTAAACAACTTTAGCGTCCAAGTGTAGGGTCTGAGTAGTGTCTGGGTTTAGAATACTAAGACTCAAACTCAGACCCTAAGAGTTTCACTTTCACTCGGACTAGACCCGCTTAAGGTCCTGAAAAAGTTGGACCCACACCCTAAGATTAGGGTCGGGTCCAATGGAGTCATGTACCCATGTCCATCCCTAACTTCGTCCAATGTAGAAAGGAAGCGCCCCAGGAACACATCTTTTGCTACCACATATGTCAAAGTTTTGGACTAAATGGCTCACCTTTTATGGAAACCACTAGTATTTTGGCCCGAGCGATGGCTCGGGTCGACTAAAATAAACAAAAATATTATTATTCATAAAATTTCATAATTCATTTTGTTGCTTTTTGTATTGTTTGTCCAATGAGAAATTGAAAATTTAACGTCATGACGTGATAGGTAAAATCAACCTTAAAGGTTGTTCGATTTTGAAAATAATAGCTTGAAAGGAATTCGGATAAGATAATATATCATCAATAGTCTCTTGTTAGTACCGAAATAAGAGTGCTGGAGATGTAAATACTTGTTTAAATCTTTTTAGTTAAATATGATTATTATAAGGCTTTATCATAATTTGATTTAAATATTAAACAATAAAGTTATAGTGTATTCATGGCAGAGCTCTCACTTTTCATTTCAAAGGTCCCGTGTTCTATACCTTGCAGTTACAAAATATCTATATTTTTTAAATTGAGGAGTTCACATGAATGTAAAACATTTGAATTATAGGTTTGAAAAGAGTAGCACGTGGCATATAGGCGTCTTTAGAAACACCTTTTAATATATTTGTATAGATAAGCGTAAATATAATACAACCTACTTGCATGTCTAAACTCCTTAACTTATTCAAATTAGCAAAACAAATCTTTAATATATACAAAGTTTATTACACAAAGAAATCCTAATAAGATACAATAAACGACTTGACGCAAATCAATTCTTAATCGCCTTGGTCCTTTGGGGGTATACATTTTTGGGTAAAAATAATTGCAATGAAATTAAGCTTTTAATGTCGAGAATAATATCACATGCTATATAATTCAGAATGTGGCATTATTTAGGAAAATTTGCCAAAAAAAACCTTTTAAAGGTTAAATTTTGCGAAAAAAAACCTTATAAAGCCTTCTTTGCGAAAAGAATCCACAAACTTAATTTTTCTTGCAAGAAGAAACCTATTCCCATTTTCCGGTGTGTTTTTTCTCAATTCCGGCACTGACCCTTCTATCTTTCTTTAACCCCCTATTTTCATTAACTGCAGCACCACCCCTATGCATCTCAAAACCACACCGGAAAATGGGAATAGGTTTCATCTCGCAACAAAAATTAAATTAGTGGTTTTTTTGGCAAAGAATGTTTTAAAAGGTTTTTTCTCGCAAAATTAAACATTTAAAAGTTTTTTTTAACAAATTTTCTCATTATTTATTATTCTTATTGACGTTGACACTTGACCCGAACACAGGGAATAAAATGAAGTCATATTTTAGTTTCCTAAGTATGTGGAGACTGTTAACTGTAGGTAATGAGATGAAACATTATCCGGGTGACTAGTATTTCACAATTGACGAAACGTCATCTTAACTTCCATTATATTATGTAGGTGAGTAGTCTTTCACAAATGACGAAACATCTTTAACACTTAGATTTCGTTACTAAATTTTAATTAACCAATATATAACTCATCTACTTAATTATATTACCATTGAAACATCACATATAGCCAAAGAAGAGGGTTGAATATTATGGAGGAAGCAAATTTACAAGGGTTCTTGGTGGTATTTAATTGTAGTTACATTAAGGTTAATGACTTAAATAGAGGTGTATTAGGGTTTAGCAACGGTATTAGAAACTCTTGATTAAAAAAGCTAACAGTTGTTAGTTATGAAGGGCATATGATGAACTTTTAAGAAATTAAGGAGTATGAGGTAAATTTTGAAATGTTTGATGGTATATGGTGTGAAAAAAGAAAATTACACACGGGTAACAGTGAAAATGATCGACTACAAAGAAAAACGAGATGTAGATTAATGACCTAACTTGTTTAAAATTATATTATCTTGACTTTTAAATGAAGTGGGAAAATTGATCTAACCCAATATATCCTAATAGGTCCGACAAAAAAATAACACACAACTAAAATTCTTTCGACCCAGTATATTATACTCTAATACCAAAAAAAAAAAGTCCGACATTTCATAAATTCAAATTGGATACCTCTATATTGTTTTTAACTCGATTGATGCACTTCTCGAATTATAACCTATAACTTGTTGGCATATATTTCGTATAGATTATAAGATCGAGCATTTGTTTATGTGTTAGCCAGCTTAATATAATAGCCCCGCACCCATAGTTATTGGTAATAAGTCGAATCTGACCATCTTATAAATTCAACTTAATTTAAATTAACCATTTTAGAAACACTTTTAATTTACTAGATAATCCCTCTGTTTTTTATCTTTCTCACTTGGAATCTTGGCAGTATTCATACTTAGAGAGAATCTTCTCAATTTTTTTCAATTTATAAGAAAAATATATTCATGTGGGGTGTTGTTTGATTCGTCTTAATTAGAACATTATTAATATGCAATCATTATAATTTTTACTAATATATAATGAAAGATATTTAAGTTCAAAGAGGTGCATTGTGAGACGCGCACACGGAAGGAGAATGCTAAAAAAAACAGAGGGAGTACCAAACAATGACGGATTTCATGAGAAAAAAATACAAAGTATATTGTGTGAGAATTGACAATTTATATATTAAACGAAGTATTTCAACTTTGGCAAATTAATAAAAATCAAATAAGGTGATATAAATTCTTATAGACAATAAAAAAGTATTTATGTTATTGAATTGGATCAAACTATATATTAGTGTCCACTATCATAGACCCCATGCGATACCCAGGCCAAAATAAATGAATGAAAGCTAAGGGGTAAGGTTTCACAATTACACTGTACTTATAACTAGTTTTTGAAGTCCGTGTGATGTAAAGGTTATTGTTTTTATGTGGTAGAATTATAACGATATGTCATTATGTGTCGTAATAAATAACATAAATTAGATATTAGTTTTATTTTATTCTGTTATGTACACAATCCTTTTGATTTATGAGATTTTTCAAACGTAAAGTATCAATGATTGACATTGAAAATAACAAAATTGTTTTAGTCAGGATTATCAAATTCTTAGGTAATTTAGTAAATCTGGACTCTAATTTTCTTTTATCTTTACCATTATGAATTTTTCTACTTAATCCAATATTTATTCGAGATAAAGACATGTCACCTCCACACTTTTTAAGATCTTATATATATATATATATATATATATATATATATATATATATATATATATATATATATACGAACTCATAAGATCATGATTGTATTGTAGTAATATAATCATAATTGTAATTAATGGTTATTTTTGTAATGCAAATCTCAAGCTCTTTATAATTATAATGAGATTGTGTATATTTTTTTAGTATGTACCAAAAGTTATAATACTGAATGATATTATTAATTTTTTTAGATAATATAATTACTGAAAATCAAACTTTACTTTCTCTTTATAATTCAAATACTCTTATTTTTACCATAATTCATGTACAATTCAATTCCTCCGTTCTGAAATAAGTGAAACACTTCTATAAAAAAGCTCTCACGTATAAGAGAGAAGTGTTTCACTTATTTAAGAACAGAGGAAGCATTAATTTCGTACACTTTTTAAAACTTTTTAATTGTTATATGATCCAACGCATAGGTTCAAAAATAATATTGTTATATGTTAACATTCATTTAAAATTTTATATTTTTATAGGTTGTAAGCACTCTTCAATAGTGTAAAAATTATATAGCAAATGAATTTTATTCTGAATCATATTTCAAGCATCCTCCAATGGTATAAAAATTATAATACACCGAATTATGTAGCTAAAGTTATAGTCAAATTACATAGTATGATAGTTTAGATTGTTTATTCAAAAGCAAACTCTTATTTTCTCTTATCCAAAGCTCCTTATATGTATTCATATCTATATAAAACTCTATTTTTAAAAAATTAAAAATTAAATATAATGACATGGCCGACATGCTTATGTAGCGCTCTCTAAGCTCTCTAAATCTTGAAGAGCTCTCTATTCTTTCGAAAAGTTCCTCTTATATATATGTTTAATTTATATCCAAAGATATTAATTTAGTTCATCTTATAAATAAATTTAATGTTTTCCCTAAAAAATAATATAATTTTCTAGAACTATAATATGTTATTGTTGAGTTTCTTTATTTTTCTTTGTTTTTAATTATAAATAGTAATCCAGTTCGATTGTAGATTAGATTGATTATCATTGACAGCTCGGATTCTTTGCTTTTGAAAATCTCCTATATATGCATAATGCACGAGTTTTATTATGGGGCTAATCAATAACATGTTTCTTCTTATAATTAAGCTCAATAAGTATATAACATATAGATCTTGTTTGAAAGCATAAATCAAGTTATGTTTAGGTTCATAAATTTGGGATTAGCTATTATTTATGATATTCTTTATTGTAATTCTTATTCCTTATGTCCTACTCAATATCAAATAAACACATTTATATAATTGATAAATTTCTACTTTAGTATCAAATATAACTTTTTTACAACAACACTACCTTATTAGTTTGCATCGAATGCAATACCTTCTTAAAGATAATACTTTTTTTAATACTTCCGTGATAAGCTAAGAAATACTTAAATAATAAAATTGCAATAATTTTTAAGACACGGCCAACACTCTCAACGCTTGCAAAAGAGTTTCGTTTATACGATTTTGGTATGAGCTACGGGTTTCGAATGAGCGAAACCCATACCTAGTGTTTGTTTAATAAATTAATAGATTTAAAACCCATACCTCAAACCCGTAAGGCTCATACCAATACCTATAGGTATCAAATAAAAGAAAAAATTTAAATCTCAAATAAACCAAACACATGGTATTAGGAATTGTCGTATTATTAATTTTTTTAATAATTTGGGATTTTATTAATGATATGGTTCAAGGCTAGTGGGACATTACAATTTTAATCGAGCCTCAACGAAGCCCACATAACTTTACCCAGCTATATTACAAGATTAAGGTTTGAACCCCAATACCTATCATTGCCGTATTATTATTAGCTCTAGTGTAACAAATTTAAAACTAGTTGTAATATTGATTAATATGATATTAAAATAATGAAAATACTCTAAAGTCAAGTAATATTGATTAAACCATTTCTAATCATTTGTTCAACCACTCCCTAGCTCCTGATCAATCTAATATCTATATATAAACGACTTCACCCTTTGCAGTTGTTCACACAATTAAGACAAGGAACACACTGTTGTCATTGTCAACTCTCTCTCGCTCTTTGTGCAAACTAACTCATTTTTTTTTCACATGGAAAGGCAGTATATTTCATTTTATTACATCTTTAGTTTCATATTTTTATTTATTTATTTATTATCTACATTGGACGTGTTTAATTGCTGCCTAATTTAATTACGCTGCCGTCCTACTGTCAAGACTCGTCGGTGCTCAGTCGCCGCTCTCGGAGCTCAGTTCTCCCCCTTCCCTGCTATGCGTTTCTTCCCTAAAATCGAATGGGTGGGGGAGGGGTAGGGGGGGCCTGCTGGGCAGCGCGGGGGGGAGGGGAGACTCGTGGGGGGAGGGGAGACTCGCGGGGGGTAGGGGAGGGGAGGGGAGGCCGCAGCGGGGGTGGTGGGAGGGTGGGGGAGGGGGTGATGGGAAAGGTTAGGGTTTAGGGTTAGGGTTAGGGATTAGGTTTATGGGTTAGAGTTAGGATTAGGGGTTAGGGTTAGGGTTAAGGTTAGGATTAGGGATTAATGACTAACGGCGTTAACCGCCGTTAGTCATTAAGGGTATTTGAGTGTATTACAACAAAACTCGGGGGTACCTGGTGAATTTTGAAAACATGGGGGGGTACCAAATGAATTTTTGAAAACTCGGAGGTACTTGGGTGAAAAAACCGTAAGATATTTGATTGATGTACTATTTCTTTTAACTTTTTCAAAGGATAAATGTACTAAATTTTATGGTTAATGTTTCTTTTTTTGGTGGCTCAACTATATCCTGAGAAAGTGGCAAATGGATATGTAGTTATGTAGGATAGAAATAGGATAGGATAGAAATAGATAAAAAGAGAGATTCATGTCCTGAGAAAGGGATAGAGAAAACATATTACCAAAAATGGATATGTAGCAATTAAATGGTGCAATGGTGATAATAGTGGCCCTTGGAATCTAAACTTCATCATTAATTTCATCCGGAATGCCATGGAAAGGGGACTTGGTATTGAAATATCCTACAAAAGTCGGGAATCAATTGTCGTGGCTGATTTGCTTGCCAAGCAAGGCCTCACCGGAATGGATGAATTCATTGCCTGGTGGTAACTCCCTTTGTTAGTTCTCATTTTTTATGGATTATGATTCGATGTATCTAGTATTAGAATGGCTGCTAGCCTGCTATTGAGATTACTTTGTAATATTGTGGCTTCAAAGTAACAAATAAATCAAATTATCAAAAAAAATATGAAACTTCTAAATAAAAGAAATGTAGTAAGTAATAAAGAAAGGACGGAGTATTAAAAAATGGGTCTCGGATCTCCAAGTAGGAGGAAAAGAGTTGGATCACTTGCAAGCCCTTGATCAGGTTGGATGATCATACAACTTCCCTTCTCAAAACCAAGTATAATAAATGACAAGAAAAAAAGAAAATTAGAAACTGATTCAGCCATCAAGTTTCAGTTCTCTTGTTGCCACCTTGATCAATATTTACCGCTACGCACTAGCTAGTTATGTAGTACCAAATATACTTGTTAATCTTCTTAGTGCGTGTCTGCGTGACAAGATTCTTTGGTTTGTATTTTCCACTAATCTACTATATTTGGTTTTAATTGATCAGGACTATGTGCTTCTATCCTGAAGGGAATGTGGCAAAAGGTGGCAAAGAGTACATTTCCATGTACGTAAAGAGGCAAAAGAATAATGCGGGTCGAAACAAAGAAATTAATGTCGCCATCAAATTTTTCATATTAGATCAAATTAGTGGTGAATATCTAGTCATTGAAGGTATGCTCGTTCTGCTTTGAGAACAATAATAATGCAATAACTGGACATAAAGGAGCTTATTAATCCTACACCCAAGTGTACACCCGCTCACATTAACCTCTATCATGTACTTAGAACATGATTATATAGGTAGAGAATGTGAGAGGGTGTAATTTTTCGTCGGGTTTAAGAATTTTTCCTAATATAATACTTCAAGGAATAATTAATGGTCAAAGTATGTTGTGACAAATATAAAAGTAAAATATGAAAAAAGTATATATACGTTATTATGATTTTTTGGCCCCTCTTATGGCCATGGACCTTGAGTGATTAGCATTCAAATCTACCCTCAAGAATCAAGAGCCGGGGAAAAATAATATTTGCATATTATATCTTCCGGACCGTGTAATATGCATTTCACCTCCACGCATTTACATCCTTGTGAAGTCTAATTAATACTAATATTTTTAGCTATGTAAACAAAAAAATTATAAATTATTGTTAGTTTTGAAATACAGGTCTTTTGTTTGACATTAAGTAGCAAATGATCAAACAAATGAGATAGAGGGACTGCAAACTATCCGTTAGTCAAAAGGATTTAATTTTAGGGAGTTGAGTTTGCAAATTGGTGGGGCGTCGAAGCTAGCAAACCCAAATATCAATAGCTAACATCATGTATATATTTAGGATGTTAATGGATCTTAGAGCTGACTCAAATCTGTAGAAGTGTTTCACTTATTTGAGAACGGATGAAGTATATGTGTACCGAAATATAATAATGTGTGGCATGCAGATTTGGGAGAAAAGCATTTTGATGCTCGCGGTAAAGAATGGGGAATTGCCCAAGCTCGGAGTTCAATCATTTTAAGAATTCGGACAATAGATTTTATGTTGACAACAGTTGCACCATTGGGGCTTGAGATTTCTATTACCAAAGACTCGAACCTCATTACTCAAAGATGTCTCATGTCAACACCAATTCAAGAAGTACATTTAATATTATCAAACTAGGACCTTTCGATAACAATACTCCCGAACCAAGTGGATTCTAATATCACATTTGTTACCAGCTTCGACGGTGAACCTTACCCTTGGTGCGTACTAATGAAAATTATCTTCCCACTTTTCTCGAAAATGATTTTGTCGATCCGTGTTACATACAAGTACATTATAATTATTACTATATGTGCCCTTGTCTTTTTGTACTATAAATCTTCTTTAACTTTAACTTTGACATATTATATATGTAGGAAACTACAAATGTATCGTGAAGGATATGGATCGGGAAATGGCTGTCATTTTTAATTATTACTATATTTCCCCCACTTGCAAGGGATCTGCATCTTACATTTTAAAAAAATGTTAACAGAAATGCGAAGATAGACAAAGGCGTCTCTACTAAAATTATTAAATCTTTATGCTTATTGGTTCAGGGATTTTTCAATTGTTTTCATCCTTAACATATCGATTGTTTTTTCTGGCAGTGCTTGACTGGTTCACTCATTCTAAGGTTTCATCTGGTTTTCCTGAATTTATTAAAGGAAGTGAGGTCTTTAATTCGTCGAATAGGTTTTTCGAAGGAGGAAGTTTGGATGTGAAAGTTCATTTTAATTCCATCATCATAATCAACGATGCTGAAGGTTAAGATGGTCACAGTCCACCATCTATGAAGCACTACATTGCTTGCTCACCATTTATTGGCTTTTTCTTCAATCTCCAGTTGATAATAACTTTGGCAAATCTATATATGTTTCTTTATCACAGAATTATATGAATGTTAGGTCCAATCTCAAGACAAAAAAGTTTGAAGAAAAAAATAACCGATAAAATAAAACAAGCTTTGAAGTTACTATATATTCTACTAACTGGGATTGGATCACTTTCATATATACTTAAGATAAACTGATGATTTCTTACCATAATATTTGCCTTATCGTTTGTATTTTGTTTCGAAGTGCGTTTCAATTTCTTCTTGGCTTGTATTTTTAATTTGAATTATTACGTAATGTTTGTTATGATCTGAGTAAATTGTTTTTGCTAAACTATTATTATTTCTCGCCATTAGAATAAAAAAACGACGTCACATAATTGATTTAAGATCATACCTAAAAAGCTTAATCCGACTTGTTGATAGCCAAAAGAACTTGATCCAAAAACAAAACAAAAGATGAAAGTACCAATATTGACATATATATTGTGCCATTATAAGGTTAGCATTTGAAACAATTCATCAAAAGTTTTATCCTCATGTAAGCAAGAAAGTACTTTTGTTTACCATAAAATAACAAGCATGTACGCGAATACACAATACACAATGCAAATGCCATACACAATGTAAATTACAATGACATACCAAGCAAGGCTTGACCTAGTAGTAAAGGTTTGGCCTCATGACTTCAAGGTCATGGGATCAAATCCTATTAGGGGCTTTTTGGGGGTGAGGTTTCCCTTACCTTCCCCCCTCCCTCTCAAATAGTCTGACCTGCAAACCTTACTGGTTAAACCTGAGCGAGGTGCCAGTTCAGTAGGGTAAAAAATGTAAGTTCCAATGATGTACTTTTTGTAACTGCTCTTCTTCATATTCTTTGTTATATGGGCCTTCTTTTCACCTGAAAAATTTGTTTTACGGAAAATTTGGTTTAGATAAGTTTAAATAAATTAAACAAGTTCCAATAAGTTGTAAAACACAAGATACCATATGTTCTAGTAAGTTATAAAAATAAGTATCAAATATAAACTTTTAAGATAAAGTTTAGATCTATAATTTAATAGTTAATAAATATAAAAGTATAAGAGTTTGAAAGAAACACAAAAGATGTTTACAAAATTTTGAAGACAATAGAAAAGCTAAGACAAAGTACAAGAGTTTCACAAATTAAGCATAAGAGTTTGTCGTAAGCAGAGAGACTAAATATTTAATTCTGTAAGATAAACCTCATGTTTATTAAACTATATAATTTAGTTATACAATTCAAAACATTATAAATTTTATTTCTATTGAATTTAACTCTACCGCTTCTGATTCCAGTCATCATTGAAGGTAATCGTTGACCGTTACTATATTATGTCTGCTTTCAACTTACTCAAATGTGTCACGCGTGTCGAGTATCAAACCATGTGGTGGAGTAACTCAATATTATTTATTGAGTTAGAATTGAGAAAAGACGGAAGTTAATTATTGTGTGACTAATTATCGTATTTTTACGAGGAACAGTGAATGGAATAAAGAAAATGTTTGTCATGAAAAAACTACCTAGTCCAATAGGATCGAAGTGAAAAACTTTGAACTCAGGGGATGTTAACTCAAACTATCTGATATATTATAGAAACGATTCAGTTAACTATAAATCTACTATAAACTAAGTCGCAGTTAAGTTCCTCTATGTACTCAAGTAACCAACAATTGTTTTTTTTTTTTTTTGCTAAGTAATTAAGAGATATATTGCAAACACAAAACAGATACAACCTAAACTTATCTAGGGAGGAACAAACCAACTAGGTTGGACCCCTCCTCACTAGACAAGAGAGCATAACAGCTACACAACCGTAGCCAAGACAACCTATACAATTTTTACAGAGTATAAAACCAGTTTCTATCATTCCTAGACATCTTTTTAGGTAAAACAAGAAATAATCTTCCTCTAACAGTGTCCTTAATCCAATTTACCATATACTTGACAGTGGGCACTTTCATATTCCACTTGCTATCATTCCTAGCAAGCCAAATCCCATAAACCACACCTGCAATTGCTGCATTATACGTTTCACGTTGAAATTTTGACTTCCCACAATTGGCAATCCTCCTTACAAGCCTAGGTAAATCCTCAGCAGGAGATACAAAGTCCATCCAGTTTTTGATCTGAGTAAGTATCTGGTTACTATAATGACATTTGAACAAGATATGATCTTGTGTTTCAGCTTCCAGTCCACACATCATACAGTCAGTATTGACACTATTATCATAAATAGCAACTCTATCAGCAGTATGTAATCTTCTCTTCATGGCAAGCCAACTTATAAACTTAAACTTTGGCACACTTAATCTGTTCCATACATACCTGTCCCAGAAGACATGATCCCTTTGCTCTGTAAGTCTCTGCAGCACTTCCTGAGCACAATATTTGGACATGTTTTGAAATTCATGTCTGCTGTAAACCATCTTCAATTGATTCTTAATCTCACAAATGCGCTTCCAATACCAGCTGCTACTACTTGTGGGAGTATAATCCCACCATTCTTCCTCCCTTATGTACACGGAGTGCACCCATCTCACCCAAACAATGTCTTTTTTTGTTGCTATTGCCCAGACTTGCTTACCCAGACTAACCATGTTCCATTTCTTCACATCTCTAAAGCCCAATCCACCAGTGCTTTTACTATTGCATAAAACTTTCCAAGCAACATACCCTCCCTTAGAGCAGAAGTAGTTACCTGACCAAAGAAATGCTCTGCATACATTTTCGATATCCTGCATGACTCTACTAGGAATAATAAAAATTTGAGCCCAATATCCATGAATGCTCATTAAGACAGAATTCACAAGCTGCAGTCTCCCTGAGTAAGAGATATTTCGAGTACTCCACACTCTAATCTTAGATGTCATCTTCTCCACCAAGTTATCACACTATGCTGCTGAAATCCTTTTAGAATAAATGGGCACACCCAGATATTTAAAAGGAAGAAAATCTCTCTGAATGCCAGAAACATTTTGAATTCTAACGACTTCCCTCTCATCCATACCACAACAATATAGAGAAGACTTTTGCACATTTGTCTTCAATCCAGAGGACTCAGAGAACAATTTGAATGCTCTCAACATCAAATAAACAGAAGAATATTCCCCTTTTGAGCATAATATCAAGTCATCCGCAAAGCTTAGATGTGTTAGTTTGACCCCATTACATCTTGGGTGATAATGAAATTGATCCATACTACTTATTTTCACCAAGATTCTTGCTAAATATTCCATACAGATCACAAAAAGCAAAGGTGACAATGGGTCACCTTGCCTCAAACCTCTTTTAGATTTAAAAAACCCATGAACCTCCCCATTGATCATCAAAGAAAACATAGGTGTACAGACACACTCCATGACTATAGCAACAAAATTTTCAGGAAAGTCTAGGGCTAAAAGCATGGATTTTAAGAAGCTCCAGTTTATAGTATCATAAGCTTTTTGCATATCAAGCTTTATGATACAACTTGGACTGACAGCTTTCCTATTGTAGTGTCTAACAAGATCTTGTACAATCATTATGTTATGGACTATCTGCCGACTATGTACAAAGGCACCCTGAGTATCCTCAATTAGATGAGGTAACACCAATCTAAGTCTATTACAAATCATTTTTGTAATACATTTGTAAAGAGTATTGCAACAAGAAATGGGTCTATACTCACTAACATTTTTAGGACAAGAACTTTTTGGAATTAGGGTGATAAGAGTAGTGTTTAAAGCTTTTAGCATTTTCCCATGTTGAAAAAAATCTAAGATAGCTTCTGTAATCTCCCTCCCCACAATATGCCATGTATCTTTAAAATAATAACTCCCAAAGCCATCAGGGCCTGGGGCTTTATTACCATCAATTGAGAACATTGCTAGCCTAACTTCTTCAGGGGTATAAGGTCTCAACAAACAATCTTTCTGAGTCTGAGTAATAACGTTACCTGCTCTAACAATATCTCTGTGAACAGGAGTAACCTGTGCATCTTCTGTACCCAAAAGAGTTTGATAATACTCCAGGAAGGCATGCTTAACATCAGCATTATTATCCTGCCATTCCCCAGCCATGTTATAAATTCCATACACAGAATTCTTCAGTCTTCTTTGCTTGATACTTTGATGAAATAATGCTGAATTATCGTCACCATCTCTAAGCTAGTTTACCTTGGCTTTCTGTTTCAAGAATGATATATAAGCACTATGCTTACATTTGTACTCTTGGACCACCTTCACTTCCTCATCAGCTATCACACTGTTAGTTGGATCTGCATGCATCCTCTTTTGCACTTCCTCCATGGCAGTTGCTGCCTTAATCACCTCAGCTTCAATTTCTAAGAATCCAGCCTTGTTCAAAATTTTCAACTCCTTTTTCACCATTTTAAGTTTCTGAGTCACTTTGTACATTTTATTACCCCTGACATCCTCACTCCAACATCCCCTAATTATCCCCTCATATTTAGGAGAACTCTTCCACATTGTGTAATACTTAAAAGGCTTCCTTATATTGCCATTACTCTCTTGAGCTGAGATGATGACAAGTGTGTGATCAAATTCCCCCTCATTGAGAAAAGCTACCCCTGCATTAGGATAGGCCTCCTCCCATTGTTGATTCACCAATGCTCTGTCCAGTTTAGAAAAAACTCTAGCCTTGCCCCTCCTGTTTATTATTCCAAGTGAAGCTATTGCCGGTACTTGTCGATCATGTAACCCACAATAATGCGAGGCACATTCTAATAGGTTCCGTTTCCCAACTCCGGACTGGAGCCCCAATCCTCTCCCTCACAACTCATAACACAGTTGAAATCCCCTCCTACAAGCCATGGACCATCAATCTTTTGAGCAATCTCCCCCAATTCAGTCCATAAAACTTCCCTTTGTTTCATATCATTGAATGCATAGACAAACACACAATCAAAACTACTTGCACCATTTTTAGGAGTCACATGGCGGTGAATCCACCGACTAGCCCCTCCCCGATGTCTACCGTAAATACACCAGGTTGCCAAGCCATTACCACTCTACCTCCCTTGTTACAGTTCTCAAACTTCCCTCAAAATTCTCAATGTATTATTGGCCTAGACTTCAGTCGAAGCCTTACTTTTTGTTTCCTTTTGATCTCAAGTTTTGCTCAAAGCTTCTCATCAAGAAATTATGTAGACAATTTTTGACAATTACTGAATATAAATGAGATAATTTGGGGGTGTGAATGTGTGTTATGTGTTGCTCACTTAATAAAGAGAATGCCCTTACCTCGCTTTACATCATATCAGTCCTTATGAAAAACTATTTGAGAACAAAACTTCCACTTGATTATCTAAGAATATTTGGATGTCTTTGCTTTGTTTCTACTCCCTCTCACAATAGATCCAAATTCTCTCCTAGAGCTACACCACATGTTTTTAATGGCTATCCTACAGGTAAAAAAGCCTACAAACTTCTCTACCTTGATATTTTTCAAATTGTTATCTCTAGGGATGTAGTATTTCATGAACACCATTTTCCTACTACAAGAAAAAAGGTTTTGGGCAACGAATATTTTCGTTGCCCAATGGGACAATTTCGTTGCACAAAAGTTTGGGCGACGAAATGTTCACGCCCCAATTTCGTCGCTTTAGGTTCGACGCCCATTGTATTTGAGGCATCGAAAATTGTAATCGTCTCACAAACCACATCTTGGGCGTCGAGTTATATGCGTTGCCCATAATGGTCTTTTGTGCTACGAGCCTCGTATCCGTTGCACATTTATAAGGACAATTGGGCAACGAGTTTCTTAAATCGTTGCTCATTGCCCATACTTCACTGACTTTTGGCAACAACACCTTAAATTTCGTCGCCAATATTACTGAACTTTGTGCAACAATTACTATTTTTTGTCGCCCATTATGTCTTGTAGGCTTACATGCATGATGTCTTGGGCAACACCAGTTTCGTCGCCCAAAATACTTTAGGCTACAAATTGTTGTACATGATTTTCAATCTCGTGCTAAATTGAAATGACAATGTGCGATCCCTATTTTGTTGCCCAAATTGGTATGGACTACGAATTATTGTTATCGTGTAATCTATAAGCTTTTTCCCTGTTCATATATTTAGATGAACCTATTAAAAACAAAAGTATGACATAATAGAAGAAGTATTCGTGGAATAGCAAATTGTATATAATCGGAGTACAACAAAATAATCTTCAAATTTGACATCAGATGTAACTTGAATAATTCAAAATAAATCTAAAAAAACTAATTAGCAGTATCCATAATCTACGAAGAAATTCACATAATCCAAGCCTTATCATAGCTTTCCTCTGCTAATTTCGGAAAATAATCACGACCCATTGTTCCTGATAAAATAAAAAACGTTATAAGTAGATACCCATGTGATTAAAAAATAGGGGGGGTTAATGATCTTTTTACTCTTTCTCCCGAAAAAAAAAATATAGGTGCACCAATATAATAAGTATTAACTACAATCGCAACGACCCTTCAAGTAGAATCATCCAAAAGAAATGCAGGTCCAAAATCATTCATAACCACCATATTTTAAAGGTCAAAACAACATGATAACCAAAAGAATCATCCAAAAGAAATGAAAGCAGATGGTTCAAGGAAAGGAGCCAAAATGGTATAATGACATATAAAATATTGGTAAATGGTATAAATTTAAGCACTTATAAGAAACATTAACCCTCAAAACTTCAATATCCTATGAAGGCTCTTATTTTATAAGAATGTGGAGATGAGCTACAACCTTATAGATTATCAGTCACACCCTGCATCAACATTAACATTACTCTACTACCTCTAGACAGGCTCCTATTTTGGGCAAGGTAAGGAGGCTCAGATGAATCATGTGTGCACTTTTCACCAACTAACCCTTGATTCTATATGCAATGACCATTTGTTACTCCACATTTTACAATACAAGACAGGCAGAATTCTTAATGATTCATTTAAGAGAGTTTTTTATAATAAAAAAAATTAGTGAATTTTAGACTTCACTATTGATGGGCATACGTTATACATTCACTCCATGGTGACAAAGAAAAAATTAGGGCATGCTTGTATTGGGGGAAATGTTATAAGAATGATAGAAGAAGAAAAAGAGAGAAAGAAGGGGTGTCTGTAGGGGTTGGTGGTAGTAAGAGAAAGAGAGAAATAGGTTTAGTTCATTAATTAATTAGATACTTTTTTTTGTACGTCTCATCTAATGAATTGCGCCATTGCAAAAAACCCCGTCACTAAAATCTATGTAACCTGGTGCAACAAAAGGCTTATAGGGGAACGTCCAAGTTCGAGTATCAGAGGAGTAGATAGATATCTGATGAAGTGGCTTTTGCAGTTCTAGCTTTTGCACACAAATGACCTTGTAATAAGGTGAAGTGTAAGGGTCAAAAGCTAAATTAAGTGCAAAATTGTTTGTTGTGAACGAAGAAGTAGGATGTACTTCAAAAAAATTTAATTACCACTCAATACTACCTTTTCAAGTGGTAATTAAGGGTAATAAATTTTTCGGATGTAAATAGATGCTTTAGGTAAAATAGCATTACCATGGTTATTGGCATGGGAATACCTTTACAAATTTACATAACAATAAATTACCATTACCACCATTTATGAGAATTAACCAAATGGTTATGAATGGGAAAAGAGCAGAAAAAAGTAAACATGATCCACAAAAATCTGGAAAAAAATTGAACTGAGCCTGATTTATGGCTCCTAATTTTGATCTTTCTCTAGATCGACTCCACCAATACAAAAAACATAGATCGTACCAATATACTGGAAATACAAGTAGCAGAGGATTCACTAGGTTACTCTTTACATTAAGCAGGCTAGGAACAAAATGACGAGAGTGACTTGTACAAGGTCCTCTATAGAAACAAATTTCCTCCATTTGAGGCTCGTTTCACTTCAACTTTAAAAATGATATATAGATAACATCAACCATAATTATACAAAATTAGTCTCAATCATCAACTATCAGTTTAGCAAGATTCAGTATCAATTAGTTTCAATCAGTGAAAATCACTGAATTGCACAAGAGAATAACACTGTAGCATCATCAGCAAAAATCAGTTCCACTCAATAAAATTAAGTTCTAATCAGTAAAAATCATAATAATCAGTAAAATATAAATTAAAAAATACTTAGTCTAGAAATATTGTTAAAAGGAACTGATTGAAAGACGCTGCCATATGCCTCCCTTCCTATCTGTTTCAGGGAATCATTGACTCTATAGCCAAACTAAAATGGTAAAAAACAATCAAGAAAAAAAAAGAGCTTATTCTATGTTTGCTAATAATGTGATTTTTCGATTCTATGCTTTCTTTAAAACTATGATAAGTTTAATATAGGGGATAGAGGTCATCAAAAGAATAAATAAATAAAGGTGATGCTAAGTTTAAACCATCAGTACATTGAAAATAAAAATTTTGACACTTGAAAATCATTAAGTAGAAACTCAAAATGATACGTGACCTTAAAGAGCCATGTTAACTCTTACTAGTCTTCATTTATCTTATTTGTACAGTAAAGGTACACTCGTATACACAATTTCCACTTTGACGGTAAGATTACATAGATCCAAACTCCTAATTAAAAGTCACGGCCTCATGGGTGATAATATTGCTCAAAATGGTGTACGAATTCTTGTTGCACATATCCAGTATTAATGTATTAGCTGACAAAAATGGTACGTAGAAAGCTAAAACAGCCAATATAGACAAACATGATAATGTATAATGTCATTCTAGAAGGATATTTTAAGATATGTGGAATGTCTAAAGGGAAACCAAATATTCTTGATCAATTTGCAATAAGTTAGCATTAAGCATAACGACTTCAGCATCAAGTAGCACATCACCATAGAATCAGAAACTAAATTCACAAAGGCTGTCGACTGATAAAAATATTACTCGTAAAGCAGAAAGGAAATGAAATCAAAACATGTAAAACAAGTCAATAAGAGGAAATATAGTGTTTGTTGGAGCATCTTAAGATTCCTTACTGTGTTTAGGAGATGACAATTGTATGACGACAACCACATAGCAAAGCACATTTACGCAAGCATCTCAATATTTCCCATTCACGAGTAAAGCTTCAAATATGAAACAAAGATAGCTCGATTAATCTTTGATCATATCAAGTTCCTCAACATTCAGGACACTATCAAACAACTTCAATCACTTCAACACATACGGATCCAGACATAGCAACGAAAGTGTCCACTCAATTCAACCACCATGGAAGAAATAGGCATTGGGCAATATGAAAACTATAGGGCATGCAGTTAAAAGAATTCACAAGAAAAGCACATAGTATAATATGAGTCCATGTTACAGTACTAAAAAAAAGGAAGTTTTATCTGAAAACTGTCCGAAAACAAAGAACAGTTTTTTACTGAAGTCAATGTCCTAAGCAAGGTCCATAGGGTATTAGCAAGAAAATGCAGCCATAAAGCTAGTCATCTAACCTCTCTAACAGCCGTCACCTCTGCATGTGCCGTTGGGTATGTGTATTCCAACACCATGTTGTGACAGCTGACAACTACTTCGTCATTACAAACAACGACAGCACCAAAAGGACCCCCATGTCCACATTCAACCCCTTTATAAGCTTCCTTAACTGCTTTTGTCAAGAATTTGTGGTCTCTATCCTGTACAGCTGTTTAAACATTCCAAACAGGAGAAGCAAACATTACAATCACCACTTATGCTAAACTCGGCTATGTCACTCATCATATAACAGATTTCAAACAACATATATGCAGATTTCGACTTGTGTGATTACCTTCTCGATGACCCGAAAAAACGCCGAAGCCACAAAGATGGTTCCATCTTTGGCTTCGACCACTGATGAAAGAGGTTCACATGCAAAGAACTCAAATCAGTTAAATTTGATCAATTGGTAATCATCATATGAAAAGCTGATAACATAGTGCATAGAATAATTGGAACAAATCAATCAAATTACATCCATTTGGAACAAATCAATAAAATTACAACCAATTGGAACAAATAGTTCAACCCACATCAGATTTCCAATTACCAAATTATAGGCAATTGCACCTCATTTTAGTTTTAAAAAAAAGGATGGAAGATCCAGCATAATTCTGAAGTCATAGCATTAATATAAGATAAATGCAACAAACAAAATCTGATCATGTGTTAATGCATCATAGCATGAACTAACTCCAGCAATTCAGAAGCAAATAACTTTTCATCGTTGACCGATCAAAGGCCAAATTATGTCAATTACATAATACAGTATAATACAATGATCATCTTTAAAAAGCGTATAAAGTCAAAAAAGCGTACAAAATCTACAATCCCATGAAAGCAAAATGACAGAATTAGATATAAAGCATCAATGAAACAAAAATTAACAAACAACCCACTAAAATTCAATTTCCAAAAGCATGATAGATCAACTCCAATTAAAATTTAACCAAGAAATTAGGAAAATTCAACAAACAAAAATTGTGGGTTTTTCCAGAGACATACCATTAGCATCACCCATGATTGAAATTTAGATCAACAATGAGCAAAATTCCCAGATGGGTATTCAATAATTGGAATGAAAATAGAAAAAAAGAGAACATGACAATTTCATACCAATAATTCAAGGGTAAACAACTGTTTTGCTTGACAAGAAGGGGGGGTTGATTCGTGACTTAGGGTAAATAACAAAAGATACCAACCTTGCCGCCGAAATTGCAACTAGCCTCACCACTGATCTCCGGCAGCCACCCACATCACCACCTGCGTAATTGAAAAAGTTAGGGCAGAGCAGCAGAGGGTAACAATTGACCATCAACCAAAATTTCGATCATAATTGAAGTATTCACCAAAGAAACATCACCTGAGGAACGTCGAGATGCTGAAAAACGTCCAGATGCTAAGCAACGTAATGGTGATTGAGAATGTCGAGAAATCTAAGAAACGTCACATGAGATACGTCAATTATCGCAGGTTGATTCATGAGAAACGCAATTGGCCATCATAATTAAACTCCTCACCTGAGAAACGTCGAAGTTCTCGTCGGAATCGTCACCAATTCACCGGGAAAAGGAGAAAGATGAGGGCGTCACCGACCCGGACTGAGAAACTTCAAGAGTGTGAGTTGAGGATGAGCAGTTAAATTCTTGAGGATGTGAGAGGAGTACGTGATTTATGGGAAATTTTTGTAGCGGGCTTTTTTCCGCTATTTTCTTTTGAGTATGGGCAACGAACTATAGATTTGAATTGGCCCATTCACTAAACAAGGGCAACGAAATACATAGTTTTGTCGTCTAATTAAGCTAATGGGCAACAAAAAGTTAAATTGTCGCCCAAAAATGATTTTGGGCAACAACAAAAAAATTAGTCGCCCTATAATGAATACTAGGGCAACAAATTCAACTCGTCGCTCTTGTTTTCAGCTATGGGCCACGAAATACAATTTTGTTGCCCTTGAGTTTCATATCCGTCGCTCAAAACCTATTTTCTTGTAGAATAATTGTGATTATTAAGAAAATTTGATTAGACCTACAACCAAATTAACGTAATCCCATGAGGTCACGCAAATAAGCACAATGTTGGAACAAATTAAATAAGTCCAAAAGGCCTATGGTAGGGCGATTTTTATTTGCTCAATTTTGCCTAAACTCTTCTGCAATAGATTGTTATAATGATAGTTTTTGTAATATAAGTCATTAGAGTGTTTTTGACACATAAAGAGAATAAAATTCTAAACCTAATACGCCCTCCATAACCAACTCCTTCCCATCAAAAGTAAGAGAGTGAATTTGATTTATCTTTTTAAGTCTAAGCAACGTGGGAATCTAATTGGAGCTTGTAGATTAATTAGAGAAGCAACAAATGGCGCTCTTAAACTTTAAAAGCAAGTGGAAATCATGAATCAAAGGTTGTTACTATTGTTATGATTCATTTAATTGTTATGCATGTGATCCTTTGATAGACATTAGGAAATTGTATCCTGAATTTTCGATTTTTGCACTGTATTCCTACATCTCCTACTTTACAATAACTCACTCAAGTTTTTAGCCCAATACAAGAGTTCACTAAAGCCTTGAACCAAATTTCTAAGTTACAAACTCTTGAAAAAATAAACTTTAAGAATTTAGAACTCAAAATTATATAGGAACTGTAGAACTTGGTGGAACTGACTCAAATGTAGATCTAACACAATATATTACGTTATGAATCTCTTTCTACCACCAAGATACATCACCTTTTCAACATCTAAAGCCCAAATCCTACTACTAGATGTTTTTCCTTATTAAAATATACTTTTTTTCCTAAGTAAGTAAATAGATTAATGAACCACAATTTACTACCTAAACCAAACCTAAAAGGAAGCAAACCAACTAGGTTAGACTCCGTCAATCGTTAGGCAGGTAAACAAAGCCAATCCATGCCAACTAATTACAGCAATGATGCAGCATCTAGTTCAATTTACAAACTAAGAAACCAGTTGTAATCCTTCTCAGAGATCTTCTTAGCATGACTACAAGTACTCTAATTCTAGTAACATTCTTAATTTGCTTAACAACCATGGTAATACTAGATACACAATGATTCCAAGACTGAAGCAACTAGTCCTGTGAATATCTAAGAACAGATAAATTAATGGAGTATAACAACAAAAGTACCGCAACATCACTTGAGACTACAAATTAGTTGACATTTAATAAGTGAAGTCCAACTCAACCATTATAATAACTATTTCCTAGATATATTACCAAACGATCCAAGCTCATACTCGAGTACACTTTCACAAATATATGTACAGATGACAATTGCATTGTCCAACTGTATCCATTTTTTAGTAAAAATAAGTAAATCAATAAGTAATAAAATAAACGACTTGACGCAAATCCTAATAATATACAATAAACGACTTGACGCAAATCCTAATAAGATACAATAAACGACTTGACGCAAAATCAATAATTAGTCTTGATTGGCCCTTGGGTGTATCCATTTTTGGATAAAAATAAGTAATAAAATTAAGCTTTTAATGTAGAGAATAATGTCACATGCTAAACATTTAAGAAAGTGGCATTATTTATCATTCTTATTGATGTTAACACTTGACCTGAACATACAGGAAATAAACTGAAGTTACATTTTAGTTTCCTAAGCATGTCGAGAGTGGATACTATAGGTAATAAGATGCAACATTATATATACTTACGGCTGACTAGTCTTTCACAATCCGCGAAACATCATCTTAACTTCTCTTAAATTATCTAGGTGAGTAGTATTTCACAATCGACAAAACATCTTTAACCCTTAATTTCATTACTAAATCTTAAATAACCCATATATAACTCATCTACTTAAGCATACTATCATTAAAACGTTACATATAGTGAAAGAAGAGGGCGGATTATTATGGAGGAAGCGAGAAAAAAAGAGGTCATTGGTCTTATTTAGTTGTGGTTAATTAACGTTAATGACTTAAATAGAGGTGTATGAGGGTTTAGCAACGGAACTAGAAAATAATGACTACAAAAGCTAATAGTCAGTCATGAAGGGCATATGATGAACTTTAAAGAAATTAAGGGGTATGAGGTAAATTTTGAAAAGTTAATTTGAGGATATATGAAAAAAAAAAAATTAGAAAGGGATAACGGTAAAAATGACTACATAGAAAAACGAGATGCATGTAGATTAATGAGCTAGCTTATTTAAAATTATAATATTTTTAGTTTTGAAGGAAGGGGGAAGATTGATCTAACCCATTATACCCTAATAGGTCCGACAAAAACATAACGCACAACTAAAATTCTTTCGACCTAGTATATTATATTCTAATACCAAAAGAAAGTCTGACATTTCATAAATTCAAATTGAATGCCTCTATATTTTAGCTGTTTGATGCATTTCTCGAATTATAACCTATAATTTGTTGGTATATATTCGTACTGATTATAAGATCGAGCATAGCTTGAGTGTTAGCTAGTTAATATGATCACCCTACACACCCATAGTTATTGGTAATAAGTCGAACTTGACCATCTTATATATTCAACTTAATTTAAATTAACCATCTTAGAAACACTTTTACCAGATACCAAACAAAGATGGATTTCATGAGAATCAAAATACAAAGTATATAGTGTGAGAATTGATGATTTATTTAACGAAGTATCTTAACTGGTTGCAAATTAAAAAGAGAAAACAATCATACAAGGTGGATATTTTAAAAAAAGGGGTCTTAAGATTTTTTTTTGTAAAAAAAGTGTTTATAATTGAAATAAGTTCAAAGATAATGTATAATATAAATTTTCACACTATTTAAATATCAATCTATATCTTTTCTAAAGACCAAATTGTTTCAAACCATGTAACCCTATAAATATCAATTTATATATCCTATAACCAAAACCCCGTACCATATAACCCTGTAACCTATCACTTGATATTTATTAATATATTAATCACCCCTTACTTGCTAGTATTTCCTTTTCTTTTCAATATAAACTTAACGATGCTACGATAAGAGTGTGGACATAATTTAAATATAAAACATATTAATTTCTATAAAAGAACTCATATTTTAAAACCCTATAACCCCATATCATATAATCCTGTCCCTTATAACCTCATACTCTATAATCTTGTACCATATAACCCCATAGTCATTAATATAATAATAACCCCTCACTTGCTAACATTGGTTTTTTTTTCCCTTTAATTTCAATGTAAATCTAATGATGCTATAATAAGAGTTTTGCTACAATTTAAATATCAAACATATCGCATTTTATAAAACAACCAACATTTTCTAACATAGAAAATAAAAATTTTGGGACACTAATTACGGCTCTCGAGGAATTGAACCTGAGTCTCCACATGTATAACACTAATAACAATTTGGATGTAGCACAAGCAACCATGTTGATGGGGGTATCAGAACATCAATATTTACAACTCAATATTACTTACTCCCTCCATCTCGGAATAGTCTGAATACTTTCCTTTTATGTTTGTCCCAAATTAGTTTGAATACTTCCTTTTTTCGCATGGTTTCACTAGTACTATGTTATTTCTTTTAAATTCCTTTGGTCCACACTCTATCTTTTTCAATAAAAAGTTACCCAACTTTCTCTCTCATCCAATAAAAAAGACTCCACCAACTCCTATCACATCTACTTTTTAAATAAAAATAACATTTGATAACCACACTACAACTTATCACCTTAAACTACGGGTGCGAACAAGTGTTCATATCTTTTTGGGACGAAGGGAGTATACCAATTGTGCTACTATATATGTACAATAATTAATGTGATATTTAAAAAATGTGTTCGATAAATATTATTAGTTTTTGATACCAAATAAACATTTAATATATTTTCTTCTCACCATGGGTTTTAATGGAAGATGGATTAACTTGATTATGTGTTGTGTGTTAACGTTCTCCTAATCCTTCGTTTTCAATAGGGGCGTTGGAGGGATGGCTAGGCCATCTCTTTGGCTCCGTCAAGGAGATCCGCTCTCATCTAATGTCTTCATTTTGGTTGCAGATGCTTTCTCTAAGATGTTGCAGGAAAAGGTCAGGGATGGGCTTCTCCATGGGGCTAAAGCCAGCCGTACTGGTCCTGTGATCTCTCATCTCTTGTTTGCAGATGATAGCCGCCTATTTGTAAGAGCAAATCGATAGGATTGATCTACAGTAGTTGATATTCTCAACCAATTAATATGAAGCAGCTTTTGAGCAGAAAATTAACTATGAAAAGTCATAAGTCTCTTTTAGTAGGGGGTGAGTCTGGAGACCAGAGAAGAAATTATGAGTGTCTTGAATATGCGATAGGTTGATAGTTATGAAAAGTATCTCGGGATTCCCACTGTTGTCGGAAGCTCGAAAAAAGTGTTTTTTTAATCCTTTTTGGAAAGAATTTGGAAGAAATTGAGTGGTTGGAAAGGGAAATTTCTCTCTCGGGCAGGAAACGAGGTTTTATTGAAGTCGTTCATCCAAGCAATTCAGACATATCACATGGGTGTGTATAAGTTGCCTGTTTCTGTAATCCAGCGTATTCACTCTTCTTTGGCTCAGTTTTGGTAGGGGCAAAAAGGTTCACGACGGAAGATCATTGGAAGAGCTGGGAGTCTTTATGTACCTTGAAATGTTCTAGGGATATGGGATTTAAAGACCTCTCGATTTTTAATAATGCTCTTTTGGGTCGTCAAGCTTGGATACTTGTAAGGGCGCCTGATTCGTTGTTCGGGCGTGTAATGAAGGCGAATTATTACCCCAAGTGTGAGTTCCTTGAGTCCTCACTAGGATTGATGGGAAGCTATTATTGGAGGAGCTTATGGAGTGTGAAAGCGTTGATAAAGGAGGGGATGGTGTGGAGAGTTGGGGAGGGTGTTCAATATATGGAATGATTGTTAGGAGTTTTATTTTAATACCGCAAGTGAACGGTGTCGTAGCACATACGGGTCGAACTCATGGAGGTGCAAGATTAAACACTAGTTGACTCTAGACTATGAAATAGCTACACATTCCAAATATCCAGAAGAATCTATAAACTAATAACAAAATATGATAATTAAAACACTACGATTAAGTATCACCACTAATATGAATTGATCAAAATATAACTCACATCCCAGTTATTAAATTATAGCTTAGGCGAGATTGACATTTCCTTATGACTCAGTGATAAAGTACAGATGCGAACCGAAACTAAATACTCGGTCATTCCTCAATACCTAGAGCTCACTTTCGTGATAGCAAAAGGCCTAACTAACATGTATGTCTCCTATTTTCATGGCTTACACACATAATTAGAAGCATTAAGAACCAATGTCAAATAATTCCCAATTCTACTTCTCACCTATTTTCATGGGAGAATTCAAATCAATGACAAGATTATCTAAATTAAGACCCAACTTTCGTTGATGAACTCAATTAATAAAATAACAATTTAACATCAAACAAATATTCCTAATCAGCATTCCAACTTTCGTTGATAATATAAATTAGGGCTAAATCAAGATGCACAATTGACAATAACAACAATCTTATCAAACCCTAAACATACAATCGAATTACATGGGAATTAGAGAATAATTTATATGATTAATCCATACTAGGGCTCAACTCAATCCTAGATAAAAAGACTACTCACTAATCATGGAAATAAAAGCAATAAACATAATGGAAAACTTAATTAAAATAATAATAAAGAGAAGAGGAGAGAATAAAACTTATTGAATTGAAGATGAATATGAAAGCTTGAATCTTGAATCTCCAAAGTAACAATAGAAACCAAACTAGGGCATAAAACTAGAGAGAAAACTAGAGAGATAAAATAACGTGATATTGAAAAGTAAGTAATAGCTAATAGATCTAAGTCCTAATACTAGTAGGGAAACAAAATTACAAGATAAGGAAACCAAATAAATCATTAAATGGCCGAAATTATCAAAACCGCGTGCGCGTAAGAAGTTCCTGGCGGACTGGGCCAACTTGCGAAGCTCATATCTCTCAAAATACAACTCGCCTCGGGCCGTGCAATATATCGTTGGAAAGCTCTTCAAGCCTACTTTCCAATGCCGTTCGAATCAACCCAATATCAGCATTGAGTCAAAAGTTATGGACAAAAGAGTGAACATGACTCGATTTCCATAATTCTTTCAATGAATTCCAACTCCAATTAAGCTCTAATTTGCACTCAAATACTTCTAAAGTGATCCTTATCAATGTAGCTTGCTCCCAAGTACTCAAGCTTGTCCAATAATACTCCAATTATGTTTTCAATACCTGAAATTCATCAAATAATACCAAAAACACACAAATGGAGTAATATTTCGCAAATTAAGTAATAGTATGCAATTATGAACTACAATGCATCTAAATGCTCCTATAATGCAACCTAAATGCACCTAAAATCTATATAAAAATACGACACATCAAACTCCCCCAAGCTAAACCATTGCTTGTCCTCAAGCAATTAGACATAGACATTGGAAAAGAAAGACAACCTACAATATGGGACTACGATAGGGCGAAGCACACAATTGAGAACACGAGAGATACAATTACTACACGAACCAAACATCGAAACATTCTCAAGCAAAGCCGCATAGCACGTCATGTAATGTAATCAACTCTCCTAGCATACCACATACCATCTCCCCCAAGCTAGACTTAACTAAACCTGAGAGACCTCACTTTAGTCATGTGCACTCATACTCTCATGTGTTTATGGCATGATCAATGTCACTCAACCTAAACCATGTCGACTCAAATGAAGCATTTACTCTTTAACTTTGACTATCAACTCACTTTCCACTCGAAATTATAACGCAAAAAGATCATGAGGACTTTCAAGGGTTGTAATGGGGCTGAGGTTATGGGTAGGAAATATATTTGGAAATGTGGTGCTAAATGTCAACTAGTGGAGAAAACAACACTTAACATCTATGGCCATTAGATGCAAACGTCACAATAACTTCTACTAGAAGTTTAACAACACATTACCATTAAATCAAGAGAGTACCCATCTTTATCAATTCCAACAAATTTCATTCAACTTTTAATCTATTTTTTTCATTTTTTTTCAGAATTATTTTTCACAACTTCTTCATCATTCTTTTCATTTTATACTTCCACACTATTTCAAGCGACTTCCTTCACATCTTTTCTTCCAATAATCACCGCAAAACCACGAATACAAGCTCAAAACATAAACTTTAATGCTACTCCACTTAGCAAGGCTTGGGTAAAGAAATCATAAAAGGCTAGAAGCTTGTAATGTAGATTGATTCAGAATAAAGTCATGAAAGGCTCAGCGGGGCTAGAGAAAGGATAATATATATGAAAAGAATATATATCTGAAAGCTCAGAACAATGAAAAGAACGCCTCAATCATATCCAAATGCTTATAAAGTCAAGTGTCAAAGAGTACCAAGTCAAAGTCAAGATCCATGCAACAATGAGGAACTAATCACACATGAAAGAATATAACTGACACAGATACATCAGTTTATAGGCACAAAAACTCACTTGGGTAAAGATGTCTAAATAGTAAGGTTAAATCAAGCCAGAGAGAGATCAACCAATCTTACCACAAGTAATCAATCGCGATACAATTATGCTATGAAGAATCATGAATGAGATGGATTACGCTTAAGACCGTAGTAAGGATATCAACAAGGTTCTTAAATAGTGCTAGCAATAGTCCCATAGATGCAACTAAAATGAGATGAAATCTAATATGTTGATGCAACTAAGAAAGCAGTACAATTTTTTTTGGTTACACGTAAACTCCCACTCCTAGTGAGTAGTACAAACCGTGCAACAACCTAAGAAAGCAATAAAAACTACACTAGAAAGCAGTAAATGATAGAATATCCTCCCCCAAGCTAGAATCTGCAGTGTCCTCACTGCAAGAAGCAAGATTAGAGAAGGAACACTAATAAAATCCATCAATCATCGAATCACCAAATCGCAAAATCATTGAGCACTCCTGCAAACACCACAATCCACCACTATTGCCGCACACAAATCCCAACAGTGAAAGGAGTTAATCAATAGAATCATAAGAAAACAAGTATGGCATCACAAACAAAAATCCAAGCAAAAACAGAGAAAGTCTTATCAAAAGTATGAACAATGTAGAGCAAAGAAGCTTACTACCCAATCTAATGGGAAAAGAGTTGAATAAGCGCAAAAATCAACATTGTTATGCTTCTTGAAGACCAACTTGAATCAATTTGTAGCCAACTTGTACGAATCCTATAACATCCATCAATTAGAAAAATTAGAGAAAAAGGAAAAGAAATTGAAATTAGGTGGTCAAAAGTAAAAGTAATAATAAAAAGAAAAGGAAAAAGAAAAGAAAGAAAGGAAAAAGAGAAATAGAGAATCTGTATACAAAAATAGAAAGAAAAGAAAAAGAGAAATAAGATGAAAAAGGAGAAAGGAGACAGAAGAAAGAACAGAGCAGAGGGGGAAAAGGACTGGGCATCAGCAGCATGCGAACCACGAGAAGGCAAGTCGATGGAATTTCGAGGGTGCCGGTGTGAAGTCCGGTGGTGGTGGTGCTGAACTGGAGAGGATGGCTCGCTGTGTAGTGTGGAGGCAGACGCGACGGGAAGACAGGAGGGGATTGGGGAGAAAAAGGAGGAGAGGAAAAAGGGGGGTGGTCGGGCTGGGTGTATGCGGCTATATGGTGGCCGGCGAAAAGGAACGGAGGTGTTTCGCTGGGTGGAGAACGGAGGCGAAGCTGATGATGGCAGGGGTGGGTCGAAGGAAAGTGCGAAGGAGGGGACTAGGGGCTGTTGTGGTGCACAGCGGCTGGACACGGCGGTATGGTAGGGAAGGCCGGCGATGGTGGTGCGTTGGTGTGAAAAACGGAGGCCAGTGATGGGTTCGTCTGCAGGTGGTAGGTGATGTGTCGTACAAGATGATGATGATGCAGTGATGATGACGATGATGTTTAATTCTCCCATCTCAAAAAGCGCGGGTCGCGTTTCATACCGCGAGTCGCGGTATTTGCCGCGTGTCGCGGTATGTTCTCGGCATTTGTCCGCGAGCTAGGCCATTGCACCGCGACTCGTCTTTTTGAAGACCTTTTCCACCTTCTTTTCTACGATTTTTTTTTTTTTGATAAACCTATAAACACACCAAAAAACTAACACAAAGACATCAAAGTAAAGAAGATCACACGAAAAGGAAAAATCAAAGAAAATAAAAAGAAGGTAAACTCGGGTTGCCTCCCGAAAAGCGCAAATTTATAAAGGTCCCGCACGACCATGTAAAATCAGTAGACTAAAGCAGAAGACTTTAACGCTCTAAGAAGTTTATCATATGTCCCTGCAAACATCTCAGAGCTTATTATGTAAGAGTGAAGAGGAAAAACGAAGTACACTAGTCCTAAAAAACTACTAAACATAAAAAAAAGAAAATCAGAAGAAAAGTTATATTTACAAGAGTAAGAAAAAGAAAAATCGTTAGTCTTTTTACATGACTCAAAAGGAGGAATAAAAACTAAATGTACATCGGTAACAAGATCACAAGAGTCATCCAAATTGGGAGAAATAGGGAAAGATGGGGGGGTATAATATAGGGAAATAAGGAATAAGGTCAAGTTTTCGAGAGAAAGGAACATGAGACTCAAAAACAGTTGGTGGAACCGACAAAGACTCACGAATAACTTCACTCTCATCTATAGACTTCTCCAATGAAGGATTTTCAACCAAGGGTTGTTCCTCACTCAAAACGTCCTTTACATCGATCTTCCCCGTGATTTGACAATCATCCCCATAATTTTCAAGTTCTTTCCAACCCTCATCATCATCATCATAAATATATGGGTGGAAACTATAACTCCGAGCAGATTGACAATCATAATGGGGAGAGGGATCAAAATCGTTTACTAATGTCACATCACATAGAGAAATATCATGAGAAGTAGAGTGACAATTAGAACAGTAGGGAGGTGTTGTAGTGAAATTTTGAGGTGAAGGAGTGGAGAATGTTTCCGAAATTGGTCTAGCAGATGAAGACATCTCCCACTCGTAGGTATCTCTAGCCAACCAATCAATTAAATCCCAACAATAATCAGGAGATTGGGACATAAATTTTCCATTAACCAATTTGTCTACAATTATCCTAGTTTCTTTATTTAACCCCTCATAAACCACTAGGCACATATCCCATTGTCGAATTCCATGATTAGGACCAAAAAAATCACCAAGCCTATGATAGTATTTCCAGAATACTTCATTCTCATATTGAGGAAAATAGAAAACTGCTCTAGAATTACTAGCATGTATATGGGGATCACAACACATATCAGGTAATTGATTAAAACTCATGCAAAAATTGGAAGTATAATGACACGATGTATCAAAATAAGAAACATGAGAATCCAAAGAATTATAACCATTGGCTCTATCAATAGAATTGTCCCCATTATAGTGATAATATGACTCCATGAACAATGAAAGGGAACAAATTTACAAAAGTAAAAAAAAAGTTATTTACAAAAGAAAATAAAAGTATATACAATGTAGTCTATTAAATCTATAATCAAAATAATTCTAATCCGTTACCTCCCCGGCAACGGCGCCAAAAACTTGTTAGGAGTTTTATTTTAATACCGCAAGTGAACGGTGTCGTAGCACATACGGGTCGAACTCAGGGAGGTGCAAGATTAAACACTAGTTGACTCTAGACTATGAAATAGCTACACATTCCAAATATCCAGAAGAATCTATAAACTAATAACAAAATATGATAATTAAAACACTACGATTAAGTATCACCACTAATATGAATTGATCAAAATATAACTCACATCCCAGTTATTAAATTATAGCTTAGGCGAGATTGACATTTCCTTATGACTCAGTGATAAAGTACAGATGCGAACCGAAACTAAATACTCGGTCATTCCTCAATACCTAGAGCTCACTTTCGTGATAGCAAATGGCCTAACTAACATGTATGTCTCCTATTTTCATGGCTTACACACATAATTAGAAGCATTAAAAACCAATGTCAAATAATTCCCAATTCTACTTCTCACCTATTTTCATGGGAGAATTCAAATCAATGACAAGATTATCTAAATTAAGACCCAACTTTCGTTGATGAACTCAATTAATAAAATAATAATTTAACATCAAACAAATATTCCTAATCTCCATTCCAACTTTCGTTGATAATATAAATTAGGGCTAAATCAAGATGCACAATTGACAATAACAACAATCTTATCAAACCCTAAACATACAATCGAATTACATGGGAATTAGAGAATAATTTATATGATTAATCCATACTAGGGCTCAACTCAATCCTAGATAAAAAGACTACTCACTAATCATGGAAATAAAAGCAATAAACATAATGGAAAACTTAATTAAAATAATAATAAAGAGAAGAGGAGAGAATAAAACTTATTGAATTGAAGATGAATATGAAAGCTTGAATCTTGAATCTCCAAAGTAACAATAGAAACCAAACTAGGGCATAAAACTAGAGAGAAAACTAGAGAGATAAAATAACGTGATATTGAAAAGTGAGTAATAGGTAATAGATCTAAGTCCTAATACTAGTAGGGAAACAAAATTACAAGATAAGGAAACCAAATAAATCATTAAATGGCCGAAATTATCAAAACCGCGTGCGCGTAAGAAGTTCCTGGCGGACTGGGCCAACTTGCGAAGCCCATATCTCTCAAAATACAACTCGCCTCGGGCCGTGTAACATATCGTTGGAAAGATCTTCAAGCCTACTTTCCAATGCCGTTCGAATCAACCCAATATCAGCATTGAGTCAAAATTTATGGACAAAAGAGTGAACATGACTCGATTTCCATAATTCTTTCAATGAATTCCAACTCCAATTAAGCTCTAATTTGCACTCAAATACTTCTAAAGTGATCCTTATCAATGTAGCTTGCTCCCAAGTACTCAAGCTTGTCCAATAATACTCCAATTATGTTTTCAATACCTGAAATTCATCAAATAATACCAAAAACACACAAATGGAGTAATATTTCGCAAATTAAGTAATAGTATGCAATTATGAACTACAATGCATCTAAATGCTCCTATAATGCAACCTAAATGCACCTAAAATCTATATAAAAATACGACACATCAATGATCTGTGGCTATCGGATGATGGGAATAGGTTTGTTACTAGTGTTGCGAATGATGCTGTGGGACGTGTGTAGGATTTATTTGATTTGGGGCGCATGGATTGGAATCATGAGTTTATAGCGACTCTTTTCAATAAGTGAGACACCTAATGTATTCTATTGCTCTAGTTTTAATTCTATTGTTTGGTCTCATGTTCGTAGAGATTAGAATTTTGTCACCCTTCATTTAGCGAATTAGTTCCTTTTGGTATTGAACAAGTATGGGAAAATCATTGCCCTTGTTTTATTTCCCATATGTACTTGTGGACACTTTGTCCCTGAATTAATGGAACTTTTTGCTTTTCCCCTCAAAAAATGGTTAGACTATTGACACCAAACTTGATACATACTTCATAATAATCTGTCCAAATTTTGATAAAAATCTCACGAGCTAAGCATAAAAGATGACTTCATTAGTGCCATTAATGATTTTATAGTATTAGTCAATTCAAGCCTCCTAATCATACATCATTTGTGATAATAATTAACTTGGGGTGAGTCGGGTGACTAAATACATATAAATATAGATAAACAGTTATGGTTAAGGGAGTCGATACCTTCTAATTAAATATAGACATCCTCATATTGGAAGAATACTATTATATGAGGAAAACTTACTGTTACTCATAAGGTGTTAGGGATGAGTAGGGTACATCACTAAACACGTAGAGATTCACTAGTAGAAAAATGTTGATTTGCGTCTCATAAATTGCGTCGTACAACTGGTGAGCCGACGCAGAAGTATCATTTGCGTCGGATGGGTGTTGCGTCGGAAGTGCATTCGTCCCAAATACTGAAAGTAAATGGTGGGAAAATCATGTGGGTCGGATGCTTGCTATGTTCGACGCACATGAATACAAGCAATTTGCGTTGAATGCTTTGCTACGTGAGACGCAGATGAATATATTAGGGGATTTGCGTCAGACCATCTAGGCCCATCCGACGCAGATCAATCCAGCAGCCCACTTACCTTTTAATTCACACGCCCAACTCATCCCTCTCTAACCTAAAATTCTCACTCTCACCCTCTAACCTAGAACTCCCATTCTCTCTCCTAAACGCCGCTCAATCTTCATCCCCTTCTTCAATCTCTCTAATCTCCTCTCTCCCTCCCCTTCTTCTCCTTTTCCCAGAAAATGAACCGAAGATCTGTTCATTTGTTCTCCAATTTCATTCGTTCGTTCGTATTTTCAACGAATGGTTTGGGTTTGTAAATTTTCAACTTTAGGGCAAGATGATTCAATCGGTGCCGCTTGTGATTGGCCAGTTCATGGAGATGGTGATTGTGATTCAATCGATACCGTTTCTCACTCCCTCTCATCTACCTTGATCTCTCTTTCGCATCTCTCTTTCGCATCTCACTTTCGCATAATCGCATCTCACTTTCGCATAATCGCATCTCATCAAGCAGCGAGCGAGTCAATTGGACGGAGAGTTGCAGCAAAAAAGAGATGAAAATGGAGAAGATAAAATGGCGAGGAGAGAGAATCTGAAGCTTTAATGACGGAAAAGAGAGAGATTTGAAGCTTTAACGGCGAGTGCAACTGGTTGAAGCAGTGAAGGATTGAAGCGTAAGATGTGAAAATTCAATATAAATATTTTGTAATTTTTCTGTTTTATTTTATGTAATTTCTCGATTTTATTTTCTGTAATTTCTCTGTTTTATTTTCTGTAGTTTGTATTTTTTTTGTAATTAGTGTTGTAAAAACGCCACTTCCTATTTTTTTTGTAGTTAGTGGTTTGGATCTATTATCAATATAAATTTGTTTTAATTTCCATAGTTTGTAATACAATTTTGACTTCATCAGCACAAAAATGGATGTTGTTTATGTTGCCTCTAATTTATGAATTTCTAGCTCTATTTTTAAGCTATTAAGTTCAAAGATGTAAAATATAATTTGGAATATAAATTCAAACTAGAAAGTTTTGTAAATAATAAAACAGATACGTAGCACTCACATAAAAAACAACACTTAATTGAAAAAGAACCGAAAGTATATACTGTCTGACATAATAACATATACTATCAAGCAACTAGCAAATAAAATAAATGCAATGCAACACACAAGACTATATTAAAATAAAATTAAAGTTTATCTTTAAGTTGCATAACACAAAATACATTAAACACAAATAAACCGATAAGGCTATAAATTACTTCGCTTTCGCTGCGCACTCTAATAAAAGAGAAAATAAATTACATGTAAGAGACCTTGCAAATAAGATTAGCAAACTTGGTAGACTAATTCCACCAATAATACAAGTAAATATACATATAATATATGCTCCATAAGCATGAGAGCACACCACATTCCCATAAGGCTTCCCTTTACTTACTCTACCCATCACACTCTCATTATAGTGAAACAACTAAACCAAATATTAAACAAATTTTATATCCTATGGCAAACTAATAATTCTAAAGAATCATTAGCTACTCTTTTTCAGAGTTTAGGAGCGTTTTGCTCTGATACCAACTGTAACACCCTAGAATTTCAAAGCGGAAAAGAAAGAAATAATAATAGTATTATAAGACGATGGCGGAAACATCGTCTTCTGGGAATGCCACTTCAAATACAAATGTATTTAAATAACTATGTTAAGAGACCAACTTAAATAAATAATATCAATAAATAACTAATTCATAGTATTCCAAATGAGAAAAGTCTAACTAGCAGTCTAGGCCTAAAACAACTATCATTTCATTCTCGCATCTCAACCCGAGCCCAAAACCAAAGAAGATTCCCATCAACAAAACCTGCAAAATATACAACAAACATCCACAATCAGTGAGGAGTAACTAGCAGTTCTCCCAGAACAAAAGAAATCAAAGTACAATTCAGACATATAAGGTCAAGACAACTATGACTTGCATCCAAAATCATAAAGCTCTCAAGTAATACAAAAGATAAAATGAATAAATCATCTCAAGAGTACTTTTATAAAAATGAAAGTATAGGTAAAACAAGTGATTGAGTCAGAAACGAACGCCGATGAATCGCAATTCACTTCCTAAGGTTTGTCATATCGCAATCTCCAGGTCAGTCTATGGGCTTACGTTCCCCACTGCATGTGTCTAAAAATGGCCAAACTCCCGATGCAGGGTAGAACACGCAGAACTCCCTGACCTCTCGGACGACAACAATTAACCCAGGTTTACCCCTAGTTCGCAAACCAGGTAGTTGGCATGTTCTTCACCGGGGACTACATCTATCCCACCGGATGTTCTTATCTCAAAAATAAAATCATAATTCATAAATGTCATCAAAGTATCATTCAGCTCAAAAATATTCGTCAAAAGGGATGTCACCCGGCCTTATACCCATAATTCATCAAAAGTAATTCTTTAAAAATCCTCAAAGTAGTAACTTACAAACTTACAACAAATATCTCCAACCACAATACTTTGAACATCACTAAGCATCAACAATGATAATGAAATAGTTTTTACAGCACTAACAGTATCAATTAGAAATGCATCATATCAAATAAGATCACCAACCAGAAGTAGAACATACGTATAAGATCATATGAAAACTTAGACTACACAAAACTGTGCGCTCAACACCACACTGTGCGACTGGCGCACTAACCAAACTAAGTCTGACGCATCAGTGTGCGTCTGACGCCACCACCAATTAACTCCAAGGCTTATTAAATCAATGAAACGTACACGACTAATCATTTTTACATAAACCAAACGTAAACATAATGATACTCAATAATAACCACAGTAACCTACAAATCATCAACTTCCAAGAACATAAAAAGTCTCAATTTATTTCTGATTATTAAACCCTTAAATAATTATAAGTAATATCCTTAAACTCATAACAAAAACACAATAAAAATTATTAAACTAATAAAAACAATCAGTAAATTATCACAAAAATTATCATATGACCATTATGAATCTACTGACATGGTACAAATTTTATTTCTAATTTTCGGACTCTTAAAGTAATTTTAAATGTTAATTTATCAGTAAAGCCAATAAAATAATTAAAAATAGAAATAAATGCCCAAAAATTTCCAAAAATTCACATAACATGCATAAGCCCACGGTAATACATAATATTCAAAGAAATAGATTTTTCGGCCCCAAAAAATAATATTCATGATTTAAATACCAACAAACACAAAAATGCAAAAATTGATACATCAATTAAATAAATTTGTAAACAGTAGGAAAAAATTATTCCAAAGCATGAAATACATACTACACATATAACATGCTTCACAAAAAATAATTTCAGCAATTATAACATTCGTTCAGTAATTATTTTGTAAATAAGCCATAAACGCATAAATTACCAAATAAATCGAATAAATATTAAAACCCAGACGAAAATTATTTTTCTGCATACAGTATTAATATAGCATATCTCAAGTATATCCACATCAAATTTCATCAACAATTTCATTCAAAATGTATTTTAAACAATTCCTAGCGTAATAATCTAATACCGAAAATACTCTAATCTCTATCGTTCTAAGATAACTACTAGTTACCTGGAACGTCGGGAGGAGAGCTGAGTCTAAAGGGATTTGAAAAATATGCGTGCAATCCAATTGCTCCATGAACGATAATTGTAGCAACAAATCACCAGGCGTTTTCTTCTTGAACATTGAAAAATCTCATTTCGTGCTGTTCTGGTCCGACCATGATTTCCGGCGATTGAAAGATCGTATTCACAATCGCTCTGGTCAAAGTGAAGATCAAGATGTTATAAACGTGCTGTCAAAATTTACAAATTCTCCAAAGGTTAGATCTCCGGATATGGTTAATTTCGTGAAGGTGTGACAGGAATAACCAGGATGAACTTTTCTCTTATTTTTCACTTCTCTTCCTCTTCTCTCTTTTCTTTGAAAATGACGAGGCTTAATGAAGAATGATGTTGAATTTCTATGATTAAAAATCAGAATTTATTGGCAAGGAAAAATGAAGGGTTTAGGAGAATGTTAATGAGGGATTAAATGAGCGGTTACAAGATATTCAAAGGTTAGCTTAATGAGCACCAAAACTCTTCATTCTCCACACCATAATTGCTGATTTTCGGCCAGCATGACACGCCACATGATTTCATCACCCAAGTCGGTCCAACAACGTTACAAAAACACAACGCGACAAAACTGCATCCTAAACGCCTAAATAAATAACGAAACTAATATAACCTTTAAAATAAATAACTAACAACATAAAATAAATATATATAAATATATCACAACATAAAAATATATATACACATTTTCACAACACGTTCCAAAAATAATTTAAATAATAAATTATTTATTTTTACGAAAAAAATCATTTTAATGTAAACAAACACCAAAAATAAAGGGTGAAAATTACGGGGTGTTACAGGAGGTGGTTGGACCGTCACGCCTCCGACCGCGTTGTCCTTCACCACCTCCATCACCACCATCAGCACCACCATTACCACTACAATTACCATCCTCCTCCACCGCTCATACATCATCATCATCCTCTCTCCTCCTCCAACGCTCCAACATCATCATCATCCTCTTCCTCCTCATCCTCTCGTGAAAGGAAGAGGAGGAGGCTCCGGTCTCCCTCCCCTCCATCATCAGCACCAACAACACCATCATCAACACCCCCCCACTCCTCATCATCATCATACTCCTCCTCCACCCCTTCTGACTATGCATCACCACAACGTGGTGATGCGTCGGAGTCAGACGCGGACTCCGACGTCTACAATCGGACTCCGGAAAACTACAACCGAACTTATTGACATTTGTCGGTAAATCCGCAACAAGACTGGGTTTGATCATGCCCCAACATCACTGCATGGCCTTTCCCATATATCCTTTTGTCTAGGGTTCTTTTTTTTTTGGGTTTTTTTTTGTTTTCTTTTCTTATGCTTCTTTTTCTTATTTTTGTCTGTAGTTTGGCTCCATTAGTAGTAGGAGCATATTAGGTTGTAATAAATTAGTATTAAGACTTTTATAATGTAATTAATGTATTATGAATGAAATATGTTTTTTCTTAAATTGTCTCTCAATTTATTTATGTTATTTTCTTATGTTGTCTCAATTTTATATTTCTGCATTTCCTTGCCCTATCAACAAATTAAAATACAGTTCATTATGTACGGAAAAATATTTAAATATTTAAGATGGCTACAATGGAACATTAGTAATTGGGAAATTTTCCATGTATATGATAAGTTATGTTAAGACGTGATTAGTTTAAAATAATATTGAAGTCATAGTCATTGAATCATTTGTTGTAAAATTAAAAGGAGTTAGATTCTTTTTTCTGATTTAAATTTAATTCCCTGTGTTATGAACATAAGAATTATTAATATATAATAATCCATATTATGTAGATAAAGTAGATGGAACAATAATTAATTATTAAACAGTGTAGACTGTAGTGGATTAATTTTTTTTTATGAAAATAAAGTAAATTTCAAATTATAGTCCTAAGTCTTCCTTCTAACAAGTCCTTATGACTAATACATTATATTCAATTGCCCTGTCAATAAAATTGAATTACAGTTCCTTATGTACGCAAAAGATATGATTAAACTTTTGTTGTCATAATAAAATGAACAATTATAGACATGACATATCCTGTATTTGGACATGACCCTGCAATTTAGGCTTAAACTAACGTTCATAAGCGATAATTAAAAATTTAAGATGGCTATATGGGGAAAAGAGTAATTGGAAAATTTGACATGTATATAAATATGTTAAGTTATATTAAGACATGAAGAGAAAAAAATACAATTGAAATCATAGTCATTAATCATTTGTTGTAAAAATAAAAGGAGTTAGATTATTTTTTCTGATAACTTTTTATTCACTTGTGTTATGAGCATAGAAATTATGTGGGACAATAATTATTTAAACTGTTTTAGACTGTTGTAGATCAAAAGAATTTGATGGAAATAAAGTTAATTTCAATTTCATAGGCCTAAGTCTTCCTTTTAGTAGGTACTTATGAATATGACATCTTATTCAATATGAGGTCAACACACTAGTTCCTGTGAGGTAATTATGAGGTATGATAATTAATTAAAAGGGTTGGAACAGAAAATTAGGGGTATAAGTTTATTTCCTTCACTTTTCTCATTTTTAAAAGTGCACCACTAACCAATTTGTATGTTTGATCTTTTTGCCAAAAGTCACCACTTTTACATTGTCTGCTTTGTTTTTTTTTTTCAAAATAAGAAATTAAAATTTTAACAAATAATATTTGACACACCAATGAATATATATTCAAACCCTTTATATCAATTTTTGAGAGAAATAAAAAAACAAGGCATTGTATAAAAGGCATTAATACAAATGCAATGAAAGCCTAGTGGTGTAGTAGGTTGTGTAAAAACCCTAGCCGCTATTCTCTCCCCTCCCCTCTCTCTCTCTCTCTCTCTCTCTCTCTCTCTCTCTCTCTCTCTCTCTCTCCTCTTTTCACAGAAAATCCTCTAGACTCTAGAGGGGCTGCCATGGATGTTTTCGTCCATGGTAAGCACTTCTTTCTCTCCTTTTTGCAGTTTCTAGTTTATTTTATTGCTTTTTTTTGTTTTTTTATGCAGTTTTTAATAAGTCCTATCTGTGTGATGGCTTTAGTCTCCTTTATGGTTTTTGTAGTCACCGCCTTCTCAGCGGGTCTATTAGTTTGGTTTCTTTGTGTGTTAGCGGGGTTTGGACCCTGGCTCCAGTTGAAGATTGATTTGTTGATAGGATTTTGTGCGGGATTGCAACGGCGGTCAGTACTTCACGTACAATCGGTTGAATCAACTCTATTTCTACATCAAAACTACATCAGATCGTTATACCCCCTCGTAGAAGGCTGCATCAGACAGCGATGTGAAAGAGGGTATTTAAAAGGGTTATTTCTGCTCAACGATCGCGGTTTTGCCATATTAGAATTAAGTTTCTTTCAATTTGATGTGTATTTTTCAGTTTCTCACTTCTATTGTAGATGTCGTATGACTTTATATTAATGAATGAATTTTCACTTCAAAAAAAATAGTAGGTTGTGTAAGAGCAACCTATAAGTGTCTAATCCCATTAGATAGGATTTAATAGGCTTCCCTCCTCCCAATGCATGTCCGACTTGCAAGATTTCATTAATTATGAATTGTGTAACAAATATGATGGCAAAACTCAAGAGATAGTTTAAGTTTAACATTTTTTTAGATTTTTATGTAGCCACTTAGCCATATAGTACTTCACACTACTATTATGAGGTGTTTTTTTGTTATTGTATGCTTTTTTTTTTATAATATAACGCTGCCCTACTATGAAAGTACATGTTGTAAGTGAAAATGAAATGATGGCCTTTACAAATTACCAAATTAGAAGTGACATCTTTTATCTATTATTTGGCGTGGACAAATGCTTTGGTAATGACCCAGGATGTATTAGGCCATTTCATAATTTTAAAATAAATGATAATCAGCGAAAAGTACTCAATTATGTAGTTATCCCAGAAGTTATTACGCAAAATTACCGTTGAACAAATGGGCTAGTTATATAAAGGGACCTAGCCATAGCATCCTAGCATCACATTTTCATTTCAAACAATCAAAATGAACAACGAAGCGTATGGAAACATAGCAGATGAGTTTGATGATGATTGTTTTAATCATCGTTTCACCTTCAATGGTATAGAGGAAGACAAAGAATCTTTCATTACAAACGAGAGAGCCAGATGGGCCGAGAAGATGGCACGGATCTTTGGCGATGAACTGGTAGTGGAGCCAAGAGATCCTAGGCTAGTTGGATTAAGTGCTGCAAAGGCCGGTTCTAATATAGACCTTTTGTTCACCCACAAATGGCCTAAATTGGATGGGAAATCACAAGACAAACTGCTAACAGTTTGTAAGAAGTAGGGAAAGGAGTTTTCCACTATCTTAAATTTCCCAAGACCTCAGAGGATGAACTGGACATATGCCAAGAGTCTAGTTCTTTCTTGTACCCAGCCCTCCCTCAAAGTGGTGAGGATGGAAGAAGGTCAAAATGATCATCAGGGGAGATTAGTGCACTTTAAGTATATGTGTAAACTATGGAATCTACTGGTCTAAGAACACTTCCTTTCCTGGATGTATGTTGCATTGATCAACAGGAGATATGCGTGGGACAACAGTTACCAAAAGAATATCTTCGAGGCAAGGTTCAACAACTCCACTAAAGATGGCTACTATTTCGGAGTTTCCAAGAGTAGTGCAGGGCGCGAATTAGAAGCCAGTGAATACAAGGCTATGGTAGACACAGTATATAGGGAACACTTACAAATGTTATCTCTAGATGAAAGTCTTTTCATTTGATATGTCATAAATGACTATATCTCTATTATATAGATAAGTCATGAGACAAATGTAGCCAAGACAAATGTAACCAAGTTACCTTAAATGGTAATTTTATCAATAATACATTTGTTTTATTAAAATTCGACTATTTTAAGATAAGTTTTTATTCACCAAATTGAAGTAAAAGAACCATATGACCATTTACTTATAATATTCCTTAAAAAACTGCCTCTATTGTTCCAAATAACACTTTTTTGGTTCGTGCTATGAATAATTGTTGAACTTGTGTCGTATGTAACCAGATGTTAATGTTCAATTGTTTATAAATTTAATGATGGCATCATAGACATGATAAACCCTTTGTAAAGATTGTGATCATGTTTAATTATATACAGCATGGACACATCTAATGACGAACGCTTACCACATCTAGAGTACGATGCAAATAGGAATATGGTACGTCACATATTAGTCCTCAAAATTGTTACTTTTAGTGTAAATACAACATCAGGTGGTTAATTTCACCCAAAATTCATATAACTTTAATGTCGTACTTTAAATTCTATTAATTTTGGTATTTTCAGTGCAATGAACCCTAAAAAATCTAGAAGCACCACAGTACTCCTATTAACATCGATCAATTCTTGGATGGAGATAAAGAACATAACAACGAAGACAACAATTCTGACGAGGTACGTCTTTATGCACTTTTGGACGTTTGTTAAATACGAATATACGGTCTTAATCCCAAAATTGTAACCCACTTGGCAAATACGGAATAATCAATTATAATTCACAGGAAAGTGACGTTGGAGATGGGGATGAGAGTGATAAGGACTCTGATTCAAAATATGACATGGAGGAAAATACAGTCACATTCTTCGACCTTGAAGTTTGGGATCAAATTGGCAAGGATTTAATTTTGAAGATTTTACAGTAGATGACATGAAAATACTTTCTTTCAAAAGCCATCACAATTGTATGCGGTTCTATAAGATGTACTCCAGAGTGAAAGGTTTTGGTGTACGCCGTAAGAATCCAATCAGAAGCAAAGTGAACGGACACATTACATCTCAATTGGTTTGGTATAATCGGGAGGGATTCCGATCAGTGAGCTACTTGGAGAGAAAGGACAGGAGGCACACACATAGACCTATCACGCGATGCGGTTGTAAAGCGTTGATCAATTTCAAATGGGATCAAAACTCTGACACATGGCACGTGACACGGTTTATAGAAGAGCACAGTCACGAACTTGTTCAAATGAACCAAGTCCCTTTCATTAGGTACTTCAAATGTCGAACTCAACATATACAAATAGGATATATTACATTCTTTTTTAACTTTGCTCATTTCACTTAAAAAAATTATTATTTTGTTTTTGAAAATTGCAGGAGCCAGAGAGAGGTCACTGAAGCCGATAAACCACAGATTAAGTCGTTACTCAACTCTGGAGTACGTCCTTCCGTTACTAAGAGGAATATAGCCCAATAGGCTGGTGGGATAAGGAAAGTAGGATTCTTAACTAGTGATTTATACAACACGTACGAAAAGTTAAAAAAGGCAGAGATACATGATGGAGACACCGAAACTGTGGTCGCATACTTATTAGGGAAAAAATCCTCGGACCCTACTTTTTTTTTTAGCTTCACTCGTGATGAGCAAGGTCGGATTGACAAGATGTTCTGGTGCGATGGAATATGTCGTGACAATTACAAGGCTTTCGGAACAGTAATTGCATTTGACGTAACTTACAAAGTCAATGCATATAGGAAGCCACTTGTTGTCATCGTTGGGGTGAACCACCATAGGAGGACCGTCCCATTTGCCGTTGCATTAATTGCAAATGAAAAGGAAGAGACGTATAAGTGGGTGCTCCAACAGTATCACTGACGGTGATAGGGCCATGACGAATGCTATCAAGGCCGTATTCCAAAATGCTCGTCACAGGTTATGCTTGTGGCACTTGATGCGGAGCGTCAAAGATCATACCAACAAGCATTTCTATAGTGGTTTCATGAAATGTGTGGATGGATATAGGACTATAAACGACTTCGAACAAGCATGGGGAGAATTGATGACTTCTTTTGACGTTAGCGAAAAGCAGTGAGCAAAGGATTTGCATAGAGACAAAGAAAAATGGGCTAAAGCTTTTATGCATGGGGATTTTTATGCTGGTAAGTAAGTAAGCTCCAGTGAAAACATATTGGTTATGTCACTTTATTATTTTGGTCATTACCCAACGTTGTTTTAATTTTTATTTCTTTTGTTATTTGAAGTTCTTCTTTCCTTTTTTTATTGTACACTACTGGAAAGTACAATTTTAACGTCCGCGTATTGTAGGGATGAGAAGCACACAAAGATGCGAGTCAATGAACAACATGTTGAAGACCGTCCTAACCAAGAAAATAATGTTGTACAGGTTTGTTCAGTTGTATGATCAAGTGCTTGAACATATCCGTTTTGATGAAGATCAAGATGAGTATATTTCCACACACACCTTTCCTGTCATCCAAGGCGTCTTGTCGGAAATCGAGACACATGCAGCACGGACTTACACGAGAAATGCATACGAGTTGTTTTATAAGGAACTAGAGTTCGAGTCAAGACGCATTGTGGTTAAGACGGAAAGATGCTTGGACCACTGTGATGGTCCATCAAACACCTACTGGCTGAATGATTGCATAAGTAAAAATATGAAATATATAGTGTGTTATAATATAAACCAACAGATGATGTTTTGCTACTGTATGAAACTCGATTCCATTGGGTTTCCTTGTCGACATATGTTTGCTGTTATGAAAGCTGAAGACATGGTTGAAATACCAAAAGGTTGCATTCTTCGGAGATGGACAATCAAAGCCAAGTTGCATCTTCCAATCCCATGTGGACACCTTAGTCTACATAAAGAAAACAACGAGAGAGCGGCTACCGGACGTTTTGCATTTCTAAATGATTTGAGCACGCAACTTTACAGGATGGTTTCAACCTCATACGAGCGGTCTATGTGGTTGAAAAAAAATTAGCGAAAATGCTTGTGCACACAGAAAAAGAGAAGGTGAACCCCAATACAGATGAATTGGAAGAGAAGGGTAACAAGGGTAAGGGAAAGGGTAAGGGTAAGGGTAAGAGACAAGGTACTAGGAAGAGGATGGTGGAAGAAGTGGAAAGGAATTATGATCCTACTGAAGAATTCGGAATGAGATTTGATTCTATGGAAGAAATGGTTTCTGACGATCCTAATTCTAAGCAAGGAATTGCTAATTTTGGCGATGGTTTTAGTTTTGTCAACCTATTGAAAAAGTTCATGCCCAAGACATATTGTGAAGGTGATGCATCAAATGCTAAAGACTGCTATGAAGTGATCACATTCACCAAAATGCCAACTGTATTCGATTGGGATCCTAGCACCCAATTTTAGACACTAATGCAAATAATGTTTTAGGTTGTGGGTTTTAACACATGTCTATGTTTGCGTTCTTTGATTTGAATTGTTTGAATTGTAGACACACTTCTTATGTATTTTTTTATGGGTGACACATTTTCACATGTGTAATAATAAAACGTCATTATGATAGCTCAACAGAAGGAAAATAAATAGCATCCTATATTCCGAGGTTATATAGATTCTTAACTAATTTGTTCAATTAAGTTATTGCGGAGTAGCTTCTTCATGCTTCAATGTGATTTTCCGCATATGATTATTAATATGGTTATGTCTAATCACTATTTTGTTCATTTCAATGTCCAAGAAATGTCACCAACCAAATGCATATGTCAACAACCAACTATTTTTGTAGGGTTGTGAATTAACCCAGGTGTACCCCTAGTTCGCACATCAGGTGGTTGGCATGTTCTTCACTGGGGACTACATCTATCCCACCGGATGTTCTTATCTCAAAATACAATCATGCATATAATCCAAGTATCATTCATCTAAAATATTCATCAAAAGGGATGCCACCCGGCCTTATACCCACAATTCAACAAAACAATTCTTCATAATTCCTCAAAATAAATAACTTACAAATTTTCAACAAATGTCTCCCACAATAAACACTTGAACATTTCTAAACATCATCAATGATATAAAACAAATTTTTACAGCACCAACAATTCGTTCAAAATATATCACCAAATAACTCTAAAACTTATTCATTAAAAGAGTAGTAACAATTAATCATTTTCTTTCATAAATCACACATAAACATATGGTTACCCAATAATACATATTGCATCCTACTGAAAATCAGCAAGCCAGAATATAATAAATTATGAATTATTTCTGTTTAACAAGCCCTCAAATAATTTAAACGTGTATCTTCAATTTCACAACAAAAACACAATAATAATTATTAAACTAATAAGTTTGAGCATTAAAATCATACAAAAATTATCATACGACTCTAATGGCTCTACTGACATGGTACAATTTTTATTTATAATTTTTGGACTACAAAAGTATTTTTAACAGTTAATATACAGATTACTCAATAAAGCCAAAATAATAAATAAAAATATAAACAGACGCCCAAAAAAAACCAAAAATCTACATAACATACAAAAACTCACGGAAATACATAATATTCAAATAAATGAATTTTTCTGCCTTATAAATAATTTTCATGATTTATATACTGACAGAAACGAAATTACAAAAACAGATATATCAATTAAATAAACCAGTAAACAGTAGGAAAAAATTACTATAAGGCATGGAATACATAATACGCATGTAACATGATCTAAAAAAAATAATTTCATAAATTTTAACATTCGGTCAATAATTATTATGCAATTTAGCCAAAAACGCACAAAACGCCAATTAAATCAAATAAATACTAAAAATCATGCGAAAATTATTTTTCTCTACACAGTATTCACATAGCATGTATCAAGTATATTCATGTCAAATTTCGTCAATAATTTCATTCAAAAAGTATTTTAAATAATTCCTAGCGTAATAATCTAATACCGAATAATACCCTAATCACTATGGTTCTAAGATAACTACTAGTTACCTGGATCGTCGGAGGCGAGCTGAAAACTTCTGGAAAATCCCAAAAATAGGCGTGTGCTCCTCTCCTTCTTCAATTCCCAAGCACCAAGTATAAGAAAAAGGCAAGAAGAACAAGTCACGAACAATTAACAAGGAGTAGAAAGTGAAAAATTTAGAGAGATTGTGGATGATGATGATGGCCGAAAATCTTAGAGTATGGCAGCAAGGAGTTCTGATTTTGTTAATCAGAATTTGAAGTGATAAAGGTTAGTTTAAAGAGGTTTAATTAGGAAGAATGATTAAGGGGTTATGGGAGTTACAAAACAACAAAGAGTCACAAGGAGAATAAAAAGAAAAGAAAGAAGAGGAGGCTCTCCATCTCCTTCACTTGGCCGGCTGTCCAAGCCCACAAACCAAACAAAAATTTCAGCCCAATTCAACAAGGATCCATGCTTCAAAAGTCCGCCACGCGAAAAATCGATAACTTCCTAAACCGCACCTAAACTTTAAAAATACTTAACAATGAAAATAATTCTAATAAATTATATTATGAATATAAATAGAGTAAACACATTAGCACGCCATAAATATAACAATAATAATTCGGCTCCCAAAATTTAAAAATAAAAATCATTAATTTAGAGAAAATAATAGTTTTTAGAGAAAATTTTTGCGAAAAACTAGGAGCAAAATTATGGGTTGTTACATCTCAAGTAATAAAAACATTACAAAAGCATAAACTCAAGCCTATAACTCGAGTATTGGTTCACCCTTAAATTATTGTAACTGTCAAATATAGAATCGTGTTTTTGATAAATGGCAATCTCCATATTCTATTACGGTCATTACCATGAGCATAAAATAGTACGTGGGATGTACTATACGATTTAATTGGGTTTACCTCTTTATTTTTTTCAAAGATATAACAATACTCCTTAAAAGCTTAAACCTTATGGGAAATGACACTATGAAGCGTTAATAGATTGTCCAGACACACTATAAGACATTACCAACAACGATTTAGTGACTATTGTAAATTAAAGGAAAATCAGGGTCTTACTTATGTTTTTATACTTTGTTTAATGGTAGCTTTTGAAATTTATATTAACATGTTTGGAGCACTAATTGTTAGGAATGTTTAAATTGTAAACTTCTGCAATATATAAGTAAATGTAGTAAATGACCAGCATAATAGTACTTTTTCGTATGTAGTATTAACTCTAAATTTTAAGAGATTTTTTTTCTTATTTTAGTCTTAATATTAATAGAGTTTTTTTTCCCTTAAAAAAAATGACGTTTTAATTGGTCAAATTAGGCTTAAATTATAAAAACATAAGATGAAGTGGGAACGTGTAGGGTGGTCAATAAACTTTTTGAAGTAAATATTATCTTATTTTTAAAAATCAAAGATTTGTAGGGCTTGTTTTTGGTGGGAAATCCCATTAATTTAGCGGTAATTCTTTTACTATAAATAATTGACATAATATGTGCACATTTTAGAAACCACCATCGCCCCAAACCTAAGCTTTTTGCAATGTCTGTCGACAAGAAACTAGCTCATTTGTGCGACACAGTTTCCATAAGCTTGTTTGTGTCTGCATTTATGGATGAAATTGGGGTAAAACCTGTTTATGATACATTGGTTAGAATCGAAAAAGAAGAAGACCATGTACCCTTCATGAAATCGATTTACCAATCAGAATTGACCTTCTTTCATCATACAATGGGGCTTTGGTATTATGATGGGGACGCCAAAGGTAATTAATTTATATATTTTATACATCTCCATGTTAAATACACTGTGTGTTTTAATTGTAATCAATTGCACTAAATTTACTACCGTAACTGACTTATAATTGTACTATGCGTATTTATTTGTTTTCATATTCTCCTGGTGAGATTGGGGACAAAGCAACACATACTAAAGACTTGAACAAATTAAGAGTCTTCATGAGATACCTAATTGCATCCCATGGACTTGAAAACGTACGTGTATTGGTGCAATTAAAGCAGTCAAAATTAATCAATGATTATTTTCAACCTGAAGTAGAAAATATTCATCGAACAAAGCGCTTATACACGTGTGGATCCATGGATAAAAAAAAAGATTCAGGATTGCTGCCTGGCCAGTTAACGTAGAGGACAATGTCGAGTATGACCTAAATGGTGAAATAGTCTTTCATTGCACCTTGGAGAAACAAGCAAAAAAAACAAAAAGTCATAGAAATCATCAATATCAATTGAAAAACATTTTCCATCCAAATTATGTTTAAGTATATTTATATTTGCTATATATTTGAAGAACATTTTCCATCCAAAGTGTATTTATTTGCTATATATTTGTCAAATGCATTTTCAATACACTATATCTTTAAAAAACATAAGTCGTCTCCTAAAAACATAAATTAAATGATCTTTCGGGATAATAGTCAATAACCGTCAGGATTTGTGTTACGTGCCATCAATCAAAGCCTCCTTAAATTTAGCAACCAATAACACAAATATATATTAGGAATATATATAATAGTTAATATTAAGAATAAAGCGAAAAGCAATATATCTCTAGTGTTCTACAACTATCTTCTAGTTTTTTTTACTAATCCATGATGTTGTAATATATAGTTTTATTTGCCATTAAAATTTTCTTCTTTAGTTCATAAATGAAATTAAGTTTGTTACGTTTGTTTATTAATTGCTATATATTTGTCAAATGCATATTCAATACACTATATCTTTAAAAAAATAACTCGTCTCCTAAAAACTTAACTTAAATGATATTACGGCCGGGATAATAGCAAATAACCGCCGGGATTTGTATTACGTGCCATCAATCAAAGCCTCCTTAAATTTAGCAACCAATAACACAAAGATAAGGCAATAAACGAATCCCACCAAAATACATAACGTCTAAGTTTATTAATTTGCTTATTTATTGGATATTATTAATTGTCAAATGTTGAGAACATTCCTATTTCCTTTTTTTAAAGGATATTTCCTTAACTATGGGATATTTTCCAAATTTTCTCATTTGTGGTTTAGGGCGTCTAATATATGTGAAAAACTACTCTTAATATGAGTGTATAATTTTAACGTATTTATGGTATAAAATAATATGTTTTTCTTATTAAATGTGCAAGTTAACTTAACTCAGAAACAAAATCTACAGCAGATCTCTAAATTAATTAAATATATTATAACTAAAAAGCTGACATGACACATGACCATATTGACCCGCCCTTTTTACGACTTACGGGTTGCGCTTTCATCATCTCCCTTGTGTTCAAACCCTTTTCTCTGAAACCGCCTCCTTCCATCTAAATCTCTCTCAATTATCTGAAAACAAGCTCCATAAAACTAGCAACTGACAACTGCAAATTTTGTGCAACTTTCTATCGAAGGTTAGATTACCGAATTTCTTTAATGTCGCCATACTTTTCATCTTCAATTGGCTTGATTACAACCATTTTTTTACTGTACCTCATGTTGTTTTTATGTTTCATGCAAAATTATATTTTTGTTATGTTAGGAATGGAATCATATTGCGAATTTGTAAATATTGTTAATTTGGTATCGTATTCTCGCACTATAACTACTTGTAATTGGTACATTCTATTTGATTTTCAATGGCTGAACAGTTGTTGGTTGATCCTTGCGTGGATACATTTAGAATGAAATTATTCGTATGTGGTCGATTATTTATGTTTTGTAAACTCCATTCGTGTGTCCATACTTCTGCAATTGTTTCCAATTGTTTTGCAAATGTGGTAAGAATTGTGTTCATGGTGATATGGAGTTTAACCTTGTGCATCTACGAGTGATTGTATTGGTAAGCAGGCTTTAAGTTGTTTTGTTTTCCAAACAAACTGCCCTATGCTTACATAAATTCGTATTGTTTCTGTTATATTATACTACTTCGTATGTTGCATTTGTCTCTTATAAGTCATTAAGCCTGGAAAACGTGCATGATTTGCTAAGTACATGGAAAACGTGCTTTTTTTTTTGTTGGCAATGTGATTCCTTTTTGTTGGTCATTGCCACTTGTTGATGTAGTTGCATGAAATGTTTTACATTTTGATTGCGCATGGCAATTACCAAGTTCATTTCAGGCCATGTCCAAATGTATATGTAATCTTCTCACATTTTTTCATCTTTTCTATGACCCTTTGCCATTTTGAAGCATAATGAGGGTTAAGACAGTTGCGACAAAGGACAAACTAACAAGTGCAAAGGCTGCGAAGAAAAAGCGAGAACAAAGGACATTAGCTGAGGAAGAGAACCCAGAACTAATGGAACAAGAAATTAACCCCAATAAAAGACAGTGGGAAGAGGTTGGTGAAATCTCAAGTCCATGTAATGATACAAGATCTGCTGACGTCGCCAAGGTTGCAACTACAGACCTACCCAACCAGATTAAAGGTTCAAGTTAATGAACTACCAAAGGTTGTACAACAAAGTATTTGGGGCAAGGAAATTTGCATCTGGCAGGGCCATGGATTTGAATTCATTGGACGACGTAAGTGGGGGTTTTGTGAGGTTGTGGTTTCAATATCAGAGGTAGGATAAGCTTCTAGAAGAATCAGATGATGTGTACCCCGAGCTAATGCGACGATTCTACACTCACTTCAACCACGCGAACCTAGAACAGGGGGTCATACATACTTGGGTGAAGGGGAAATCAATAGTTCTAAAATGATACCGAGTTGGGGAAAATTCTGAACATTCCGACGACGGGGCTACACAATTTACCAGGAAACAAGTGGAGTACAGTGAATGATTTTGATCCCACGGCGGCCATCAGGCTTGTGTTGAGTGATCCAGATGCCGAAGGAACAAATAAGCCTTCCATGGATGAACTGCCAATGCCCTCTTGCCTTCTTCACTTGATTCTGATGCAGACATTCCTTTGTCGTTTGGATAAGAAATCTTCCCTTACCTATCTAGACATGTTGGTGGTGTACTGCATGCTTGCTAAGAAGAAGATGAACATGCCGATGATGATGATCAACTACATGGTTGCTGCTCATGACAGTAAAAAAAAGGATTCCTTCCTTACGGGATGTGGCTGACTAAGGTGTTTAGGCACTTCAAAGTGGACCTTTCAAATGAGGTGATTACAGACTACGAATACACAACACCGTTCAATAGCAACACAATTACTCTTGCTCTGGGATAGACATTGCCTTGACTAGAAGCTTTGAGAAGCACCTCCCCCGACCGATTGTCCTTAACAAAAAAATGAGAACCATTAAAACTCACAGTGCAATTGTTTTCTTTAGCCAACTTTTGAACTGACATTAAATTGAATTTAACAATGATAAACTGAGTTTAATACTAAAGGTCGACTGTTAGAGTTTAATGTGACTGTGCCAACATGTTTTACTGGGATTTGAGTACCATTTGCTACTTCAACATAAATCGGACCAATATAAATAGACTTATTTGATAGAATGCCTTGATCATTAGTCATGTGAGAAGATGCTCCGGAATAATTGTTTCCTCCATGACTCTGTAAGTTAACTGCAATATTCCGTTCTCCCCTACAAAATAGGAATTCGAATATCTTTTACATAATGGCAAAATGTATTTTCAGTACCCTATATCTTTTAAAGATTACTAACTCCTAAAAATATGCATTGTAAAATATTTTTGGAAAATTTCAATTAACTTATTTGATATCTCCTAAAATCTAGTAACAAATAAATTTACAACTATTTTTTGTGAAGGAATAAGTAATAGTGAAATATCTCAATAATTGTCTTAGATCATTCTTTCTACAATGTTTAGAAGTTGTATATGCTTGGAGTGATAATGGGTCGTTATACTGATTTTGGACACGTAAAAGATTTTCGCGGTCGTTGCCAAAGTTTGGCTGGGGTGAGCATATTTAAGATACGCATTATATAGATATGTCCAAAATATGTTATGGTGTTGTCCAAAAACAACACTTAATATAACTAGTGCACAAAGACGAATAATTTCTAATGGCAGTTATCTTCAACCTTTCCAATTCGAAATACACCATTATCAACTGCAACTAAAATACGACCTCGAGTTTGGTACCGAATTTGATATTTATTAGTAATAATACTTAATGCATAAAAAATCCAAATTCAATCTTATGAACCCTAATTTTCATCAAATTAAATAAAAATATTAGGAACCCAAAATGTCTTGAAATTAAATAAAAGTCATTGTTAGTGGAGGAACACTATTTTGTTTTTACTATGCAAACACATTATGTATGCGTTTGCAAGAGTAGTTCAATTTTTGATATGATTTCATCCCTAAGCTAATTTGCAAAATTTCTGGTTTATTATGATTGTACTACTGTGATACTTAATTGAAACATATTTATTGAATTTCCACTCACGAATCCCCACTCCCCATCTCTCTATTCCCACCTTCTAATCCCCAATTTCTCATTCACATATCAAATACCCTGTTAATTCAGTTGGAGTAGAATACAGACGAGATAGCAATAGAAAAATGTCAATCATCAGCATTGTGGTTGTAAATTTCATCCCATAAACAACCAGCCACTGAACAACCTGCTTGGATATAATTACATTAGTTTGAATCCATCCAAGTAGATTATATGCCACCATAACCTGAAAAAATCATTGATATAATCAACATTTTTACCAAAAATACTTTTAAGTGGCACTAAATTGAAGGTAAATGATAATTCACCAAACTTTTCCCCTTTGGTGTCTCTTACTCAGTTGACGGCCAATAGCTTATGTTGAGAAGTTGACGCTGTTAAGAGATTTCAGTCGCAGTATTAGAGAACAAAAATGAAAACAACTTTGGACCAGTGACCAATAAAGATGGACACATTCAGCATGTGAGTCAATAAATTCTACATCTGTCAAATATGTTAGTGCCATTACAATTATCTATTATACTTTGATAGCAAATACAAAGATTTCTATAGGGCTTACAGTCATTTAAGAGTGGAGAAACAATGAAGCTGCTTTAACATAAAACTTCGCCATTAACAATAAAGTAAGGGACTGACTTAAAAAAAACTAAAGATGAACATAAATGAAGCCCCAAATGACAAGAATGATTACGCTTAGTTTCACTGAGGATGTTTAATGTTAAGTGACTAAAATTTGATAGAAATATAAATCTTCATCAACTAAATAATAAGGCTAGAATACGCAGTAACCATACCTATCAAAAAATTGTTTATTCTCTCACAAATTGCCTTCAAATATATTGTACCCCATGTCAAGTAGAATACTAGAATTAGCTATAAATCGGGAAGGGGAGAGGAAGCAAAAATAGCAAATTAACTATCAAGAACTTGATAATTATATTGTCCCTTTGATATCATATAAATTGCATCCGATAAAGCAAAAGAAAAACCAAAAAAGAAAGCAAACAAGTGAAGTGGCAATGGTACATGAGACCATTATTATTGCACTCTCTACACTAAGAAATAATGGATAGAGCAAAATCCTTTCTCACTCACTTCACTGTTACAAGTTTCAGAAAACATCATAATCGAATAGCAAAAATAGTATTAAATTGAATTTTTATCATATACTTTTATCCCTATAAATTAAATTTTTCTTTACTACATCTGGAGAACTGCAATCCTACAAACCACATAAGAACGTTATGAAACATAAATCATTTCATTGAACTTGCAAGTCCCGACATCACCAATCAGATATCATTTTAATTGTAATTTATTGTATAAAAAGTATGCAAAAAGCCCTAAAAATCAAAAATTTATACCGAAAAAAAAAAACCCCTCAAACATCAGAATTTCAAATTAGATAAATAAATACCTGAAAGAATAAGATAGTAGGAAAACATAATCCCAAAGGGATTTGATTGATATGGTATCAACATCTAATAATTAACCTTTTGCGTTTTTGCAGATCGTGGGAGAAGTGAGAGAAAGAGGGTGAAGGAGGTAGATCGTAGGTGTAAGAGGGGGGCGGTATTGAAAAAGGGAATAAAGTATACATATAAATAATAATTTTGCATATTATAAGGTTTAATTTCCTATAATATAAATCATATAATTATAAATAATCGATGCACCTTATAAGTTTTGTATATTATACAGTATAATTTTGTGTATTGCATTGTTTACATTATTAAATCACAAATACAGAAAAAAAACAATTAAGAATTTCATATATAATAATTTTGGAAGTTATATATTAACTGCCGAAAATATAAATACAAAAATATAAAACAGTCCATATTTAACGTCATCCAGTCACTGCTGATATGGAAGAATTTGTGGCTCTCATTGCTTCCTTTCAGTAGCCTTTTTTAGAAGAAGGCCATTGTAAATTTTTCACTGTCCACGCACATTGTTTAAAAGTTGAGAGTAGGTATCTTTGGTAGCTGTTTCGACCTTAAAGGTTAAATCTGTTGCCCAAGTCGGTAATCCGATGACCAATATTGATATCACTATCAAAAGAAGTTGTTCCATCATTTTCATCCTTCAGTTTTACTTTCGCCTGCCGTACAAAGTTAAAACATGTTATAGCAGATATTAGAAAGATATTAAACAAGCAATCATGAACAACAACCAAAATTTAACAAGGTTCACTAATAATATGCTGCCTATGTCCACAAGGTAGATTAAAGAGAAAATAATTGGCAATTGACCAGTTTGGGATACAAAGAGTGGCTAGATTTTGCATGAAGCAGGATCCTGTGATTGGGTCACTTGAAGCCGTGGATTCAAGACATCCCAACAAAAAAATATTATGACATATATAAATCAATATATTAAGTTGAACAAATTACGAAAACATAGTATGGCATCTATATATTCGTAAGTATTCCTAAGAAAACAAATTCTCTTGATTTGTATCCTGAATTGGATGATGATTATACTCCTAAGTGTTGTTAATAAAATAAAAAATGAGCAAGTTGTTAACGAATCTTCATAGATTCCTAGACAATGATGGGAGCAAGATTCGATAAACAACTTGCTCATTTCTGATTTTATTAACAATACTTGGTAATATAATGCACTGTTTTCTTTTCACTAACAACTTAAGAACATGAATATAATTATTTAGAAAATAGTTATAGTGCTATAGGATATGAATATATGTATTTGTTTGGGTCAGTCCATGTGCTGGCCTAATTCATATGATGAAATGACGAAGTTACCTCGTTTTTTTTTTTTTGAGGGGAAAAGAGAAATGATATAGATTACAGGAGGGACAAAATGTCCATTAGTACATAAGGAGCAACTTCAAAGGGTACATGACATTCCTACCGTTGCTCAACATCAAAAGGCACTAGTCTTGCGAGGTGATGTGCCACACAGTTGCCATCCCTTCGCACATGAGACCATGAAACAGACACAAAGTTTCTACTAAAAAACATTACATCCTCCATAATCGAATCAAGATCAGAAAGGTAAAACGCACCTTTAGATAGGCGAGAGACTAGAGATAAACAATCAGTTTCAAAGATTACATTAGAGAGATTATGGTTCCGAGCCAACCGAATCGCAAAACACAAAGCCTTACCTTCCGCAACTTCTGGCATCCACCACGCACGAATACGACGTGTAGCAGCCCATAGAACCTCCCCATTGCTACCACGAGCGACCACACCCATCCCCACCCAACCTTCACCCACCGATGCATCCACATTCACCTTGACAGCATCATCTGGCGGGGGAATCCATTGATTTGGACTTTGCAACCCACTCCCCACCTTACCAACCTTCATACAGCTCGCGTAGGAAGCATAGTCTTGGCAAAGCTGGCTCGCACGCCCACTAGCGCATGGTTCGCTATAGACTGACCCTCAAACACAGCTTGGTTTCGCACGAATTTACCTCCTTCAAAAGCCATACATTACCCAACGGAATTCATTACTCCTAACCAAGCCAAAAAAAAAAGTTATCCTGATAAATTCAACAGTTACAACCCTGTGACGCCAAAGCAATTACTCCATGCATCCTAAAAAGATCTGAACACTTGTTGGGACATATATTTCAAGGTGATAAGTTGTAGTGTCGTTATCAAATGTTATTTTATTTAAAAACTAGATGTGATAGGAGTTGGTGGGGTATTTTTTTATTAGAGCGAGAGAAAGATTGATAACTTTTTATTGATAAAAGGAAGAGTGTGCGCCAAAGGAGTGTAAAAGAAATAATATATTAATAGTGGGGCCATGCAAAAGTTGGAAGAGTTCAAACTAATTTAGGATAAACATAATAGGAAAGTGTTGAAACTATTCTGGGACGAATGGAGTATAATATTAGACCTGCAGTGCAATGACGAGTATCAATTCTGACTTTATAGAGCCATTCTTTGTACACTTTTTATTTCTACAAAGTATCATTTTTCTCTTGCTTTTTTTTCCTAGAATATTCTAGAGGTGATAAACTCTATTCCAACCTTATCTCAATAAGCCCAAGTTTGGGATGAATTTTCCAGCCTCAATGTTGGGCAAAGATTGCATGATTTGGACATGACTTACGGGCCAAGAGATTAGAAGAGATGATATGTGGGCCTTTACCGGACACGAGACATGCCAAACTTTATAATATTTTCCTACGGCCTACATGGGAAAACCACTTTTTTATGGGCTTATCACGTTGTCTATACCCACCTTACTACACGGGTCCAACTTGCCCATGGTCTAACGGGCCTAAAAAGTAAAAAGTCATTTGAAAAACTTTAAATTACTTCATAATTTATAACATTTAAAAAAATGTTCCGACTACACGCACCTAAGAAGAATAATATTGTCACAATTCACAAACAATAAAACATAGAAAATGTGAACTGAAACGAAACATAATTAATGAGTATTGAAAAAGTAGGAATTCTTACGAGCGGTTTAGGTAATCAGAGCGACGCTAAGGTTAAAGCAAATAATGAGAATTCGGTATCTTCATCTTTTATAAACAATAATGCACACATAACAACAATATATTGGTAAAGTAAATCTTCTCCTAGATTTTCTCATCAAATAGAAGCAAACTTACGAACATAATTATAAAATTGAAACAGAAAAAGAAAGATTTATTTAACTAGAATAATATAAATTTTGACCACTTCACCCATAATAATATAAACTTGTGATTATTATTAAATATAGCAAACTCTAAACCAAAATTCCTAGAGTAGGTCAAAGTGACTTGGAACATGTAAAACAAGTAAAAGAAAGTTTTAAAAAGAACATAAAACCTTAAATTTCTCTTTTTTCCTCCTCCACACCTTTGTCCACCGTAACCCCTTCCCCACCCCCGCCCACCGAACCCCTCCCCCACCCCCTCGCCCACCGCAAAATGCCCCTTTCCCCACCCCTATCCCCGAAACCACCCCCTCGTTTCGAAACCAACCCACTCACAAAGAGCCCAAAGAGGGAATGCAATCCTCGAAAGTTTCATACGAAGCTCGCTATACACAACAGTTTGCAAAAAATACACCATAGCGGTGGTAGTAGTGGTGGTAGTTCCTGCAACTATAGAATGTACAAACCTGGTGGCCATCAAATCACCCAACGCCATCCAAATCAACACTCAAAATATCCCCTCCTCCTTCCCCTTTTTCGCATCCAAGTCCAAAAATACAAAAAATATTTACATAAAAGATATGCAATCAATGAAATTAAACAAAAATAACTCTCTTTTACTGAGGAGTTCAATCAACGAAACTAGTACACCATAGATGCTCGAAGAAAGAGGGAAAAAGGGTCGTCAAAAAACCCTAGAAATCAAATTCATGAATTGATTTAATGGTGAAGAAAGATAGTGAGAGGAGCTTAATTGATTTTAAAATTCAGGATCCAAGTTTGGAGTCTTTCTAGAGAAATCTGAGGCGTCGGGCATCGGGTTCAGTGGGAGGAGGGAGGAGAGTTGGTGAAGAGAGAGAAAGAAGTAAAAGAATAGGAATGGACAGGATCGTTATGGGAGTGAAGGGAGGAGGAGGGGAGCTAGGTGAGAATCTCGAAGATATGGAGGGAGGGGGTGGATTCGGTGGGCGGGGGGGGGGAGGAGGGGTTTCTCAGTGGGCAGGGGTGGGGGAGGAGGAAGAAAGAGGAAAAGGTTGGAGGGAATGGAGAAAAAAGATACTACAAGACAATTCGCCTATAGATGCAAGGTAGATTTGTCTTTGAAAATAAAGATGTAGTCTCTAATTACTTTTTGAAACAAAATAGTGGTTGCCTCTAATAAGTCTGTCGCTAATTAATGGTTTCCTCTAAAAGCCCCCTTTTGAGGCAATATAACTTGTTGCTTCTAAACGATTCTATATTTAGAGGCAACCATATGTACTCGCCTCAAAATATAATTAGAGGCAACCATATATACTCGCCTTAATATTTAATTAGAGGCAATATAAAAAAATTGTTTCTAAAACCACATAAATTTAGGGACAACCATAAATTTTGCCTCGAAATATATTATGACGAAATATAAAAAGTTGCTTGTAACAACCACATATGTTTAGAGGCAACCATATGATTTTGCCTCAAAATATAATTAGAGGCAATAGAATAAGTAGTTCTTAAAAATCACATATATTTAGAGGCAACCATATAATTTCAACTCAAATGTAATTAGAGGTAATGTGTATTTTTCAAATAATGATATCTATATGCAATTTGAAAGTGTCATGAAAGGTGTTTAGATCCACAGTCTAACATATAATTCCATACATTTCTAAGCACGATCACCTATACGAAGTAAACATGGTAATATTGCGAAAGTAAACCGACAAATTTCATGGAAATTGAAGATTTATTAACTCTAAGTAGTATTATTAGCCAAAAACGAACAAATTGTTATACAATCTCAACCAAATAAAACTCCCTTGGCCTTGCAACAACATGCAAGCCAAAAACTAACAAAATCGACAAAAATAACAAAAACTAGCAAAATCAAACAAAATCAACATTGGTCTGAAAAGCAGAACGATAAAGCGCAGGTATGCTTAAGCACACTTGTCAACACCAACGAGAAATTAAACACATACAATAGTAGAATGAGATCACCTGATCAGCAAAAACAAACACCATCTGCCAAAAAAACTAACACCAAAATATAGCAACCAGAACACCTCAGTAGAGTTCTTGGAGTTCTTGGAGTACATGGCGAAAACTTGTCACTGTACAAACAAGAAAGTATTAGAAAACTTTATTACTAATGTGTTAATACTCTTAGTTAATATAGAAATTTTGAATGCACTTCCTCTATAATATAACTTAAATCCAAGTTCGATGAATCCATTCTAACCTAATCAGTCAAATAATAAACCGATGTTTACGTCACTCTAACCAGAATATTACAACACAATACATAACATCCTCCACATTTTATCATCAACCAATAATTTCAAAGGAAATCTACAATAAGATAATAATAACTTATGCATATTGAAGTGTCTCGGTGGCATGGTTTTAAAAGACCTAGCGGTTTTTAATGATGCCCTTCTAGATCGATAGGCATGGCGCCTCACTTGTGCTCTTGTGCTCCTAACTCTCTTCTAGGATGTGTGATGAAGGCGAAGTACTATCCTACTTGTGATTTCCTTGATGCTTCACTTGGTTATTCATGTAGCTATTCTTGGAGGAGTATATGGAGTGCAAAAGCTTTGGTGAAAGTAGGCTCATTATGGCGTGTGGGCAATAGTTCAGATATAAACATTTGGGAAGCTCCATGGGTGGCCGATGATACTGGGCGATTTATTAGCTCCTCCCTGAGAGCTGATATTACCTTGGTAAGTCATCTTATTGATTCAAGTTGTATGGAATGGAAATTGGATTTAGTTGATGAAATTTTTAATGAAAGGGATAGGAAATATATCCTAGGAATTTCTTTAAATTTTCCTTCTCAAAGGGATGAAATAACTTGGGCTTTCTCAAAAGATGGGCATTACATTGTTAAAACCGCCTATATGCTCGGAAAAGGTTGCAACCTTGACAAATTTCACAATGCTTGGGTTGATATTTGGAGTCTAGGAGTAAGCCCTAAGGCACGCCATTTCCTATGGCGGCTGTGTACCAACACATTGTCGGTTTGCCCCCTGTTACAACATAGGCATCTCATTGATGAAGCCTCATGTCCTTGGGGTTGCGGGGAGCGTGAAACTGATGATCATGCCATATTCCGATGTCCATGCTATGAGGAGTTATGGCTCGATAGTGGGTGTAGTATTGAGGGAGGGTGATGCGAATGGCTCGATGTGTAATATGGTGGCAAGTTGGAAGAGAGTTGAGGATAAGGTGAGAACTAAGGGTGTTTTTCTTATGTGGTGCATTTGGGGGGAAAGGAATAATAAAGTTTTTAATGGCAAAACCACCCCAAACCAAATATTTCTGAACTGTGTTGTTAGACTTGTTGATGACTATGGCAAGTTTTCTAGCAACATCAATGGGCGTGTTGTCACCGCTACAGCTGCAGCTTCCAAAACGTGGTGCCCCCCGCCATCTGGTTATTATAAAATCTATGTGGATGCTTGTCTTGCGGTTGAGGGGTGGGTGGGTGGGTCTTGGTGCCGTAGCTCGAGATGCTGCTGGCAGCGTCCTATTCACAGCAATGAGACGCGTGCGAGCCTTATGGACTCCGAAAATTGCAGAAGCGAAGGCTCTTGAAATGGGTGTGCGGCTAGGAAAGCGATTTGGTTTTGATGGATGTTATACTTGAATCAGATTGCCAAACTGTTATTAAGAGACTTTCGATGACTTCCATTTATTTCTCGGATCCAGATAGTGTTTTGTTCAATATTTTCTCAGGTTGTACTTGTTTTAATTCCATATGTGGTCGCATGTGAAAAGAGATGGTAACTTCGTTGCCCATCACTTAGCTAAGCTAGTTCCATTTGGGATTGAACAAATTTGGGAGAACCACTATCCATTGGAGGTGGCTCTGCATATTTTGATGGACAATTTGTCCTCTGATTAATCTACCTTGGTTTTTCCTCTAAAAAAAACAAGTTAAAAATGGTATATACATCAAATACTTCAATCAAAAAATTAAATGGACAAAATATCTTGACTTTTTTTATAAGAGAAGATGGTATACATGACGTCCACCTGAAAAGTCTGAAACACTCACTACTTTTGACACTCTTTAATTCAGTCAAACGAACTCATTATGTCTATTCTTTTTGTTCGAAATTCATTCAAATAAAATAATATCAAAAATCACTCACAACCTTTGTTAGTTTTTTACTTTAGCAAATTAATATATCTAAATTCATCTAACTATTGATCTTTCACATTTTAAGTGTAATCATAACTATAGTACGGATGAAATATATAATAAAATAACACGTTTTAAAATTATCGCACGCATCGCGTACATATAAGACTAGTGTATATATATATGTATTTGAGGGAATATATACTTCTATATAATATAAAGTTAACAACTACTTCTACATTTACTATTTGTATACAACTCCAACCCTCGCGAGAATGCAACCAAGCATTGTGCAGGTCACTGATGATCAAATAATGCCTGATATTATGAAGTTTATAATACAAGAAGAGGTCAATAAACAGGAGGCTCTCAAGTGTTTTCCTGCTTGAAATTATGACTAAGAGAAAAGAGATTAGAGCAATGAACAAAACGAATACTACTTTATTAAACAAAGCAAAGCTAATGCCTATTTAAAGGCTTACATCCTAACAACACTAACTACAAAATGGCATAATAAAAGGAGAAAGTGGGTAGAGAAGTCCCACGTTTATAGTGCAGTACTCCTAAGTAGTTAACAACCATTAAGTCACTGACATTGATTCCTAAAATAAGGTAAAATAGTTAAAAGCACTTTGAAGCATATTTTCCAACACACTCTCTTGCTTCCAAGTTTCATAACATAAATGAAGCATATCTCTTCATCCATGATGCACATCTCATCATCGTCAATTTTTGTGTTCTTAATATTCATGGAGCACCTCTCCCCATTAACATGTGAAGTATTTATCACATTTTGTGGCGCACTTCTCACACATACCTCTTTTGTTGATGCACATTATCACCAACACCATATTTTAATTTGTATGCACATTATCACCAACCTTCACTCAATGGAGCACTTCTCTCCATAAACTCATTTTGACGTTGTCTTGCAAATTGACAATGCCCACTACTTCAACTTTGGAAACCGTCTATGCGTTGAGTACGACCTCCACCATTTTGAAATTGTCAATTATCTAATTTTACTTGTGAAGACTGCCCCTTCACCTCAAATAATTTGTCTCCCTCTTTTTATAGTAACCAAAATTCATATTTTCATGGGCTAAAAGGGAACCATCCACACATTTAAGTAAAACCATTACTTGCCATGGTTAAACACATAAAACACTAATAAATTTTCTCCTATTGTTTTTTTGTAAACACTATTTCTCTCCCCTTTTTTTCTTGTTTTTCTTCTTCATTTCTCTCTTTTTTTTTTTTTTTTTTTTTTTTTTTGATCTAACCTGATGCTTTTGATACCATATTGAAATTATGACTAAGAGACCATGAGTTTTAGGAGTGCCATTTAGGCAAGTTTCACATTTTGACGAATTCTAGCGCGCCACATAAACAAATTCAGCTAATAAGATTGGAGATAATAGATTGACTAGGATTTCTTTTTTTCTATCTTATATTCATGAGAATATGTTGGAACTCTATGAATACAATCGCAAGTAAATAAATCTCTCAAAAAGAGAAAAAGTAGAAAATTTGTATCATTTGATTCGAATTTATGTGGATAAAAATTTATATATGAATAATATATTAATTAATCTTTAATGATATACGAGACCATTTATTTAAATAAATTATATCATTTAGTGTTCGATACTAGTTTTCTACTTCTTCATATATGACCATTGCATGATAAATATATAAAATTGAAAATAGCACATATTCATTAAAAGGTACCACTTCGATTTTGATTTAAATATAATAGGATCTTTTTACTTGATCTTTTTTATCAACGACATATATTGCAATTTTACAATTACTGGTATATCTCTATAGATGGATTTTTTCAACAAAATTGATATTATTCTATATTCAATTACATATAGACGTTATATGTCACATGCACAAAGCACACTCTATGATCTTTACATAACTTTTTGGGGTACTTAAAATCTTAAAGTCTTTTTTTTTTTAAAAGGAAAGAAACAACTAGGGAGGTTGCCAAGAACTGGGCCACCCTAAAGCATCCTTGCGGATGATTAAAATCTTAAAATCTTTTACAAAAGTAGTTATTTTCTTTAGTGAATAATTCATTTTATGCTTCCATCCATTTATAAAGTTGGAAATTAAAAGATTAATACTGCCAATATATACACAAAAATTATTGTGCATAAAACGGGTTTCAAAAGTAGTTTGGAATATAGTTATATTTTAAATGGATTTTTAGGAAAAACTATGTTTTATAAGTCATTTTGCCAAAAGAAAAAAACATTAGCTTATAATGCTATTATATTCTTGATCAAAAACTACTCTTATATTACTATTAAGGTTATGAAAGTGTACAAATGTCATTTCTCGATATCTAAACTTAGTTGTTTGATGCTAACTTAACATGTGATGATCACGTGAATTTTTTTCTCTTATCTATTCTTCTTCCCTCGTTGTTCCAAAGGATTGGGAAAAGGACAATCTATCTATACAAATATATTAAAAGGCGTTCCTATCAAAGGAACTTTGCCACATGGCACTCTTCTCAAACTTCTAATACACATTATTATAATCTCATTTAAAAATATTAACAATGTGTAGTTACTAGGATTCGAACACATGACCTTTGAAATGAAATGTGAGAATTTAACCACTAATCCACTACAATTTCAATGCTTAATGTTTCAAAGTAAAACATAATAAAGTCTTATAATTATATGTAATTATAGAGACATAGTCAAGCTTTTTGATTTCTAACACTTTTATTATCTAATAAAAGTTCTCTTACCCTTATTTCATGAAATTGTTATTTTTATCCCCGATTCCTTAGAAGTTTGTGTAAAACAACTTATTATGACATAACATCCATTTTCCAATTTCACACTAGACACAAATATTACCAAAAGCTAATAAAATCAATTATGAAATTTATGAAAAATAATATATTTGATAATTGTAACCCGAGCATCGCCCGGGCCAAAATACTAGTTAAAAATGAGGGTGGAAGAAGGATTAAAAACATTACGTGACTATCATGTACGGAATCAATGTAAGTCAATGCTCCGGAAAAGACTTTGTCACCCTTTCATTTTTTAAGATAAAAAAATTATAATAAGGTAGCATTTCGCAATATAACTTCTACTAAAGACTAGGTTCTCACAAAAAAAAATCCTTTTGTCAATCAGTATTTTAATTATAAAATTTATAATTCTGAAGTAAAAAAAAAATATTAATCGTGTAGATTGCAGACTTGGTATGAACAATCTTAATTACCAAGGGATGAATGCCACAAAAGGTCTGCTTATGCACGTGCACAAAAGTTCTTTAAATATAGGATTGGGATGTTATGTTAAGAGATTAGGAACCCGAAGAACATACAATTAGGAATTTTCTCATGGTGTGAGTACTCCCCCATTTTTAGGTTGTATACACAGTGGCGGGTATAGGGGGTTCAGCGAGCCAAAAATTGTCCGTTCATTCTCAGGAATCAACAGTTCCAAAAACATCCCCCTCAACACAAATTACATTAATTCGCAAAGAATTATTCAATTTAGAGACCATACAACAAGGTTTATACAGGATATAATAAGATAGATAGATCATTCTTAAATAGTACGCAACAATTTGTGATAGGATTATGTGTCTAAGTAGGCAGCTAAGACAGGTTGATAATAGAATACATCAACAGATATGCACTCTGCCACTAAAACTGCTAAAACAAACAAAAAAAGGTGGAGAAAAAAAGAAGAGTAATGGCATGTACATCTCACAAGCTACCACATTGTAACCTTTCACCCGCTGTAATCAGCACTATAGAATTTGTTTTCTGGACAGTAATCAGCAGTGACAGTATTGCCGCCAAATGTTCGTCCTCCGAGCATGTTCTTTGCATTAGCATAGGCGACAGTATCAGCATACTCTAAGAACACCTGGGGAGAAATAACTCAAAATGTTGGAGCTCAACAAATTGTGTATAAGCACAACTACAGTGCTAGGGTGTAAGAGTAGCTACCCAGATAACTGTTAGAAGTGTGATCAAACAAGGGAACCGGATATACCACTCCAAGGCACGGAAACTACGCTTTCCTATTATTTTAATTTCGCCACTCTAGGATCACCGGGTTAACACGAAATAACTAATGAGATACAATGGAGAAAACAATTCACAAGATGATCTTCTATGTGAATCAACAAGAACTTTGAGTTTGTAGTTTGTGAAGAACACTAGAGAGAAAATAGCGAGGTTTCTCTCAAGCAAAACAAGTCTTTTGGAATATGAAAAACAGATTTTTTTCATCCACACCTCATAAGAATGACAAAGGTCATATATAAATATTACCTTCATAGATTAGAGTTTTTATTGCCTTAATCTCCCTTTAATCCCCTGATTAAGAATCCTTAATCGTCATTAAAAGGATAACGTACACAATACAATGGTTATAAACGTCGCGACCCGCGATACAGATCGTGAGTCGTGACAGCGCGCTGGTCACGACCCGCGACAGGTGTCACGACCAGCGACGGCCCCCTGGTCGTGACCCGCGACCAACCTCCTGTCTTGCTTGATTGTTTCACGTGTTTTTGCGCATTCTAATCTTAGCATACTAGACCTCCTCCTCTTCTAGTATAGAACCATATGAGCTTATAAAACCCATTACACTATAAATGTTCCAACAATCCTCCTCCCATTTATAGGGTAATGTTGAAAAGTTTTCCAACTTGCTGTAAATCACAAACAAAACATGCTCATGCATCATGGAAATATCCTACGATTGAATCTCCACTTAGTAAATTAAAATAATTTCGATCATAATGATAGCCAAAGCTTTGAATCATATAACCACCACAAATCATTGAAGATACTAATACATATAAGCATAAACTTAGTTAAGCTTCTTAACCTCCGACACCTATGAAGCCTTGGTGTCCATATCCATTCATAAGCGCTCCAAGTTAAGCCTTAGACTTGGTGAAGCGGCCAAACCTCTAGCTTATATAGGTAAATCTTTACGAACATGCTCCTACAATTGACCACTTATCAAAGATTTATTATGAAATAAATTTAACCTCTTAACATTGTAGAAACAAGCACTAACCTTGGGATGTGTTAAACAAGTGCTCCCAACCTTCTAGAGAAGTACTATCCTCATTGAATTCGAGATCTAACATTGTATTAGACGTCAAATTGAGTTTTCCTTCACCATAGGTTGTTCAATAGTCTTAAGACCCATCCCTTTGTTCATTTTGTTCACTAGTTCCCTTGACAACGGTTTAGTAAACGTATCCGCCAAGTTCAAACTAGACCGAACAAAATTAATAGTTACACAACTATTACTTATCATTTCACGCACATGGCTATGTCTAACTCCAATGTGCATTGACTTGTCATTGAAGACTTCACTATAAGCTTTAGCTATGGTTGATAGACTATCACAATGAATAGCAAGAGGTGACATAGGTTTGACCCACAAGTCAATCTCACTCAACACATTCCTTAGCCATTCCGCTTCTTGGCAACAAAAGGCCAATGCAATGAATTTCGATGCCATAGTTGAATCCGTTATACATGTTTGCTTCTTGGATGCCCATGAAATAGCACCTCCTCCAAGAAGAAACACCCATCCACTTGTGGATGAATAATCTTCCTTATTGGAAATTCAACTAGCATCCGAGTAACCTTCTAGAATAGAAGGTTCTCCTTTGTAAGTTATGATATAATCCAAGGTTTTATTCAAATACCTTAGCACTCTTCTCAATGCTTGCCAATGCAACATACTAGGATTACTAGTATACTGGTACGTGTCGTTATGCGTACAAATTAAAAACCTTATTTCATCCACATTAGTATTGTTTAAGTTTAGTACAGCGATAAATAAGGGTCGATCCCACGGAGAGGTTTATATATTCCTAAAATCCAAGTTCAACTAATTAAAAGAATCTAACTATTATATACATGTTATTTATTAATATATACATATTCACATTGTTTTTGGGGGGGTTACAAGATGATACTACAAATCTAAATACTACTAAAGATAAATCTAACCTAATATTTACAAGTGATGACAAACAATCCCATTTTTAAGCTCATATTTCTTTTACAGATTTACAAACTTCAAACCTTGATTATATTTCCAATTTCATAAATCCAAGATTTAATTAGATAGATTAATTGTAGGAATTCAAGTAACCAAACTCCCCTATACTTCCTTACTTTTAATCAACGTTGAACTAAGCCTAACATCGATTCTAAACTAATCTAATCACTACAAGTATTTCGCAACTTACAATGATTAAACTAGAAGCATTATAGAATTAGAAGTACCTCATTAATCCTTAGTTAATTTAAACATATTATATCTTTATGTCTAAATGACTAGTCTAAGTTATATTATAGTTTGAACTTAAAACCATCTTTGCAGGCTTAAATTAAACTAGTTGCTACCTGTTGTTATACAATTTAGACTAAGCTTAATCATATAACTAGCAAAGGTTTCAACTTTATACATAATAAGATAACAAACTAGGCATAATATTGAAATCTAAAACATACACACAAATATAACTCATGTATCAAAGATCAAAGAATCTTGAATTTCAACTAACATTCAACCATTCAATCCAAACTATAATTCAATAATTCAATCTAATCTATAAATTCAATCCAACAATGAAATCCAAAAATATAATCGAGATATATCAATCCAATTTGGAAGTACAAGAGAAAGAAGAGAAGAACTTATGTATTTGCCCGGAAATTCGCCTTTGAATGTCGGGTTTCGCACCTACGTTCAAGATTGAACTTCACACTCCTCAGTTGTGTGCTAAGACTCCACCCGATGGTTGTCTTCTCGCCGAACTCTCGCACGCCCAAAATGGCTCGGCACTCTCACGCTATTTCTCTAAATTGTTCTCTCAAATTTTGTGGAATTGTTTGCATCCTATTTTTGGAGCCCTCAATTGGGTATTTATACCCAATTTCTGCCGCCTTAGCTGTGATTTTATAACCAATTAGATACGAGGATTGGCCTCCAAGTTCTCAGCTCTAGAAGCCGACTTTCTTGCTTCTTTGCGGCGCCGATTTCCAGCTCCATCTTGTGATTGGATGAGTAATTTGCAACTTGCTCTTGTAAATCTTGGTGCTTTGCTATTGGCTGGGTGAGGTGGTGTTGCTAGTTGGTATGACGCGTCGAAGAGGAAGATGGGAGATTGAGTTTGTGTTGCTGCGTCGTATTTTCTTTTTGTGCCTCTTCTATTTTCTTTTCTTCTTTTCTTTTCTTCTTTATTTTTGCTATTTTGATTGTTGGGCTGAAGTTTGAAGATGTATAATTGAGTTTGACTCTTAATTCTTGGACCAAGGTAGCTCCTTAATGAAAAGTAGTATAATTACGTAATATTAGTAATAAAAATAAAAACATAGCATATTATATCTAATAGTATAAATAGTATATAAAATGCATCAAATAATAATATAAACACACATATTATAACAAAATAAGGGGACATAAATATATTATAATACGCACTTATCAAATTCCCCCACACTTAGTCCTTGATCGTCCTCGATCAAACTCTAACTACATGCAACTATAACACATAACACCACATCTCTATTTCTTAACACTAAAACTGAATTAATGAAAAGTCGAACAAGAAACTAAAACGTTTTAGTAAAAACTCAAGTAAGATGCTAACAGGAATGTCACATTATCAATTTCGAACAATCAAATAATCAAAACTCATAACATATCATAGATATACTCTCTCGATATTTGATAAGTACCAGCGAGTATTCACTTCATAGAACCATGATTTTAATAAATAGACCCTCATAGGATAAATAATCACTCGTCACTCATGTGTTTGAAAGGGTTTATGTATTTCACTCAAGGTTCAATACCGATGGCCAAAACTCTGCCATAAGCTTGCATATCTTCTCGATTCTCCACTATTATTAGACAACATGCCAGACATAAATCAAAAGGACTTTTTAGGTTATATAAGGGTTATGGTTTAAAGGTAAATTTTTTTAAAGATATGTGGACTAGATGGCTTTGAACTAAGTGGAGCAAAAACTTAATAACTCCTCTCTTTCCGGACAAGAGGAAGCAAAAATAACTCTCACATCGTACTTCAACCTTCTGTCATTACGAATCAGCACAGTTTACTGTATTTTGACTTTGATATACAAAACCGCCCATATACATCATCAATTGTAGCTACATATCACGCTTGATACATACTTTTTCGTTTCTTATTTCAATTTTTTTTTTCAACCTTTTTTTTTTTGTTTTCACTTTTTTTTCTTTTCTCTCATTTTTTTTATAGAATATCAAGATTACAATATATTATACAATCATGGACGATCAACACTTCAACTGCTATAACAACATCTTTTTATAGAAACAGCCCCACACTTCGCTTTTACTCAATCAACAACCATGCTCCATTAGCTCAAAATTTTGGGTCATGAATTTATTTAATGTTTTTTTTTTATGGTTTATAATGAAGGCTAAGCAAAAGAATAGTGTTTTAGGCTCAAAGGGGTTCAGAAAGGATGTAATATAATGTAGGGTGGCTATTTGGCTATGTAGTTTATAACAAAAGAAATACCTTTTTCTTCATGCCAACATGAGTTAATGTAGTCTTGAAGAGTATCAATGCAAGTTCTAGAGAGAAATTACCATGGAAGAACATCACACATGAAAGAAAAATATGAGATTAATATGTATATCTCAATTTGTTAGGCTCAGAATCTCACTGGTTATTTTGGTCTATCCATCTAGTCATAGTTACAACCAAGGGAATGACTACACTAACTAGCTATAAACATGAGATTGTTTATCTAATCGTGTTATGAATCCTTCAAACTTGACTATTCTTGAACTAAAAATGTTAACAATTCCCAAAACTTTTTATTTTCGAAAACATATTTTATTTCAAAACATAGTTAGATTAGAGTTTCTTGACGAACTTCTTCATTTATTCAATTTTTTTCAAAAAGAAACTAAGAGGTTGATTTTATTTACCAGAAACTAATGCGTAACACACATAAAAAACTATAATGCACCTATAAACTACATGATCATGATTTTTTTATATAACGCAAACAACAATTCAATAATTATTTTTAGTCCAAATTCAGAAATTTCTACAGAAATTTCGGCAGCATTTCCCCTATAATATGGACAAACAAAAATTTTTATGCATCCAATTCAATCTGTTTCAGAACAATATACTATCCATAGATTATTCCAACACCAACATTCACCATTTTCCTCAAAAATACCAACGTTCAACTCCAGCTACAATATTCTCCATCATCCATAGCAATTCAATTCGAAAAAATTTCATCAAATTCCACATACTTCATGTAACAGCAAACAATAACCTCTCCCCAACACTTAAACCTTACATTGTCCTCAATGTAACATTTAGAATGTGGACGATATCATGAAAATTCTCAAAAACAATTTATAAGTTCAAAACAAAATAAAAAACACACTCTAAATAAAAGCAAACTAAATAAAGAGTTTAAGAAAGCAAATCTGATTCTTGGGTTGCCTCCCAAGTAGCGCCTTGGTTTACGTCGTTGGCTCGGCATTTCCACTTCTAGATCAAGATTCATGTAGCTCCTCATAATATATTCTTTAACCTGCAATATCTTAACTTGATCATAGAATATGAAAACACAGTTGTACATAAAATAAAATAAAAAAATAAAAAAAAATCCAAACACTAGCTTGTACCTTAGCTTAGTATTATATTTGCAATTACAATTTTCTGATTTGTTTCGATCATCAAAGTCATTCAATATATCAAATTTAGCATATATAAAAGCAACTAGCAACTTGAAACTACTTTAGCTATATAGAGTAAAGACTATTTAACTTCGAGCTCAAGAATTAAGCAAAGTAGTGTATAAGTAAGCAAGACATGTATGTTTTTTTCCGAGACTCATTCGAGGATATTTCTTCTTTTTAAATCTTAAATCTCATAATAATTAGCTTGTTCTTTATTTTTATAATCATGATCTGACAAAGATCCAAACTAGCTAGCACAAAATAGAAATATTGGAGTATAAGAAGTTGATCACTCTTCTTACATAACTTCCAAACCTTGTGAAATTTTAAAAGTGCTAAATAGGAATCGATAAGTAAGGAGACCTCAATAACCCGACAATCTAGAACCATATACTTGTAACACGTAACAAATAAATTCAGAAACAAGAACTTAGAATACGAACTCTTAGCAAGAAATGTTACTTACAGTCCATAAAAAGATGGTTCTAACTAATCATTGTAATCCCATGAGACGTGTATATAAATCAAAGTGTATAAAATGTGAAACCATATTACTCTATAGAAAAGAAAGATCAAATCTATGGAACCTTTAGAAAACCAATCATCTACTCTTTTTAGCCTTATCTTTAAAGTTCAGAATTTCACTAGAAATTCCATGTTCAAAGTAAGTCCATTCTTAACATCTTGAGCACAAAATATGGCTATATAAACTCATACGATATATGCAACCAAATTTCTTTCCTTTCTTGGGATTCATGTTTTCAATCCATACATGTATCCATCTAACATTAGCTTTTCACATCGTATGACATATTTTCTACATAATTGTAACACATAATACCACGAGATGGTGTCATAAACTTTGTTTACTTGTTTCACTAGCATATATAATCTCATATTATGATCAATAGTCAACATGTTATGCTCTATGGTTAAGCTTAGGAATGCCAAATAAACAAGTATATAATTTAATATCTTTAAACAAACCACTCATAGGATGATTGATTTTATCTTATACGATCTTCGTCGACAAGAGTATCAACTATTGTGGCTTATACATGAACAAACTTATATCCAACAGCTATATCACTTACAAAACAAATATCAACACGCCAGTTGAGCACAATCAAGCAATCCCATGACTGAGTTAAACCTATGTTCATGTGTCTAAAATATTTAGATCTAACTCTACTAACTCACACCTGCAGATTCAATTTTTATCATTCTAGATATTTAGTAAATCATATCAAGAAAGCTCATTTATGACAATAAAAGATTGACTATGAAACTTTATCCAATAGCATCACAAAAGATATAATAAGAATACTTTAGCCACTTTTGGATGGCCTAATAATTCAGATAAAATCAAGTAATGCCTCCATAAACTCTAGTTAGACAGCTCCATGTGATATAACAAGATATAACTAGATTGGCATGTAGGTGATTACCTATAATGAAAATCACAACAAAGTAAGTTCAGATTCATTAGAATCACTAGACTCTTGCCTAGGTAGATTTCAAAGCCTAGTATAGTATAGCATGGAGTATAACAAGTAATAGCAAGTGGCATCGTAATCCAGAAATCATCCACTATTAAAATACCATGAAGACACTATACTCCAACTTTTTTTTAGTAAATCAATGATATTCAGCTTAAGAGTCATATTCTTGTTTTAAACTTTCATTATAGAAGATAGCATGAAATAAATATCAAAAGCATGTGATCTACCGTCCACAAAACAGTAAGTTACACGTTATAATTATGTTGTACACAATGAAGAAAAGTTTATGCCATTGAAGCTGCCAAACAAAATTCATGCAACTATAAACATTAGGCTAAAGGTGGATATTGTAATGTAATTCACTTATAATGTAGCATATCTTTTATTTTCTTTTAAACTCAAGCTTTCCATTGTTTTGCAATCCAGTTTACTCATCTAAAAGTTGTATTTCACTAATCTGAATGCATAATGCAACATTTGAGAGCAAAAATTACAGAAGTATAGTAGTACATATAATTTTTTTGTATAGAAAAAAAAAAACTAGTCATGGCCACAAGCTAAGTACTAATATGAAATTCACTAAGCAATAGTACAAAACAAAACAAAATCAATGAAAGCTACTATGAGAATGTTAGAAGTTATCGTTGCCACCTTGATTAATCCAAATAAGACTCAACAAGAAAGAAATAACTAAGCACATAGTATGCAAAAAGAAGTTAAGAAACATACTACAAGCAAAGAAATTTCAACCTAATCAAACTTTCTTCAGACAACCCAAGATCACAAGTATAATTAGCTCATAAATTACAAAAGATAAGTTAGTACCTCAGTTGAACTTTATGTATGGAAAGAGTATCATAAATCTCCCAGGCAATGGCGCCAAAATTTGGTACGTGTCGTTATGCGTACAAATTAAAAACCTTATTTCATCCACATTAGTATTGTTTAAGTTTAGTACAGCGATAAATAAGGGTCGATCCCACGGAGAGGTTTATATATTCCTAAAATCCAAGTTCAACTAATTAAAAGAATCTAACTAGTATATACATGTTATTTATTAATATATACATATTCACATTGTTTTTGGGGGGGTTACAAGATGATACTACAAATCTAAATACTACTAAAGATAAATCTAACCTAATATTTACGAGTGATGACAAACAATCCCATTTTTAAGCTCATATTTCTTTTACAGATTTACAAACTTCAAACCTTGATTATATTTCCAATTTCATAAATCCAAGATTTAATTAGATAGATTAATTGTAGGAATTCAAGTAACCAAACTCCCCTATACTTCCTTACTTTCAATCAACGTTGAACTAAGCCTAACATCGATTCTAAACTAATCTAATCACTACAAGTATTTCGCAACTTACAATGATTAAAGTAGAAGCATTATAGAATTAGAAGTACCTCATTAATCCTTAGTTAATTTAAACATATTATATCTTTATGTCTAAATAACTAGTCTAAGTTATATTATAGTTTGAACTTAAAACCATCTTTGCAGGCTTAAATTAAACTAGTTGCTACTTGTTGTTATACAATTTAGACTAAGCTTAATCATATAACTAGCAAAGGTTTCAACTTTATACATAATAAGATAACAAACTAGGCATAATATTGAAATCGAAAACATACACACAAATATAACTCATGTATCAAAGATCAAAGAATCTTGAATTTCAACTAACATTCAACCATTCAATCCAAACTATAATTCAATAATTCAATCTAATCTATAAATTCAAACCAACAATGAAATCCAAAAATATAATCGAGATATGTCAATCCAATTTGAAAGTACAAGAGAAAGAAGAGAAGAACTTATGTATTTGCCCGGAAATTCGCCTTTGAATGTCGGGTTTTGCACCTACGTTCAAGATTGAACTTCACACTCCTCGGTTGTGTGCTAAGTCTCCACCCGATGGTTGTCTTCTCGCCGAACTCTCGCACGCCCAAAATGGCTCGGCACTCTCACGCTATTTCTCTAAATTGTTCTCTCAAATTTTGTGGAATTGTTTGCATCCTATTTTTGGAGCCCTCAATTGGGTATTTATACCCAATTTCTGCCGCCCTAGCTGTGATTTTATAACCAATTAGATACGAGGATTGGCCTCCAAGTTCTTAGCTCTAGAAGCCGACTTTCTTGCTTCTTTGCGGCGCCGATTTCCAGTTCCATCTTGTGATTGGATGAGTAATTTGCAACTTGCTTTTGTAAATCTTGGTGCTTTGCTATTGGCTGGGTGAGGTGGTGTTGCTAGTTGGTATGACGCGTCGAAGAGGAAGATGGGAGATTGAGTTTGTGTTGCTGCATCGTCTTTTCTTTTTGTGCCTCTTCTATTTTCTTTTCTTCTTTTCTTTTCTTCTTTATTTTTGCTATTTTGATTGTTGGGCTGGAGTTTGAAGATGTATAATTGAGTTTGACTCTTAATTCTTGGACCAAGGTACCTCCTTAGAGAAAAGTAGTATAATTACGTAATATTAGTAATAAAAATAAAAACATAGCATATTATATCTAATAGTATAAATAGTATATAAAATGCATCAAATAATAATATAAACACACATATTATAATAAAATAAGGGGACATAAATATATTATAATACGCACTTATCATATACCTATTGAGTTTACCAATAGCAAAAGCTATAATTGGCCGAGTGCTAGTCATAGCATACATCAAGCTTCCAATTAAGCTTGCATACTCCAATTGTGAAATAGGAGTACCACTACTCGGAACCAAGTGAACACTAGGATCCATCGGAGTAGCAAAATGAGTCGAGTTCGATTCGTTAAACCTCTTGATCACTTTCTCAATGTAATGAGATTGTGATAAAGAAATTGACCATTTACCTCTCATTATTCTAATACCTTGAATAACATGCGCTTCACCCAAATCTTTCATGGAGAAGCTAGAAGAGAGAAAGACTTTGGTCTTTTCCACTTGTTCCAAATCAGTCCCAAAGATAAGCATATCATCAACATATAAGCAAATTATAACTCCATTACCGTAATTATCAAATTTACTATATACACACTTATCGAACTGATTTATTTTGAACCCACTAGACAAAATGACCTCATCAAATTTTTGATGCCATTGCTTTGGTGCTTGTTTAAGACCATACAAAGATCGAACTAATTTGCAAACCTTAGTCTCTTGACCTTTGACTACAAAACCTTCAGGTTGATTCATGTACACTTCCTCCTCCAATTCACCATTAAGGAAGGCAGTTTTGACATCCATTTGGTGAATTACTAGACCATGAATCGCAGCCAATGCTATCAAAAGTCTAATGGTAGCTATTCTAGCAACCGGAGCATAAGTGGCAAAATAATCGATACCATATATTTGCCTAAAACCTTGGACCACTAACCAGGCCTTATGTTTTAGTATGGTTCCATCGATCTTTCTTTTTCCTTACGAAAATCCACTTACAACCTAGTGGTTTGCAACCGGGAGGTAAATCAGCTAAAATCCAAGTATGATTTCCCATTATTGAATCCATTTCATCATTCACTGCCTCTTTCCAGAAAGCAGAATCATGAGACTTCATAGCCTCATCAAAGGTCCTAGGATCCTCCTCCATATTGTAACAATATGAAATTTGAGTCACAATAGACTCCTTTGACCCTTCAACTAAATATAGTTGAAAATCCGGTCCAAAAGATTTCTCTTTTCTAATTCTTTTACTTTTCCTAATTTCCGGTGTTGTAGTATCATGATCATTGTTAATGTCATCCACAACATTGGAACTAGTACTAGGTATCATGTCCTTTGGTCTTGGAATCGATGAGAATCGAGTCTCATCAAATATTGCATCACTTGACTCTATCACAGTATGGATAGAGAAAAAATCATTTGGCTCAATGACATAAAACCTATAGGCTTTGCTATATACCGCATAGCCTATAAAAATGCAATCAATTCCTTTTTCACCTAAAGTTTTCCTTTTAGGTTCCATCAATTTGACAATTGCCCTACAACCCCATACCTTAAGGTAATTGAGATTAGGCTTTTTGTTACACCAAAGTTCATAAGGGGTAGTCTTATTCCTCTTATTAGGAACTCGATTTAATATATAACATGTAGTTAAAATTGCATCACCTCAAAAACCGTCATTAAGACCCGAATTAGAAAGCATAGTGTTAACCATTTATTTTAGAACCCTATTTTTCCTTTCCGCTATACCATTACTTTGAGGTGAGTATGGGGCGGTTGTTTCATGAATTACAATGGAACTAAAATAGCTAGGATTATAGTATTCACCACCCCTATCCGTCCGAAGTCTTTCAACTTTTTCATTAAGTTGAAGTTCCACTTCGGTCTTAAAAATCTTAAACTTTTCTAGTGCTTCATCTTTAGTAAATAATAAATATATGTAACAAAACCTTGAAAAATCATCAATAAAAGTTACAATATATTTTTTATTTCCCAAAGAAGGTGAACTATGAAAGTCACACAAGTCACTATGCACCAATTCTAGCAATACCGTTTGTCTAGTCACACTAGGATAAGGATTTTTTGTAATCTTATTTAGCATGCATGTCTTACACTTCTCTAACTTTAAATCGAAAGAAGGTATTAAACCTAGCTTAGACATGTCATATAATCTACGATAGTTTACATGACATAATCGATTGTGCCATAGAGAAGAAACATCAAGCATGTAAATAGAACTAGTATCAATTGCATTATTAATACTAAATTTAAACATCCCATTACAATAAAATCCTTGTCCTACATAAATACCACCCTTGGAAACAATAAACTTATCCGATTCAAATGCAACTTTAAAACCAAATTTATTCAAACCCCCCGATACAAGATTCTTCCTAACTTCCGGTACATAAACGACATCCCGGAGAGTTAAAGTCTTTCCCGAGGTTAGCAACAATTCTACTTGGCCTATGCCCTTGGCCTTTACCGTACAATCATTCCCCATATACAAGATTGGACCATCATCCAATTCTTCCAAAGACTTGAAGAAGTGCTTATTATTGCACACATGTCTAGAGGCCCCCAAATCTATCCACAAAGAATCATCAACCTGCACAAACATAATTTCAGAAATCATAGCCACAAAATTCATTTCTTCAATTACATTTTCATGTGCAACTTTACCTTGGTTTTGAACAACACTAGGTTGTTCATTCTTTGTCTTCTTCTTCTTCTTAGAAGGACAATCCCTCTTGAGATGAGGTCCATTGCATACCCAACAAGTGAGATCTTCCTCTTCTTGTTTGCAAAATTGGTTTTAGAGTTGTATTGTTGGATTTCTTGGTCCCACTAGACCCACCAACCTCTACCATATTCACGGTAGACTTAGGAATACTAGTAGTAGTATCCTTAACCCCATCTTGAGCCCGGATACCCTCTTCAATACGAAGATGAGTTCCTAATTGCTCCATGGACATATCTTCCTTCCTATGTTTCAAGGAATGCTTAGTGTCTTTTGGAAGAATGTGGTAATTTATCAATGATTGAGGCAACCGCAATAGCCTCATCCATCACCATACCATGTGATCTTATTTCGTTCAAAATATGATGAACTTCAAGAAATTGCTCTATAATAGGCTGACCATTAGTCATTTTAAATGAATTAAAATTACTAACAAGAAATTTCTTACTTGAAGCATCTTCCGAAATATACTTGGCCTCAAGAGCATCCCAAAGTTCCTTTGCACTCTCCACATTTTGGTAAAGATCGAACAAAGTGTCGGTAAGTGAGTTGAGGATGCGACCCCGGCAAATGTAGTCATCATTCTCCCACTTTGTTCTCTTCCTTGTAGTCTCCACGAACTCTTCCTCTTCATCTTTCGGGAATGGTGGCATGGGTGTTGAAAGAACATACACCACATTCAATGTTGTCAACAAGAAGTGCATCTTCTTTTGCCATCTCCGATAACCCACCCCCTCAAACTTGTCCAACTTTTGGAAGTTCATAGTCATGTCCTTGAGTGATTGAGCCATATCCGAAAATAAGAAATTAAACTAATAGATTGTTAGAAGTGTGATCAAACAAGTGAACCGGATATACCACTCCAAGGCACGGAAACTACGCTTTCCTATTAGTTTAATTTCGCCCCTTTAGGATCACCGGGTTAACACGAAATAACTAATGAGATACAATGGAGAAAACAATTCACAAGATGATCTTCTATGTAAATCAACAAGAACTTTGAGTTTGTAGTTTGGGAAGAACACTAGAGAAAAAATAGCAAGGTTTCTCTCAAGCAAAACAAGTCTTTTGGAATATGAAAAACTGATTTTTTTCATCTACACCTCATAAGAATGACAAAGGTCATATATAAATATCACCTTAATAGATTAGAGCTGTTATTGCCTTAATCTCCCTTTAATCCCCTGATTAAGAATCCTTAATCGTCATTAAAAGGATAACGTACATAATACAACAGTAATAAACCGTCCATGCAGAATTTCACGCCCCAAAACAGAATACACGTCGCGACCCGCGATACAGATCGTGAGTCGTGACAGTGCGCTGGTCGCGACCCGCGACAGGTGTCGCGACCAGTGACGACCCCCTGGTCGCGACCAGCGACCAACCTCCTGTCTTGCTTGATTGTTTAACGTGTTTTTGCATATTCTAATCTTAGCATACTAGACCTCCTCCTCTTCTAGTATAGAACCATATGAGGTTATAAAACCCATTACACTATAAATGTTCCAACAATAATGTTATCGGCCAGTTTGGTAAATGGTCATCAATTATGACAATGATAATGCATTTTAGTGCTTGTTTGGTTGAACATAAGTAACATTTCCTATTTAAAAGATCTTCCCATGTATTTCTATTTCATATGCAGTATGATAAGTTATCTAGTTGATCAAAAGTTCTACTTACCTAGGGAAATCACTTTTGCCAACCAAAGAACTCTGCATATATCTACTTCCTAGTCATGTTTTTTTTATAATGTCAACAAGCACTTAGTGTACATTTGTAGCAGGCACGGCCTAAGACAAAATCCCACGGCACAACTCCATATAATTCTGCCACCTGATCATATAATCATTGCCTAGACAAAATCCCTCATTTAATCTCACCTCACGCCTATACCTGATCATTCGCCATACAAATCATCATCATTCAACGCCATCATCAATCATTAAAATATCACAAATCCAACGACCACTGCTTAATGTCTGCGGCCTAATACTAATACTAATACACCTATTCACTTTTTCTTTTAACTCCATCTAATCTCATACTAACATCATCCTAGGATCCTAAGAAATCTTGCGCCTAATATTATTCATCTACATCATATATATTACCGAGCACCTACGCAAGACATAACAATACTACAATCCAAGACAACAACTTTGACGCAACATATAACGTAACACATCGTTTTTAAGGCTTGTTCGACATATTTAATTTTCCAAGATCCGTACAAATCAACGACCCCAGACAGTGGTATAAAATCTGAGGGTCAACTAAATTAACAATCTTTATTTTATTTCTTTATTTATTTTTATTATTTTATTGAAGTTACTAACATTCTTTTAATGATGTAGATTGTTAACGTATTCTTGCGACTGTAAGTATTGCATATTATACTAAGGCCCTGTTCTTTTGGACTTATTTTCAGCAAAAATAAGTAAAAATAAGTTCAGTTCAGCAAAAATAAGTTCGAGTTCGGCAAAAATAAGTAAAAATAAGTTCAGGTTCAAAGAAAATAAGTTCGGTTCAGCAAAAATAAGTAAAAATAAGTTCAGTTCAGCAAAAATAAGTAAAAATAAGTTCGGTTCAAAAAAAATAAGTTCGGTTCAAAAAAAATAAGTACAGTCTTATCTAATGTTGTAATTATTATTTTTATTTTCAATATTACTATTAATATTGTTATTATTATTAATATTATAATTATAATAATGATGAATTTCTATTTTTTATTTTTTATTTTTTTTACTTTCTTTATTTTTTTTATTTTTTTATTTTTTTTTTATTTTTTTATTTTTTTTGTTTTTTTATTTTTTTATTTTTTTATTTTTTTATTTTTTTTTTTTTTTTATTTTTTATTTTTTATTTTTTATTTTTTTAATTCTTTTATTCTTTTATTTTTTTTATTTTTTTATTTTTTTATTTTTTATTTATTATTATTATTATTATTTATTATTTATTATTATTATTATTATTTATTATTTATTATTTATTATTTATTATTTTTTATTTATTATTTATTATTTATTATTTATTATTTATTATTTATTATTATTACTATTATTTATTATTGTTATTATTATTATTATTTATTATTATTTATTATTTATTATTTATTATTTATTATTTATTATTTATTATTTATTATTTATTATTTATTATTTATTATTTATTATTTATTATTTATTATTTATTATTTATTATTTATTATTTATTATTTATTATTTATTATTTATAATTTATAATTTATTATTTATTATTTATTATTTATTATTTATTATTTATTATTTATTATTATTTATTATTTATTATTTATTATTTATTATTTATTATTTATTATTTATTATTTATTATTTATTATTTATTATTTATTATTTATTATTTATTATTTATTATTTATTATTTATTATTTATTATTTATTATTTATTATTTATTATTTATTATTTATTATTTATTATTTATTATTTATTATTTATTATTATTACTATTATTTATTATTATTATTATTATTATTATTATTTATTATTGTTATTTATTATTTATTATTTATTATTTATTATATTTATTATTTATTATTTATTATTATTTATTATTTATTATTTATTATTTATTATATTTATTATTTATTATTTATTATTATTTATTATTTATTATCTATTATTATTTATTATTATTATTTATTATTTATTATTATAAAATAATAAAAAAATAATAATAATAAGTATTGATAATATTATGTTAATATTTATTGACTATTATAATAATGAGTATTGATAATATTATGTTAATACAGTTTAGTTCAGCAAAAATAAGTTCAGTTCAGCCAAAATAAGTTCAGTTCAAGCAAAAATAAGTAAAAATAAGTTCGGTTCAAAAAAAATAAGTTCGGTTCGGCAAAAAATAAGTAAAAATAAGTTCAGTTCAGCAAAAATAAAATAAGTTCAGTTCAGTTCAGCCAAAATAAGTTCAAAAGAACAGGGCCTAACTCCCTGGAATATTTTATTTTCTTATTTTTATTTCTTTTCATGGACATTATTATTTTTATGTCTGATTGCAATTTTTATCACATTGTATCTATTGTTAATCAAGACCTAAAGAACTGTTCTAATATTAATAAGATAATTTGGACAACCTGCTAGGAACCTTGTAATATTACTGTTTAATAACTTGTTACTAAAAATAGTCTTTTTATGTGTTTTCTTTACCAATCTAGACTAATTTATATCAAGGGTGTTTAAAATATTATATGATTATTCTTTGGCATAAAATTTGTAATGAATCGATATTTAGTAAATGTCATCAATGGGCGAACTTGGTTCATTATGATCATATTCGTACCCTCACCACCGAACTCAATCTTTGGATTATTTTGACCATCTATATATGGAGTCTAGGCGGGGAAATCTACATTGGATAAGTCCCACAATATGTCCCTGCGGTTTCCCAAAATCCAATTAGGTTTATGAGTCTTCCTTTAAAGACTTGTTGGCGAATTCAAAATAATTTTCAATAAAACCTTTACAATGGGGTAGTCAAATCTGATACGCGCTCATCACGCCTACAATTACTAAAGCCTAATATATATCTATTTAAGTCATTAACCTTAATTAACCACTCAAATACCACTAATGGCCCCTTTCTGTATGGCTTCCTCCATAATATTCTACCCTCTTCTTTGGCTATGTGATGTTTCAATGGTAGTATACTTAAGTAGATGAGTTAAATATGGGTTAACTAAGATTTAGTACCGAAATCAAGAGTTAAATATGTTTCGTCGATTGTAAAAGACTACACACCTAGATAATACAATGGAAGTTAAGATGATGCTTCGTGGATTGTGAAAGGCTAGTCACCCGGATAATGTTGCATCTCATTACCTACGACAGTTAACAGTCTCCACTCTCCAGTCTCCACATGCTTAGGAAACTAAAATGTATCTTATGTTTATTTCCTGCATGTTCGGGTCAAGGGTCAAGTGTCAACGTCAATGAGAATAATAAACTATGCCACTTAATTTCTTAAATATATAGCATGTGATATTATTCTCGACATGAAAAGCTTAACTTTATTACACTTATTTTTACCCAAAAATGGATACACCCAATGGCCAAGGCGATTAATCATTGATTTGCGTCAAGTCGTTTATTGTATCTTATTAGGAATTCTATGTGGAATAGACTTTGTATATATCTAAGAAGGTGTGTTTTGCTAATTTGAATAAGTTAAGTAGTTTAGTCATGCAAGTAGGTTTTACTATATTTATGTTTATTGTTTCCATAAAAGGTGAGCCATCTAGTCCAAAACTTTGACATATGTGGTAGCAAAAGATGTGTTCCTATGGAGCTTCCTTTCTACATGGGACGGAGCAAGCTACACAATGTCGAGCAATAATAAAACACTAATTGTTAGTGGCTTTCAAAGCCACTAACAAGAACATTTTTGCAAAAAAAATTGGTGGAAGATTCAAACAAAGAGGTGGAAAAGTACACTAATTGAATTAAAAAAATTGTCCCATCCGGTATTACTCAGCGGATTTGTTATAAGATAGGGAAAAAACAAACGTCACTTGAAGAACCCTTGTTTGTGTGTTTAAAACCACTTGTTTTTTATAAACCAACCCATGATTCTGTCTTTTAAAGCTTCATTTTTGTCGAAAAGTACAACTGTAATCTAGGAAAAGTAAAAGTTGCATTGATTAGCGTGTTTCGTCATTTTTTTCCCCAAAAAAGTGCAATTGGTCATTTATAAGAACCATTGTTTGTGTATCTAAGACACTTGCTATTTATACAAGCCATGATAAAACACTAATTATTAGTAGTTTCAAAGCCACTAAAAAGGACCTTGTTGCAAAAAAATAATTTATTGGAGGATTTAACAGAAAAATTGTTATTTACTTTTTTTTCTAGAGATTGCAATTGTACTTTTTGCAATAAGTATGATTTCACACACATAACATGGGTTGATCTATAAAGAACAGGTGTCTCAGACACATCAACAATGGTTGGATATAAATAACAAGTGTCTTAAACACACAAACAAAGGTTATAAATTGCACCTTTTTGGGAAAAAAAGCCGGCAAATCTATCTAATCGATGCTACTTTTACCTTTTTCCAGAGATTACAGTTGTACTTTTTGACCAAAAGTAATATCTAACACACAAACATGGGTTGATTTATAAATAACAACTGTCTCAAACACATAAACATGGGTTGGTGTATAAAGAGGAGCCATGATAAAACACTAACGGTTAGTGGCTTCAAAGCCACTAACAAGGACCTTCTTGCAAAAGAAAATTATTAGGGAGTTTAGCAGAAAACTTGTTATTTAGTTTATTTTTTCCAGATAGTACAACTGTACTTTTTTATAATAATTATGATTTCAGACACATCAACATCGGTTGATTTATAAAGAAGAGGTGTTTCAAACACAACAGTGGTTGGTTTATAAATAACAAGTGTATTAAACGCACAAATAAGGGTTCTAATAAATTGCACTTTTTGGGGGAAAAAGTTGGCAAATCACGCTAATCGATGCAACTTTTACTTTTTTCAGAGATTACAGTTGTACTTTTTGACCAAAAGTAAGATTTAACACACAAACATGGGCTGATTTATAAATATCAATTGTCTCAAACAGATAAACATGGATTGGTGTATAAATAACAAGTGCCTTAGATACATAAATAATGGTTCTTATAAATGACCAATATCACTTTTTTGGGGAAAAAAGTTGGCGAAACATTCTAATTGATGCAAGTTTTACTTTTTCCAGATTGCAGTTTTACTTTTCAACAAAAAGTAAGCTTTAACACGCAGAAACATGGGTTGGTTTATAAATAACAAATGTCTTAAACATATAAAGAGGGGTTGATTCATAATAACAAGTGTTTTAAACACACAAACAAGGGTCATTAAGGGGACTTTTGTATTTTCCCTATCTTATATTAAAATCCGCTGAGTAATACTGGATGGAACAATTTTTTTAATTCAATTACTGTACTTTTCCACCTTTTTGTTTGAATACTCCTACAAATTTTTTTTGCAAAAAGGTCCTTGTTGGTGGCTTTGAAGCCACTAACATTTAGTGTTTTATCATTGCTCGACATTGTGTAGCTTGCTCCATCTAGGGATGGGCATGGGTAGGGTCTGGGTCAGGTCGGGCCAGACCCTAGACCCGGACCCTAAAACTTTTGTTCGACCCAGACCCAGACTCGGACCCTAAGGGTCTTGAAAAGCTGGACGCGGATCCAGACCCTTAGGGTCTACAGGGTCTAGGCTATTTCCTTTATTTTTGACAAATTTATAATACCATTTATATTTCTTCACCTTATATAGTGCCTATGATATGTAGTGTTTAGAGTATGCGTCTAGGGTCTAGGGACAAAATGACAAAAGTTGGAATTTTTGGATAAATACAAAGGTTTTTTTTATCTAAAATACAAAAGACAAAAAACATCTTAAACAACTTTAGGGTCCAAGTGTAGGGTTTGAGTAGTGTCTGGGTTTAGAATATTAAGACTCAAACTCATACCTCAAGAGTTTCACTTTCACTTGGACCTAGACCCACTTAAGGTCCTGAAAAATTTGGACCCATACCCTAAAATTAGGGTCGGGTCCAATGGGGTCATGTACCCATGTCCATCCTTAGCTTCGTCCCATGTAGAAAGGAAGCGCTTCAGGAACACATCTTTTGCTACCACATATGTCAAAGTTTTAGACTAAATGGCTCACCTTTTATGGAAACAACTAGTATTTTGGGCCGAGCGATGCCTCGGGTCGACTAAAATAAACAACAATATTATTATTCATAAATTTCATAATTCATTTTGTTGCTTTTTGTATTTTTTGTCCAATGAGAAATTAAAAATTTAATGTCATGACGTGATAGGTAAAATCAACATTAAAGGTTGTTTGATTTTGAAAACAATAGCGAAAGGAATTCGGATAAGATAATATATCATCAATAGTCTCTTGTTAGTACCGAAATAAGAGTGCTGGAGATGGAAATAGTTGTTTAAGTCTTTTTAGTTAAATATGATTATTATAAGGCTTTATCATATTTTAATTTAAATATTAGACAATAAAGTTATAGCGTATTGATGGCTGAGCTCTAACATTTCATTTCATAGGTCCCGTGTTCGATACCTTGCAGTTACAAAATGTTTATATTTTTTAAATTGAGGAGTTCACATGAATGTAAAACATTTGAATTATAAGTTTGAAAAGAGTATCACGTGGCATATAGGAGTCTTTAGGAACACCTTTTAATATATTTGTATAGATAAGCGTAAATATAATACAACCTACTTGCATGCATAAACTCCTTAACTTATTCAAATTAGCAAAACAAACCTTAAATATATACAAAGTTTATTACACAAAGAAATCCTAATAAGATACAGTAAACGACTTGACGCAAATCAATTCTTAATCGCCTTGGTCCTTTGGGGATATACATTTTTGGGTAAAAATAATTGTAATAAAATTAAGCTTTTAAAGTCGAGAATAATATCACATGCTATATAATTAAGAAAGTGGCATGATTTATTATTCTTATTGACGTTGACACTTGACCCGAACACAGGAAATAAAATGAAGTTACATTTTAGTTTCCTAAGCATGTAGAGACTGTTAACTGTAGGTAATGAGATGAAACATTATCCGGGTGACTAGTATTTCACAATTGACGAAACATCATCTTAACTTCCATTATATTATGTAGGTGAGTAGTCTTTCACAAATGACGAAACATCTTTAACACTTTGATTTCGTTACTAAATTTTAATTAACCCATATTTAACTCATTTACTTAATTATATTACCATTGAAACATCACATATAGCCAAAGAAGAGGGTTGAATATTATGGAGGAAGCAAATTAAAAAGGGTTATTTGTGGTATTTAATTGTAGTTAGATTAAGGTTAATGACTTAAATAGAGGTGTATTAGGGTTTAGCAACGGTATTAGAAACTCTTGATTAAAAAAGCTAACAATTGTTAGTCATGAAGGGCATATGATGAACTTTTAAGAAATTAAGGAGTATGAGGTAAATTTTGAAAAGTTTGATGGTATATGGTGTTAAAAAACAAAATTACACACGCGTTAATCGACTACATAGAAAAACGAGATGTAGATTAATGACCTAGCTTGTTTAAAATTATATTATCTTGAGTTTTAAAGGAAGTGGGAAAATTGATCTAACCCAATATATCCCAATAGGTCCAACAAAAAAATAACAAAATTAGGACTTGATTGCCCTACACTCCCATAGTTATTGGTAATAAGTCGAACTTGATCATCTTATATATTCAACTTAATTTAAATTAACCATCTTAGAAACACTTTTACCAAATACCAAACAATGATTGATTTCATGAGAAACAAAATACAAAGTATATTGTGTGAGAATTGACAATTTATTTAACGAAGTATCTTAACTGGTTGCAAATTAAAAAGAGAAAACAATCATACAAGGTGCTTATTTTAAAAAAAAAAAAGGGGTCTTTAGATTTATTTATTTTTTGTAAGAAAAAGTGTTTATCATTGAAATATCAATCTATATATTTTCTAAAGACCAAATTGTTTCAAACCATGTAACCCTATAAATATCAATTTTTATATCCTATAACCAAAACCACGTACCCTATAACCCTGTAACCTATAACCTGATATTTATTTAATGTAATAATCACCCCTTACTTGCTAATATTTGCTTTTCTTTTCAATATAAACTTAACGATGCTACGATAAGAGTGTGGACATAATTTAAATATATAAAACATTTGAACATCAATATTTACAACTCAATATTACTTCCCTCCATTCCATAATAGTGTGAATACTTTCCTTTTATGTTTGTCCCAAATTATTTTGAACACTTCCTTTTTTGGCATGGTTTCACTATTACTATGTTATTTCTTTTACACTCCTTTGGTCCACACTATATCTTTTTCAATTAAAAGTTGCCCAACTTTCTCTCTCATCCAATAAAAAAGACTCCCCTAAAAGTGACACTAAAATAAAAACATGTACATTGCTTAGGTAAGTTAATTAGCTTTGAATAACTTTGTTGCCATCATTTGATGAAAAATGTGTAACTTTTGTAACATGCAACAAAAAATATATTATTTTTGCTGTGCTACTTAACAATATTTAAAAAATCTGTTGCCAATTACGTTTCTAAAATGCCCTTGTTTTTGTAGTTGGGTCCAAGTGTAGGGTCTGAGTAGTGGGACCCCTAAGAGTTTCACTTTGACCCAGACTCATACCCGGACCCTTATGGTCCTGAAAAAGTTGGACCTACACTCTAAAATTAGAGTCGAGTCCAATAGGGTCTGGTTAGGGTCTTGGACCCATGCTCATCCTTAGCTCCGTCCCATGTAGAAAGGAAGCGCCACATGAACACATCTTTTGCTACCATATATGTCAATGTTTTAGACTAAACCGCTCCACCTTTTATGAAACAATAACCGTAAATTTAATACAACCTACTTGCATGCCTAAACTCCTTAAATTATTAAAATTAGCAAAAATACACCTTAAATATATACAAATTCTATTACACATAGAAATCCTAATAAGATACAATAAATTACTTGACGCAAATCAATACTTAATCGACTTGGTCCTTGGGCGTAAACATTTTCGGGTAAAAATAACTAAATAAGTGTAATAAAATTAAGCTTTTAATGTCAAGAATAATACCACATGCTATATATTTAAGAAAGTGGCATTATTTATTATTCTTATTGACGTTGACACTTTACACCTCAATATTACTTACTCCTTCCATTTCATAATAGTGTGAATACTTTCCTTTTATGTTTGTCCCAAATTAGTTTGAACACTTTCTTTTTTGGCATGGTTTCACTATTACTATGTTATTTCTTTTACACTCCTTTGGTCCACACTCTATCTTTTTCAATAAAAAGTTACCCAACTTTCTCTCTCATCCAATAAAAAAGACTCCACCTACTCCTATCACATCTACTTTTTTTAATAAAATAACATTTGATAATCACACTACAACTTATCACCTTAAATTACGTGTGCGAACAAGTGTTCATATCTTTTTGGGACGAAGGGAGTATACCAATTGTGCTACTATATATGTACAATAATTAATGTGATATTTAAAAATTGTGTTCGATAAATATTATTGGTTTTTGATACCAAATAAACATTTAATATATTTTCTTCTCACCATGGGTTTTAATAGAAGATGGATTAACTTGATTATGTCTTGTGTGTCAACGTTCTCCTACTCCTTAGTTTTCAATAGGGGCGTTGGAGGGATGGCTAGGCCATCTATTTGGCTCCGTCAAGGAGATCCGCTCTCACATTATGTCTTCATTTTGGTTGTACATGCTTTCTATAAGATGTTGCAGGCTAAGGTTAGGGATGGGCTCCTCCATGGGGCTAAAACCAGCCGTACGGGTCCTGTGATCTCTCATCTCTTGTTTGCAAATGATAGCCGCCTATTTGTAAGAGCAAATCGACAGGATTGCTCTAGGGTAATTGATATTCTCAACCAATTAATATGAAGTAGCTTCCGAGCAGAAAATTAACTATGAAAAGTCATAATTCTCTTTTAGTAGGGGGTGAGTCTGGAGACCAGAGAAGAAAGTATGAGTGTCCTGAATATGCGGCAGGTTGATAGACATGAAAAGTATCTCGGAATTTCCACTGTTGTCGGAAGCTCGAAAAAAGTGGTTTTTGAAGTCCTTTTGGAAAGAATTTGGAAGAAATTGAGTGATTGGAAGGGGGAAATTTCTGTCTCAGGCAAGAAAGGAGGTTTAATTGAAGTCGTTCATCCAAGCAATTCAGACTTATCTCATGGGTGTGTATAAGTTGCCTGTTTCTATAATCCAACGTATTCACTCTTCTATGGCTCAGTTTTGGTGGGGGCAAAAAGGTTCACGACGGAAGATCATTGGAAGAGCTGGGAGTCTTTATATACCTTGAAATGTTTTGGGGGTAAGGGATTTAAAGACCTCTCGATTTTTAATGATGCTCTTTTGGGTCATCAAGCTTGGATATTTGTAAGGGCACCCGATTCGTTGTTTGGGCGTGTAATGAAGGCGAATTATTACCCCAAGTGTGAGTTCCTTGAGTCCTTACTAGGATTGATGGGAAGTTATTATTGCAGGAGCTTATGGAGTGTAAAAGCATTGATAAGGGAGGGGATGGTGTGGAGAGTTGGGGAGGACGATCAATATATGGAATGACCCGTGGCTATCAGATGATGGGAATAAGTTTGTTACTAGTGCTACGAATGATGATGTCGGATGTGTGTTATTTGATTTGGGGCGCATGGATTGGAATCATGAGTTTATAGCTACTCTTTTCAATGAGCGAGATACTGGATGTATTCTATCTATGCTTATTAGTCACACTGGACTTTGGGACGAGATTACTTGGGCTCTTACAAAGGATAGATGCTATTCAGTTCGGATGGTATATATGTTGGGGAAAGGTGGTAGTTTTGATGAGTTTCACCAAGCTTGGACCACGGTCTGGGGCTTGGAGGTAAGCCCAAAAGCCGCTCGTCTTTTACTCTAGAGATGTTGCACAGGTACACTCCCTGTTTGTGGCCTTCTTGAGGCTCACTATTTGTCTGATGAAGCTAACTGCCCTCGCTGCGCAACTGAAGATGAATTCGATGTTCACGCTCTATTTGATTTCCAAGCTATAACAGAACTGTGGAGGGAGTGCGATTGTGAAGCGATGATAAACTGGGGTGAGGTAGGAAGTTTGAAGGAGCTTGTCGCAAGTTGGAAAGAGATGGATCAAAAGATTGTGCAAAGAGGTGTGTTCCATGCTTGGATTGTGTGGTGGGAGCGTAAAATTGTCGTCATTCAAGGCAAAATTACTCCCCACTATGTTATTATAGCTCGGGTGCATCGCTTGGTGAGGGATCATGATAAATATTCATCTCGAATTTATGGCACAAAGCATCCCAGGCGTGTGTCGAGTTCAAAGACTTGCCAAGCTCCACTTGTTGGGGTCATTAAAATTATTGATGATGTTGCGGTCTCGGAAGAAGGCTAGGTTGGTTTAGGAGCGGTGGCGAGAGATCATGAGGGGGGTTTTGTTTGCAACCACGAGACGTTTGAGGGATGCGTGGACGCCATAGATTGCTGAAGCCAAGGTGCTGGCGATGGCAGCTAGGCTGGGTAGGAGGTATGGTGTTGCTGATGGTATTTTGTAATCGGATTGTGAGGGGCTTATAAACCGGCTCTCTAAAGGGACCACTTTTTTTTACTGATCTTGACACAGTTCTAGCAGATATTTTCTCTTTTTGCTCTAGTTTTAATTCTACTGTTTGGTCTCATGTTCGTAGAGATGAGAATTTGTCGCCCATCATTTAGCGAAATTAGTTCCTTTTGGTATTGAACAAGTATATGGGAAAATCATTGCCCTAGTGTTATTTCCCCATATGTACTTGTGAACACTTTGTCCCTGAATTAATGGAACTTTTCTCTTTTCCCCTCAAATTAAATGGTTAGACTTTTGACACCAAACTTGATACATACTTCATAATAATCTCTCCAAATTTTGATAAGAATCTCACGAGCTAAGCATAAAAGATGACTTCATTAGTGCCATTAATGATTTTATAGTATTAGTCAATTCAAGCCTCCTAATCATACATCATTCGTGACAATAATTAACTTGGGGTAAGTCGGGTGACTAAATATATATATATATATAAAGATAGATAAACACTTATGGTTATGGGAGACGAGACCTTCTAATTAGATATAGACATCCTCATATTGGAAGAATACAATTATATGAGGAAAACCTACTGTTACTCATAGGGTGTTAGGGATGAGTAGGGTACATCACTAAACACGTAGAGATTATCTATTTCACTTGATGTCTCATCTAGTACTATAACAAGTTGTTATAACGGACGCAATAAAACAACAAAGAATCAAAGAACAGCCGACACAATAATTAACGTGGTTCACTAACAATGTGCTTGCTACATCCACAAGCAGAGGAGAATCGTTATTATCTTTACGAGAGAGAATACATATTACAGAATAATAGAGGCAAAGGTTATTTATAGGGTTTATATAGTACCCTTCTAATTAAGCTACAAGAATGGGCCTAAGCTGAACCCAAAACAGAATGGGCGTAAGCTAGACCCCTGTTCTTGGTTAATCCTATCGCCAGACAATTCAAGCCATATTTCAACACAAGTAATTCTTGTATCTGTACCTCACCCACTTTTATTAACAATGCATGTTTGTTAATGCTCAAACCTATCTTTTTAATGCACAAACCTATCTCATATCTTAAACTCATATAAATTTGAAATCCATAACGCATGATCAACTTAATTTAGGTGATTAATTGAAAGTTTTCGTCGTTTAATATAGAAACACTTAGAAATACTATGTAAATTAACACAATGAATATATTTCTATTTACATAGAAACACTATGTGCAATATAAATTTTTGTTTTGATATTATAGTTTATAATTAAAATATCTAAACTGAAAAATATGTAATGTATTGTCATTGTTTTATTTGAGCATTAAATCACATTGACTAACGTGATTGAAAGATGTTTGGATAAAATCACAACATCAATATTGTACACGATTTTCATAAAATTCATATAAATTATACTATCTAATATTGCAATGGTTGTTCCCATATTATTGTATGGTATAATTTCTAAAATTATTACAAGATTTATGCATAAAATCATGTTATATGATGTGATAGATTGATAATTTTGTAGCAGGAAATCATAATGATTTTTTTTATTTCCTCCATTCCAACCAAAGTTCATCCCACTTTTCGTTTAGGGGTGATGCACAAAGTTATTGCGATTTCTACATTATTTCATTTTTGGCGAAGAAAATATATTATTCCATTTCCCTAATGGCCCCACTATATGGACCCACTACTTTTGTACACTATTTCACACCTACATTCTCTATCCTATTAAAAAAAAATAAAAACCTATCCGCTTGCATACTTTCTCCTATTTAAGTAAAAAAAAAAAAATGGACCCACTACTTTTGTACACTATTTCTTAGTTTTTAGAGTTAAGGAAATGAGCTCCCTAAAAGAAAGATGCATCTTGTTGGAATGAGTAGCCTGCTAAATCCTTTAAAGCAATCATGAGGGGTATTACATACACCCCCCCTTGAGAATACCCAACGCCCTCGTTGCCCCCGAGGACTCCACATATTCTGGCCCGCCACCCCCGTGGGCGCCCCTAGGGGCGACCGGGGGTGGGCCTCGGCCTACTCGGTCGGCGACCTTGTGGCCCTTGTGGCCCCAAAATGCCGCCCCTAATCCGCCCTTAGAGGCCTCCTAATATTTGGCCCTGGGGCCTTGGGGGCCTTACGCGACAGGGGTGCGGGGGTTGCTCTTACACCAATTTTAGCGCCCCCCCCATCCGAGTCGAGTATATTTGTCACCAAGGCGCATCCAGGGCCAACAACTTTTCTCAATAACCAACACAAGTTCTTCCGGGTATTTTGTCCTACTCTCATGCGCACCCCCAGGAAACTTCACGAGGGGGCCCCTCCTGGACTACTCCCGCCTAAGCACGCTTACCTAAGTGGAGTAACTAAGGAAAATTAGCTCCCTAAAAGAAAGATGCATCTTGTTGGAATGAGTAGCCTATTAAATCCTTTAAAGCAATCATGAGGGGTATTGCAGGAACCATTGTTTTATTAAAAGAAAACAGATTTTTTTTAAATTCTTTTTCTTTTTACAATTGATTTTAGTTTTTCGACTTGGAAATGGCCTCTTCCTAGCTCAGTCCCAACAATTTAAGAATCTTTATATTGAAGGCGATAAGCAAGTGAACATTGGAGTCCTTCAACGCCTTTACTCTATTCCATAGATCATTCAAACACTCATTGAGGATATCAGATCATTGCTTGATCATTTTTCTTAATCCATAGCTCACGTCTTTCGAGAAGCCAATAGGGTAGCGTATTACCTCTCCAAAAAAGGTCACGCTACTTCCTCGGTCTTTTTTGAAATTGTGAATTTCAAATTTCAACAATTGTGATCAATCACAACTAAATTTTAAAATATAAATTGGTGACTTGAAATTTTCTATTGTTGTATTCAAAATAATTGAGAATTGGTTTACAACCCATGCTTTGCACCATTATGATTTTCAATATATTGTTTAGGAAGTAATAAAATAAAAATACGTACATTGCGTTGGGTTAGTTCAATTAACTCTAAATAACTATTCTATTTCAAAGTAATTTGAAATTGTCTAAGAAACCGTGATTTGCACAATTATGACTTGTGACTTGTTTGTAATAATTAGTGGTTGTTTGGTGTATAGGAAACTATGTAGGTAATAGCAATTCCCATGATTTTCTGAGTTGGGTAGTTGTTTAGTTGACAGGAAAGTAGGGAAAATGGGGGCAACGAAAATTCCTTAGAAAATTGAAATTCCCACAAAACGTGGGAATTTATTCACCCCCCCCCCCCTCTTTGGTCATTCAAAATTCCCACATCAGTTCATGGTAAGTGCAAATTCTTTGATGTCAACCAAACATATTAAGGCTATTTCCTAGGAATTACATAGGGGATATAACTTTCTCGGATATGAAATTTCCCATGGGAATTAAATTCCCATGTATACCAAACAATCACTTACTACCTCCGTCCCAGAAAGATCTGAACACTTGTTGGGACACGTAGTTTAAGGTGATAAGTTGTAGTGTTGTTATCAAATGTTATTTTATTTAAAAAGTAGATGTGATAGGAGTTGGTGGGGTATTTTTTCATTAGAGGAGAGATAAAGTTAGGTAACTTTTTATTGATAAAAGGTAGAGTGTGGGCCAAAGATGTGTAAAAGAAATAATATATTAATGGTGGGATCATGCCAAAAAAAGAAGTGTTCAAACTAATTTGGGACAAACATAAAAGGAAAGTGTTCAGACTATTCTGGGACGGAGGTAGTAGTATGATAGTTGTTCTTCCCCTAAAAGTGACACTAAAATAAAAACATGTACATTGCTTAGGTAAGTTAATTAGCTTTGAATAACTTTGTTGCCATCATTTGATGAAAAAAGCGTAACTTTTGTAACAGGCAACAAAAAATATTTTTTATGCTACTTAACAATATTTAAAAATCTGTTGCCAATTACGTTTCTAAAATGCCCTTGTTTTTGTAGTAGGATCCAAGTGTAGAGGGTCCGAGTAAGCGGGACCCCTAAGAGTTTCACTTTGACCGAGACTCATACCCGGGCCCTTATGGTCCTGAAAAAGTTGGACCTACACCCTAAAATTAGAGTCGAGTCCAATAGGGTCTGGTTAGGGTCTTGGACTCATGCCCATTCTTAACTCCGTGCCATGTAGAAAGGAAGCCCCACATGAACACATCTTTTGCTACCACATATGTCAATGTTTTGGACTAAACCGCTCCACCTTTTATGAAACAATAACCGTCAATTTAATACAACCTACTTGCATGCCTAAACTCCTTAAATTATTAAAATTAGCAAAAAATACACCTTAAATATATACAAATACTATTACACATAGAAATCCTAATAAGATACAATAAACGACTTGACGCAAATCAATACTTAATCGACTTGGTCCTTGGGTGTAAACATTTTTGGGTAAAAATAAGTGTAAAAAAATTAAGCTTTTAATGTCGAGAATTATATCACATGCTATATATTTAAGAAAGTGGCATTATTTATTATTCTTATTGACGTTGACACTTGACCCGAAGATAAACTGAAGTTACATTTTAGTTTCCTAAGCATGTGGAGACTGAAGAGTGGAAACTGTTAACACACTTAACTGTAGGTAATGAGATGCAACATTATCCGGGTGACTAGTCTTTCACAATCGACGAAACATCATCTTAACTTCCACTATATTATGTAGGTGAGTAGTCTTTCACAATCGACGAAACATCTTTAACACTTGACTTCGTTTCTAAATCTTAAATAACCCATATTTAACTCATCTACCTAAGTATATTACCATTGAAACATCACATATAGCCAAAGAAGAAAGCAGAATATTATGGAGGAAGCGAGATAAAAAGGGGTATTGGTGGTATTTAATTGTGGTTAAATTAAGGTTAATGACTTAAATAGAGGTATATTAGGGTTAAGCAATGGAATTAGAAACTAATGACGAAAAAAACTAACAGTCGTTAGTCAAGAAGGGCATATGATGAACTTTAAAGAAATCAAAGAGTATGAGGTAAATTAAAAGTTTGATGGTATATGGTTAAAAAAAAAATTACACAGGGGTAACGCTAAAAATGACTACACAGAAAAACGAGATGTAGATTAATGAACTAGCTTATTTAAAATTATAATATTTTGAGTTTTGAAAGAAGGGGGAAGATTGATCTAACCTATAACTTGTTGGTATATATTTCGTACTGATTATAAGATCGAGCATAGTTTGAGTGTTAGCTAGTTAATATAATAGCCCTGAAAGTCATATTTATTGGTAATAAGTCGAATTTGACCATCTTATAAATTCAACTTATATAAATTAACCATCTTAGAAACACTTTTAAATTACCAGATACCAAACAATGACGGATTTCATGAGAAAAAAATACAAAGTACTCCCTCTGTTTTTTTTTTATCATTATCACTTTCCTGTGCGCGTCTCCCAATGCACATCTTTGAACTAAAATATCTTTCATTATATATTAGTAAAAATTACAACGATTGAATATTAATAAAGTACTAATTAAGACGAATCAAACAAGACCCCACATGACTATATTTTTTTCTTATAAATTGAGAAAAATTGAGAAGATTCTCTCTAAGCATGAATAGTGTCAAGATTCTAAGTGAGAAAGATAAAAAAAACAGAGGGAGTATATCGTGTGAGAATTGACAATTTATATATTAAATGAAGTATCTCAACTGGTGGCAAATTTTTAATAAATCATATAAGGTGATATAAATTATTATAGACAATAAAAAAGTATCTATGTTATAAAATTGGATCAAACTATATATTAGTGTCCACTATCATAGACCCCATGCGATACCCAAGCCAAAATATATGAATGAAAGCTAAGTCGTAAGATTTCGCAAATAGACTGTACTTATAACTAGTTTTTCAAGTCCATGTGATGTAAGGGTTATTGTTTTTATGTGGTAGCATTATAACCATATGTATTATGTGCCATAATAAATAACATAAATTAGATATATATATATATATTTTTTTTTTGTTATGTACAAAATCCTTTTAATTTAAGGGACGCTTTCAAACGTAAAGTATTAATGATTGACATTGAAAATAACAAAATTGTTTTACTTAGGATTATCAAATTCTTAGGTAATTTAGTTAATCCAGACTCTAATTTTCTTTTATCTTTACCATTATAAATTATTCTATTTAATCCAAAGTTATTTGAGGATAAAAACATGTCACCTCCACACTCTTTAAAACCCATACCTCAAATCAATAAGGTATGGGGTTTAGATAAAACCAAGGGGGAGGTGGATATGGCTTATACCAACACCTCTAGGTATTAAATAAAAGAAAAAATTTCATTCCCAAAATAAAACCAAACACATAGTATTAGGTATCAAGTTCCAAACTTATACCACAGCTTGGTTTCATTCTTGATTCGAAACCCATACTACTATATAAACCAAACGCCTAGGAATTGTCGTACTAATTTTTTTTATATATAATTTGGGATTTTATTAATGATATGGTTCAAGGTCAGTGGCCATTACAATTCTAATCGAGCCTCAACAAAGCCCACATAACTTTACTCAGCAGCCATATTACAAGATTGAGGTTTGAACCCCAGTACCTATTCTTGTCGTATTATTATTAGCTCTAGTGTAATAAAATTAAAACTAGTTGTAATATTGATTAATATGAGCTTAAAATAATGAAAATACTCTAAAGTCAAGTAATATTAATTAAACCATTCTTAATCATTTCTTGAACCACTCCCTAGCTCCTGATCAATCTATATATAAACCATTTCACCCTTTGCAGTTCTCCACGCAATTAAGACAAGGAACACACTGTTGTCATTGTCAACTTTCTCACTCTCTCGCTCTTTGTGCAAGCTAACTCATTCATTCCACCATGAAAGAGTGGAAAGGCAGTATGTTTCATTTTATTACATCTTAAGTTTTATATGATTGATTTTTTTTTTTTTTTTATTATCTACTGTGGATGTGTTTAATTGCTGCCTAATATAATTACGTTGTCATATACTCATATTCTACCATGAATGATGAATATAACATTCAGGGAACTACGACTTCGACTTCACTGATCCGAGTAAACCAGTACGAACATTCAGATCACGAAGGCCTTGCCACTTCATCTTCGAAATCAAATCGTATGATGAGCTTGTTGCATCACTTAAAAAAGCCAACAAGTTATCATTCGAGACACCACAATTTTCAACTGGGGATGAGAAATGGTACTTCCTCTATCTCTAAATAAAATCTAGGGCCTAGGGCACATATATATTTGAGTTAAAAGATTCCGAATCATGCTTCGTTGCGTTAATTTTTTATTACATGTTTATCAGAGTGGTGTAGGTTTTTCTAGACTAAATTAATCATTGTTTGGTTAGGTTGTTGGTAGTAGAGACTAGAGGATATGTTTAACGTAATACCCCCTCCTCCCCAAGATATAGTTCTCGTTTCATTTATCATGGTCAAACTTTAAAACTTTTGACCAAATAATCTCATTGATATATACAAATAAAACATACTCATGTGAGATCATTGATTGTGTTTGTGAATTGATTGATAAGATATTTATGAATTGTGTGAAGGATAAATGAAATGTACTAAATTCTATAGTCAATGTTTCTTTTTTTGGTGGCTCAACTATATTTTGATTGCCTTCAACATTTAAGTTAATTTTTTAATGCTATATTTGAGTTTGACTTTATTTTTCCCTGTTTTTTGGTAGTACTTGATTTACTAATGGGCAGTTAAATAAATTTATAGGGGGGACACTTTACCCCTCCCCCCCCAACACACTCCCTTATATAATTGAGATAGGAGAGAAATAGATAAAAAGAGAGATTCATGTCCCGAGAAAGGGATAAAGATAACATATTACCAAAAATGGATATGTATAGCAATTAAATGGTGCAATGGTGATAATAGTGGCCCTTGGAATCTAAATTTCATCATTAATTTCATCCAGAATGCCATGGAAAGGGGACTTGGTATTGAAATATCCTACAAAAGTCGGGAATCAAGTGGTGTGACGGATTTGCTTGCCAAGCAAGGCCTCACCAGAATGAATGAATTCATTGCTTGGTTGTAACTCCCTTCGTTAGTTCTGGTTTTTTCAGGATTATGATTTGATGTATCTAATATTGGAATGGTTGCTACTGAGATTACTTTGTAATGTTGTGGCTTCAAAGTAATAAATAAACCAAATTATAAAAAAAAAAATATGAAACTTCTAAATAAAAGAAATGTAGTAAGTAATAAAGAAAGGACGGAGTATTAAAAAATGGGTCTCGGATTTCCAAGTAGGAGGAAAAGAGTTGGATCACTTGCAAGCCCTTGATCAGGTTGGATGATCATACAACTTCCCTTCTCAAAACCAAGTATAATAAATGACAAGAAAAAAAAAGAAAATTAGAAACTGATTCAGCCATCAGTTTTAGTTCTCTTGTTGCCACCTTGATCAATATTTACCGCTACGCACTAGCTAGTTATGTAGTACCAAATATACTTGTTAATCTTCTTAGTGCGTGACAAGATTCTTTGGTTTGTATTTTCCACTAATCTACTATATTTGGTTTTAGGACTATGTGCTTCTATCCTGAAGGGAATGTGGCAAAAGGTGGCAAAGAGTACATTTCCATGTACGTAAAGAGGCAAAAAGAATAATGCGGGTCGAAACAAAGAAATTAATGTCGCCATCAAATTTTTCATATTAGATCAAATTAGTGGTGAATATCTAGTCATTGAAGGTACGCTCGTTCTGCTTTGGGAACAATAATAATGCAATAACTGGACATAAAGGAGCTCGTTAATCCTACACCCAAGTGTACACCCGCTCACATTAACCTCTCTCATGTACTTAGAACATGAATATATAGGTAGAGAATGTGAGAGGGTGTAATTTTTCGCCGGGTTTAAGAATTTTTCCTAATATAATACTTCAAGGAATAATTAATGGTCAAAGTATGTTGTGACAAATATAAAAGTAAAATATGAAAAAAAGTATATATACGTTATTATGATTTTTTGGCCCCTCTTATTGCCATGGACCTTGAGTGATTAGCATTCAAATCCGCCCTCAAGAGTCAAGAGCTAGGAGAAACATAATATTTGCATATTATATCATCCAGACCGTGCAATATGCATTTCACCTCCACGCATTTACATCCTTGTGAAATCTAATTAATACTAATATTTTTAGCTATGTAAACAAAAAAAATTATAAATTATTGTTAGTTTTGAAATACGGGTCTTTTGTTTGACATTAAGTAACAAATGATCCAACAAATGAGATAGAGGGACTGCAAACTATCCGTTAGTTAAAAGGATTTAATTTTAGGGAGTTGAGTTTGCAAATTGGTGGGGCGTCGAAGCTAGCAAACCCAAATATCAATAGCTAACGTCATGTATATATTTAGGATGTTAATGGATCTTAGAGCTGACTCAAATCCGTAGAAGTGTTTCACTTATTTGAGAACGGATGAAGTATATGTGTACCGATATTTAATAATGTGTGGCATGCGAGATTTGGGAGAAAAGCATTTTGATGCTCGCGGTAAAGAATGGGGAATTGCCCAAGCTCGGAGTTCAATCATTTTAAGAATTCGGACAATGGATTTTACGTTGACAACAGTTGCACCATTGGGGCTGAGATTTCTATTACCAAAGCCTTGAACCTCATTACTCAAAGATGTCTCATGTCAACACCATTTCAAGAAGTACATTTAATATTATCAAACTAGGACCTTTCGATAACAACACTCTCGAACCAAGTGGATTCTAATATCACATTTGTTACTAGCTTCGACGGTGAACCTTACACTTGGTGCGTATTAATGATAATTATCTTTCCACTTTTCTCAAAAATGATTTTGTCGATCCAAGATACATACAAGTACATTATAATTATTACTATATTTGTCCTTGTCTTTTTGTACTTGTATATCTTCTTTACCTTTAACTTTGCCATATTATATATGTATAGGAAACTACAATTGTATCGTGAAGGATATGGATCTGGAAATGGCAGTCATTTTTCCCTATATTTGGTACTTGTGGACAATGACAAGCTCTCAAATGGAAGCAGCATGCTTGTTAATTTTGAGCTCAGTCTTTTAAACAAATATACCGGAGCATACGCTAATGAAAAAACTTGTAAGTTCATCTTTTTTTAATTACATGCTCAATTTTCTTTACCCTAATTAAATTAGTAGTTGTACATTTCATTTATCCTTCACATAATTGCTTACTATTATGTGTCTTTGGAAACAAGTACATCGATCCAAGACATACTTTTAGACATACTTCTCAAATATATAGTCATTGAACTCGAATGCATATTCAAAGATATGTCACCCCTTTTAAGTTCTGCAGTCCTTTTGTAAATGCATCGGATTTGTAAATCAAGCTTGCTTGCTAAGATCGATAGAGTGGCTCGCTCTAGCTTAGGGGATCAGTTCGGATTCGCATCCCATGCAGGTGGTCCTTGGGCTTGTGGGGAAATCTCTGGATCTTAAGGTAGAGTTGGAATCAAGGTTAGCCTGTTTGGTTGGAGGCCCTCCTTCCACCATGTGCAAGGGGTTCGACTCTTTGTAATCCCAAAATTCCCCCCACTTGCAAAGGATCTTCATCTTACATATAAAAAAAATGTTAACAGAAATGCGACGATAGACAAAGGCGTCTCTACTAAAATTATTAAATCTTTATGCTTATTGGTTCAGGGATTTTTCAATTTTCATCCGTAACATATCAATTTTTTTTTTTTCTTGCAGTGCTTGACTGGTTCACTCATTCTAAGGTTTCATCTGGTTTTCCTGAATTTATTAATAGAAGTGAGGTCTTTAATTCGTCGAGCAGGTTTTTCGAAGGAGGAAGTTTGGATGTGAAAGTTCATTTTCATTCCATCTTCATAATCAACGATGCTGAAGGTTAAGATGGTCACCGCCCACCATCTATGAAGCACTACATTGCTTGCTCACCATTTATTGGCTTTTTCTTTAATTTCCAGTTTATAATAACTTAGGCAAATGAAAATCTATATATGTTTGAGATATTGTTTTTGTTTATTACAGAATTATATGAAAGTTGGGTCCAATCTCAAGACAAAAAGTTTGATGAAAAAAGTAACAGATTAAATAAAACAAGGTTTGAAATTACAATTCAACTAAATGAGATTGGATCACTTTCATATATACTCGAGATAAACTGATGATTTCTTACAACAATATTTGCCTTGTCGTTTGTATTTTGTTTGGAAGTGTGTTTCAATTTCTTCTTGGCTTGTATTTTTAATTGAATTATTACGTAATGCTTGTTATGATCTGAGTAAATTGTTTTTGCTAAATTATTATTATTTCTCACCATTAGGAAAAAAAAAAAACCGACGTCACGTCATTGATGGAAGGTCAGACCGAAAAAAGTTTAACCCGACTTGTTGATAGCCAAAAGAACTTGATCCAAAAACAAAACAAAAGATGGAAGTACCAATATTGACATATATATTGTGCCATTATAAGATTAGCATTTGAAACAATTCATCAGTAGTTTTCTCCTCATGTAAGCAAGTACTTTCGTTTACCATAAAATAACAAGCATGTACACGAATACACAATACACAATGCAAATGCCATACACACTGGCGGATGCAGAGGGGTCATTGGGGGTACTGCAATACCCCCGAAGTGAATTTTTTTTGTGAAATTAAAACCCAAACAAGAAGACTTAAGAAAGTGATGAAGCTGGAACTTGGGAAAAAGAAGACAGAGGAAGAAAATATGCTCATCTCCTTAAGTAATTGCAAGCTGGGACTGGGTGAAAGAAGATAGAGAAAGAAGAATTGGGGCTTTTTACTGCTTTTAGGGGCTGGGACTCGAAGAAAGAAGAATTATATGTCAGTGAAAGGAAATAAATTTATCTTGTTTAATGATGTCTTAGCTCATCATCACCCACCAAAGCAAAAGGATAGAATTACAATCCAAATAGATCATCAAATCCCTAATACTCTCTTGGTTATAAATTTAATTTCAAATGAACTATTTATTAGATAATAATTATTGGGTATAGAAAATGACACATGGATCAAAAAATTAATGGGACAACAAACCCGATCTTCGACAATTTGTGTAATTTTACTTATTTATTTTCATATTTTAAGATTTATGATGTTAAATATTGAACAATGTTTTGGATTGTAATATTTATGACGTTAAATATCGAGACCAAGGTTTATTTAAGTAATCACAGTAACCCCTATTTGAAAATCCTAGATCCGCCACTGGCCATACACAATGTAAATGCCAATGACGTACCAAACAAGGTTTGACCTAGTGGTAAAGGTTTGGCCTCATGACTTCAAGGTCATGGGATCAAACTCTATTAGGGGGATTTTTTGGGGTGAGGATTCCATTATCATCCCCCCCCCTCTCAAGTAGTCTGACCTGCAAACCTGACTGCTTAAACCTGAACAAGTACCAGTTCAATATGGTCAAAAATGTAAATTCCAATGACGTAGTTTTGTCACTGCTCTTCTTCGTATTCTTTGTTGTACGGGAATTCTTATCATCTGAAAAATTTGTTTTGCGGAAAATTTCATTTACATAAGTTTAAATAAATTAAACAAGTTCCAATAAGTTGTAGAAACAAGATACCATATGTTCTAGTAAGTTATAAAAATAAGTATCAAATATAAACTTTTGAGATAAAGTTTAGATGTATGATTTATTAATTAATAAATATAAAAGTATAAGAGTTTGAAATAAACACAAAAGATGTTTAAAATTTTTGAAGACAATAGAAAAACGAAGACAGAGTACAAGAGTTTCACAAATTAAGCATAAGAGTTTGTCGTAAGCAGAGAGACTAAATATTTAAATTTGTAAGATATACCTCTTGTTTATTAAACTATATATTATAAATAAAATATAACTATCTCAGTTATCTAGCGCACGTGCTTTAAAACAAGTCTATATATAAACAAAAACTTTAAGGAACATTGAGAGTGTCACATGAGATTGTCATGTTACAATATATAAAAATAAATAATTAGAGTTTTGGATATAGAAAAATTTTCCGTTTCGTTCTCAATAAAAAAAACAAGTGATTATTGTATTATACTTATAGAAACTAACCCTAAACTTAGCTATACAATTTAAAAATTATAATTCCTATTTTATTGAATTTAACTCGAAATATACGTTAACATAAGAGCTAATTCTTAATATAGTGGGTTTTCCATGAGTTTTAAGAGTGTCACTTAGGCAAGTTTCACATTTGACGAATTCTAGCGCGCCACATAAACAAATTCGGCTTATAAGATTGGAGATAATAGATTCTAGGATTTCTTTTTTTCTATCTTATATTCATGAGAATATGTTGGAACTCTATGAATACAATCGCAAGTAAATAAATCTCTCAAAAAAAACTAGAAAATTTGTATCATTTGATTTGAATTTATGTGGATAAAAATTTATATATGAATAATATATTAATTAATCTTTAATGATATACAAGACCATTTATTTAAATAAATTATATCATTTAGTGTTCGGATACTAGTTTTCTACTTCTTCATATATGAACATTGCATGATAAATATATAAAATTGAAAATAGCACATATTCATTAAAAGGTACCACTTCGATTTTGATTTAAATATAATAGGATCTTTATACTTGATCCTTTTTATCAATGACATATATTGCAATTTTACAATTACTGGTATATCTCTATAGATGGATATTTTAAAAATTGATATTATTCTATATTCAATTACATATAGACGTTATATGTCACATGCACACAGCACACTCTATGATCGTTACATAACTTTTTGGGGTACTTAAAATCTTAAAGTCTTTTACAACTAGGGAGGTTGCCAGAAACTGGGCCACCCTAAAGCATCCTTACGGATGATTAAAATCTTAAAGTCTTTTACAGAAGTAGTTATTTTCTTTCGTGAATAATTCATTTTATGCTTTCATCCATTTATAAAGTTGGAAATTAGAAGATTATGACTGCCAAAATATACAGAAAAATTAATGTGCATTACACGGGTTTCAAAACTAGTTTGGAATATAGTTATATTTTAAATGGATTTTTAGGAAAAACTATGTTTTATAAGTCATTTTGCCAAAAGAAAATAACATTAGCTTATAATTCTATTATATTTTTGATCAGAAACTACTCTTATATCACTATTAAGGTTATGAAAGTGTACAAATATCATTTCTCAATGTCTAAACTTAGTTGTTTGATGGTAACTTAACATGTGATGATCACGTGAATTTTTTTTCTCTTATCTATTCTTCTTCCCTTGTTGTTCCAAAGGATTGGGCAAAGGACAATCTATCTATACAAATATATTAAAAGGCGTTCCTATCAAAGGAACTTTGTCACATGGCACTCTTCTCAAACTTCTAATACACATTATAATAATCTCATTTAAAAATATTAACAATGTGTAGTTATTAGGATTCGAACACATGACCTTTGAAATGAAATGTGAGAATTTAACCACTAATCCACTACAATTTCAATGCTTAATGTTTTAAAGTAAAACATAATAAAGTCTTATAATTATATGTAATTATAGAGACATAGTCAAGCTTTTTGATTTCTAACACTTTTATTAGCTAATAAAAGTTCTCTTACCCTAATTTCATGAAATTGTTATTGTTATCCCCGATTCCTTAGAAGTTTTTGTAAAACAACTTATCATGTCATAACGTCCATTTTCCAATTTCGCACTACACAAAAATATTTCCAAAAGCTAATAAAATCAATTATGAAATTTATGAATAATAATTTATTTGATAATTGTAACCTGCGGCATCGCCCGGGCCAAAATACTAGTCAAAAATGAGGGTGGAAGAAGGATTAAAAAAATTACGTGACTAGCATGTACGGAATCAATGTAAGTCAATGCTCCGGAAAAGACCTTGTCACCCTTTCATTTTTTATGATATAAAATTATAATAAGGTAGCTTTTCGCAATATAACTTCTACTAAAGACTAGGTTCTCACAAAAAAAAATCCTTTTGTCAATCAGAATTTTAATTATAAAATTTATAATTTTGAAGTAAAAATTAAAATAGGGATGAACGCCACAAAAGGTCTGCTTATGCACGTGCACAAAAGTAAGAGATTAGGAAACAGATGAACAGACAATTAGGAATTTTCTCATGGTGTGAGTCCCCTATTTTTAGGTTGTATACACAGTGGCGGGTATAGGGGGTTCAGCGAGCCAAAAATTGTCCGTTCATTCTCAGGAATCAACAGTTCCAAAAACATCCCCCTCAACACAAATTACATTAATTCACAAAGAATTATTCAATTTAGAGACCATACAACAGGGTAAATACAGAATATAATAGGATAGATAGATGATTCTTAAATAGTACACAACAATTTGTGATAGGAGTATGTGACTAAGTAGGCAGCTAAGACAGGTTGATAATAGAATACATCAGCAGATATGCACTCTGCCACTAAAACTGCTAAAACAAACAAAAAGGGTGGACAAAAAATGAAGAGTAATGGCCTGTACATCTCACAAGCTACCACATTGTAACCTTTCACCAGCTGTAATAAGCACTATAGAATTTGTCTTCTGGATAGTAATCAGCAGTGACAGTATTGCCGCCAAATTTTCGTCCTCCGAGCATATTCTTGCATTAGCACAGGCGGCAGTATCAGCATACTCTAAGAACACCTAGGGAGAAATAACTCAAAATGTTAAAGCTCAACAAATTGCGTATAAGCACAACTACAGTGCTAGGGTGTAAGAGTAGCTACCCAGATAACGTTATCGGCCAGTTTGGTAAATGGTCATCAATGGTGATAATGATAATGCATTTTAGTGCTTGTTTGGTATAACATAAGTAACATTTCCTATTTAAAAGATCTTCCCATGTATTTCTATTTCATATGCAGTATGATAAGTTATCTAGTTGATCAAAAGTTCTACTTACCTAGGGAAATCACTTTTGCCAACCAAAGAACTCTACATATATCTACTTCCAAGTCATGTTTTTTATAATGTCAACAAGCACTTAGTGTAAATTTGTAGCAGGCACGGCCTAACACAAAATCCCACGGCACAGCTTAGCACAACATACGCCAATCTCACAATACTTCGCACGGCACAACTCCATATAATTCTGCCACCTGATCATGTAATCATTGCCTAGTGCCTACCACCGTCCACCGCCTAAATTTCTACTCCCTCATTTAATCTCACCTCCCGCCTATACCTGATCATTCGTCATACAAACCATCATCATTCAACGCCATCATCAATCATTAAATATCACAAGTCCAAGGACCACCGCTTAATGTCCACGGCCTAATACTAATACACCTATTCACTTTTTTTTTTAACTCCATCTAATCTCATACTAACATCATCCTAGGATCCTAAGAAATCTTGCGCCTAATATTATTCATCTACATCATATATATTACAAGCACCTACGCAGCACATAACAATACTACAATCCAAGACAACAACTTTGATGCAACATATAACGTAACACATCGTTTTTATGGCTTGTTCGACATATTTAATTTTCCAAGATCCGTACAAATCAACGACCCCAGACGGTGGTATAAATTCTAAGGGTCAACTAAATTAGCAATCTTTATTTTATTTCTTTATTTATTTTTATTATTTTATTGAAGTTACTAACATTCTATTCATGATGTAGATTGTTAACGTATTCCTGCGATTATAAGTATTGTATATTATACTAACTCCCTGCAAAATTTTCTTTTCCATTTTTTATTTCTTTTCATGGACATTATTATTTCTATGCCTGATTGCAATTTTTATCACATTGTATTTATTGTTAATCAAGACCTAAAGAACTGTGCTCATATTAATCAGATAATTTGGACAACCTGCTAGGAACCTTGTAATATTACTATGTAATAACTTGTCACTAAAAATAGTCTTTTTATGTGTTTCATGAACCAATCTAGACTAATTTATTTTTAGGGTGCTTAAAATATTATATGGTTGCCTTTAGGCCGAGGGCACGTCTGCTTGGGCATCACGCATCACGTATAAGGAGTTACACTTTACCAAAAAAAAATATTATATGATTATTCTTTGGCATAAAATTTGTAATGAATCGATATTTAGTAAATGCCAGCAATGGGCGAACTTGGTTCATTATGACCATATACGTACCCTCACCCCCGAACTCAATCTTTGGTTCATTTTGACCATCTATGGAGTCTAGACGAGGAAATCGACATTGGATAAGTCTCATAATCTGTCCTTGCGGTTTCCCAAAATCCAATTACATTTATGAGTCTTCCTTTAAAGACTTGTTGGCGACTTCAAAACAATTTTCAATAAAACCTTTACAATGGGTTAGTCAAATCTAATACGCGCTCATCCCGCGTAGGCGAAATAAAAACACGCCTACAATTACTAAAGCCTAATATATATCTATTTAAGTCATTAACCTTAATTAACCACTCAAATACCACTAATGGCCCCTTTTTATATCGCTTTTTCCATAATATTCTGCCCTCTTCTTTGGCTATACGTGATGTTTCAATGGTAGTATACTTAAGTAGATGAGTTAAGTATGAGTTAACTAAGATTTAGTACAGAAATCCAGAGTTAAATATGTTTCGTCGATTGTAAAAGACTACTCACCTAGATAATACAATGGAAGTTAAGATGATGCTTCGTGGATTGTGAATGGTTAGTCACCCGGATAATGTTGCATCTCATTACCTACGACAGTTAACAGTCTCCACTCTCCAGTCTCCACATGCTTAGGAAACTAAAATGTATCTTAATTCTTGAGTTTATTTCCTGTATGTTCGGGTCAAGTGTCAGCGTCAATAAGAATAATAAACTATGCCACTTAATTTCTTAAATATATAGCATGTGATATTATTCTCGACATGAAAAGCTTAACTTTATAACACTTATTTTTACCCAAAAATGGATACACCCAATGGCCAAGGCGATTAATCATTGATTTGCGTCAAGTCGTTTATTGTATCTTATTAGGATTGCTATGTGTAGTAGACTTTGTATATATTTAAGAAGGTGTGTTTTGCTAATTTGAATAAGTTAAGGAGTTTAGGCATGCAAATAGGTTGTACTATATTTATGTTTATTGTTGCCATAAAAGGTGAGCCATCTAGTCCAAAACTTTGGCATATGTGGTAGTAAAAGATGTGTTCCTGTGGAGCTTCCTTTCTACATGGGACGGAGCAAGCTACACAATGTCGAGCAATGATAAAACACTAATTGTTAGTGGCTTCAAAGCCATTAACAAGAACATTTTTGCATAAAAAATTGGTGGAGGATTCAAACAAAAAGGTGGAATAGTACACTAATTGAATTAAAATAATTGTCCCATCCGGTATTACTCAGCGGATTTTATATAAGATAGGGAAAAAACAAACATCACTTGAAGAACACTTATTTGTGTGTTTAAAACCACTTGTTCTTTATAAACCAACCCTTGTTTATGTGTTTAAGACATTTGTTATTTACAAACCAACCCATGATTCTATGTTTTAAAGCTTCATTTTTGTCTAAATGTACAACTGTAATCTAGGAAAAGTAAAAGTTGCATTGATTAGCGTGTTTCGTCAGTTTTTTCCCCAAAAAAGTGCAACTGGTCATTTATAAGAACCATTGTTTGTGTATCTAAGACACATGCTATTTATACAAGCCATGATAAAACACTAATTATTAGTAGTTTCAAAGCCACTAACAAGGACCTTGTTGCAAAAAAAAAAAATTGGAGGATTTAACAGAAAAATTGTTATTTACTTTTTTTCCAGAGATTACAATTGTACTATTTGCAATAAGTATGATTTCACACACATAACATGAGTTGATTTATAAAGAACAGGTGTCTCAGACACATCTACAGTAGTTGGTTATAAATAACAAGTGTCTTAAACGCACAAACAAAGATTATAAATTGCACCTTTTTAGGAAAAAAAAGCTGGGAAATCTATCTAATCGATGCTACTTTTATGTTTTTCCAGCGATTACAGTTGTACTTTTTGACCAAAAGTAATATCTAAATAACAATTGTCTCAAACACATAAACATGGGTTGGTGTATAAAGAGGAGCCATGATATGATAAAACACTAACGGTTAGTGGCTTCAAAGCCACTAACATGGACCTTCTTGCAAAATAAAATTATTAGGGAGTTTAGCAGAAAACTTGTTATTTAGTTTATTTTTTCCAGATAATACAACTGTACTTTTTTATAGTAATTATGATTTCACACACATCAACATGGGTTGATTTATAAAGAAGAGGTGTCTCAAACACAACATTGGTTGGTTTATAAATAACAAGTATATTAAATGCACAAATAAGGGTTCTAATAAATTGCACTTTTTGGGAAAAAAATTTGACAAATCAGGCTAATCGATGCAACTTTTACTTTTTTCAGAGATTACAGTTGTACTTTTTGACCAAAAGTAAGATTTAACACACAAACATGGGCTGATTTATAAATATCAATTGTCTCAAACAGATAAACATGGATTGGTGTATAAATAACAAGTGTCCTAGATACATAAATAATGGTTCTTATAAATGACCAATATCACTTTTTTGGGGAAAAAAGTTGGCGAAACATTCTAATTGATGCAAGTTTTACTTTTTCCAGATTGCAGTTTTACTTTTCAACAAAAAGTAAGCTTTAACACGCAGAAACATGGGTTGGTTTATAAATAACAAATGTCTTAAACATATAAAGAGGGGTTGATTCATAATAACAAGTGTTTTAAACACACAAACAAGGGTCATTAAGGGGACTTTTGTATTTTCCCTATCTTATATTAAAATCCGCTGAGTAATACTGGATGGAACAATTTTTTTAATTCAATTACTGTACTTTTCCACCTTTTTGTTTGAATACTCCTACAAAATTTTTTTGCAAAAAGGTCCTTGTTGGTGGCTTTGAAGCCACTAACATTTAGTGTTTTATCATTGCTCGACATTGTGTAGCTTGCTCCATCTAGAGATGGGCATGGGTAGGGTCTGGGTCAGGTCGGGCCAGACCCTAGACCCGGACCCTAAAACTTTTGCTCGACCCAGACCCATACTCGGACCCTAAGGGTCTTGAAAAGCTGGACGCGGATCCAGACCCTTAGGGTCTACAGGGTCTAGGCTATTTCCTTTATTTTTGACAAATGTATAATACCATTTATATTTCTTCATCTTATATAGTGCCTATGATCTGTAGTGTTTAGAGTATGCGTCTAGGGTCTAGGGTCAAAATGACAAAAGTTGGAATTTTTGGATAAATACAAAGGTTTTTTTTTATCTAAAATACAAAAGACAAAAAACATCTTAAACAACTTTAGGGTCCAAGGGTAGGGTTTGAGTAGTGTATGGGTTTAGAATATTAAGACTCAAACTCATACCTCAAGAGTTTCACTTTCACTTGGACCTAGACCCACTTAAGGTCCTGAAAAATTTGGACCCATACCCTAAAATTAGGGTCGGGTCCAATGGGGTCATGTACCCATGTCCATCCTTAGCTTCGTCCCATGTAGAAAGGAAGCGCTTCAGGAACACATCTTTTGCTACCACATATGTCAAAGTTTTGGACTAAATGGCTCACCTTTTATGGAAACAACTAGTATTTTGGCCTGAGCGATGCCTCGGGTGGACTAAAATAAACAACAATATTATTATTCATAAATTTCATAATTCATTTTGTTGCTTTTTGTATTTTTTGTCCAATGAGAAATTAAAAATTTAATGTCATGACGTGATAGGTAAAATCAACATTAAAGGTTGTTTGATTTTGAAAACAATAGCTTGAAAGGAATTCGGATAAGATAATATATCATCAATAGTCTCTTGTTAGTACCGAAATAAGAGTGCTGGAGATGTAAATAGTTGTTTAAGTCTTTTTAGTTAAATATGATTATTATAAGGCTTTATCATATTTTAATTTAAATATTAGACAATAAAGTTATAGTGTATTGATGGCTGAGCTCTAACATTTCATTTCAAAGGTCCCGTGTTCGATACCTTGCAGTTACAAAATGTTTATATTTTTTAAATTGAGGAGTTCACATGAATGTAAAACATTTGAATTATAATTTTGAAAAGAGTATCACGTGGCATATAGGAGTCTTTAGGAACACCTTTTAATATATTTGTATAGATAAGCGTAAATATAATACAACCTACTTGCATGCATAAACTCCTTAACTTATTCAAATTAGCAAAACAAACCTTAAATATATACAAAGTTTATTACACAAAGAAATCCTAATAAGATACAGTAAACGACTTGACTCAAATCAATTATTAATCGCCTTGGTCCTTTGGGGGTATACATTTTTGGGTAAAAATAATTGTAATAAAATTAAGCTTTTAAAGTCGAGAATAATATCACATGCTATATAATTAAGAAAGTGGCATGATTTATTATTCTTATTGACGTTGACACTTGACCCGAACACAGGAAATAAAATGAAGTTACATTTTAGTTTCCTAAGCATGTAGAGACTGTTTTTTTTTTTTTTTTTTTTGAAAGGATAAGCATGTAGAGACTGTTCACTGTAGGTAATGAGATGAAACATTATCCGGGTGACTAGTATTTCACAATTGACGAAACATCATCTTAACTTCCATTATATTATGTAGGTGAGTAGTCTTTCACAAATGACGAAACATCTTTAACACTTTGATTTCGTTACTAAATTTTAATTAACCCATATTTAACTCATTTACTTAATTATATTACCATTGAAACATCACATATAGCCAAAGAAGAGGGTTGAATATTATGGAGGAAGCAAATTAAAAAGGGTTATTGGTGGTATTTAATTGTAGTTAGATTAAGGTTAATGACTTAAATAGAGGTGTGTTAGGGTTTAGCAACGGTATTAGAAACTCTTGATTAAAAAAGCTAACAATTGTTAGTCATGAAGGGCATATGATGAACTTTTAAGAAATTAAGGAGTATGAGGTAAATTTTGAAAAGTTTGATGGTATATGGTGTTAAAAAACAAAATTACACACGCGTTAATCGACTACATAGAAAAACGAGATGTAGATTAATGACCTAGCTTGTTTAAAATTATATTATCTTGAGTTTTAAAGGAAGTGGGAAAATTGATCTAACCCAATATATCCCAATAGGTCCAACAAAATAATAACAAAATTAAGACTTGATTGCCCTACACTCCCATAGTTATTGGTAATAAGTCGAACTTGCTCATCTTATATATTCAACTTAATTTAAATTAACCATCTTAGAAACACTTTTACCAGATACCAAACAATGATTGATTTCATGAGAAACAAAATACAAAGTATATTGTGTGAGAATTGACAATTTATTTAACGAAGTATCTTAACTGGTGGCAAATTAAAAAGAGAAAACAATCATACAAGGTGGTTATTTTTAAAAAAAAAGGGGTCTTTAGATTTATTTATTTTTTGTAAAAAAAAGTGTTTATCATTGAAATATCAATCTATATATTTTCTAAAGACCAAATTGTTTCAAACCATGTAACCCTATAAATATCAATTTTTATATCCTATAACCAAAACCACGTACCCTATAACCCTGTAACCTATCACCTGATATTTATTTAATGTAATAATCACCCCTTACTTGCTAATATTTGCTTTTCTTTTCAATATAAACTTAACGATGCTACGATAAGAGTGTGGACATAATTTAAATATATAAAACATTTGAACATCAATATTTACAACTCAATATTACTTACTCCCTCCATTCCATAATAGTGTGAATACTTTCCTTTTATGTTTGTCCCAAATTATTTTGAACACTTCCTTTTTTGGCATGGTTTCACTATTACTATGTTATTTCTTTTACACTCCTTTGGTCCACACTATATCTTTTTCAATAAAAAGTTGCCCAACTTTCTCTCTCATTCAATAAAAAAGACTCCCCTAAAAGTGACACTAAAATAAAAACATGTACATTGCTTATGTAAGTTAATTAGCTTTGAATAACTTTGTTGCCATCATTTGATGAAAAAAGTGTAACTTTTGTAACAGGCAACAAAAAATATATTATTTTTGCTGTGCTACTTAACAATATTTAAAAATTCTGTTGCCAATTACGTTTCTAAAATGCCCTTGTTTTTGTAGTTGGGTCCAAGTGTAGGGTCTGAGTAGCGGGACCCCTAAGAGTTTCACTTTGACCCAGACTCATACCCGGACCCTTATGATCCTGAAAAAGTTGGACCTACACTCTAAAATTAGAGTCGAGTCCAATAGGGTCTGGTTAGGGTCTTGGACCCATGCTCATCCTTAGCTCCGTCCCATGTAGAAAGGAAGCGCCACATGAACACATCTTTTGCTACCATATATCTCAATGTTTTAGACTAAACCGCTCCACCTTTTATGAAACAATAACCGTAATTTTAATACAACCTACTTGCATGTCTAAACTCCTTAAATTATTAAAATTAGCAAAAATACACCTTAAATATATACAAATTCTATTACACATAGAAATCCTAATAAGATACAATAAACGACTTGACGCAAATCAATACTTAATCGACTTGGTCCTTGGGCGTAAACATTTTCGGGTAAATAAGTGTAATAAAATTAAGCTTTTAATGTCAAGAATAATATCACATGCTATATATTTAAGAAAGTGGCATTATTTATTTTTCTTATTGACGTTGACACTTTACACCTCAATATTACTTACTCCTTCCATTTCATAATAGTGTGAATACTTTCCTTTTATGTTTGTCGCAAATTAGTTTGAACACTATCTTTTTTGGCATGGTTTCACTATTACTATGTTATTTCTTTTACACTCCTTTGGTCCACACTCTATCTTTTTCAATAAAAAGTTACCCAACTTTCTCTCTCATCCAATAAAAAAGACTCCACCTACTCCTATCACATCTACTTTTTTTAATAAAATAACATTTGATAATCACACTACAACTTATCACCTTAAATTACGTGTGCGAACAAGTGTTTATATCTTTTTGGGACGAAGGGAGTATACCAATTGTGCTACTATATATGTACAATAATTAATGTGATATTTAAAAATTGTGTTCGATAAATATTATTGGTTTTTGATACCAAATAAACATTTAATATATTTTCTTCTCACCATGGGTTTTAATAGAAGATGGATTAACTTGATTATGTCTTGTGTGTCAACGTTCTCCTACTCCTTAGTTTTCAATAGGGGCGTTGGAGGGATGTCTAGGCCATCTATTTGGCTCCGTCAAGGAGATCCGCTCTCACATTATGTCTTCATTTTGGTTGTAGATGCTTTCTATAAGATGTTGCAGGCTAAGGTTAGGGATGGGCTCCTCCATGGGGCTAAAACCAGCCGTACGGGTCCTGTGATCTCTAATCTCTTGTTTGCAGATGATAGCCGCCTATTTGTAAGAGCAAATCGACAGGATTGCTCTAGGGTAATTGATATTCTCAACCAATTAATATGAAGTAGCTTCCGAGCAGAAAATTAACTATGAAAAGTCATAATTCTCTTTTAGTAGGGGGTGAGTCTGGAGACCAGAGAAGAAAGTATGAGTGTCCTGAATATGCGGCAGGTTGATAGACATGAAAAGTATCTCGGAATTTCCACTATTGTCGGAAGCTTGAAAAAAGTGGTTTTTGAAGCCCTTTTGGAAAGAATTTGGAAGAAATTGAGTGGTTGGAAGGGGAAATTTCTGTCTCAGGCAAGAAAGGAGGTTTAATTGAAGTCGTTCATCCAAGCAATTCAGACTTATCTCATGGGTGTGTATAAGTTGCCTGTTTCTATAATCCAACGTATTCACTCTTCTATGGCTCAGTTTTGGTGGGGGCAAAAAGGTTCACGACAGAAGATCATTGGAAGAGCTGGGAGTCTTTATATACCTTGAAATGTTTTGGGGGTAAGGGATTTAAAGACCTCTCGATTTTTAATGATGCTCTTTTGGGTCATCAAGCTTGGATATTTGTAAGGGCACCTGATTCGTTGTTTGGGCGTGTAATGAAGGCGAATTATTACCCCAAGTGTGAGTTCCTTGAGTCCTCACTAGGATTGATGGGAAGTTATTATTGCAGAAGCTTATGGAGTGTAAAAGCATTGATAAGGGAGGGGATGGTGTGGAGAGTTGGGGAGGATTATCAATATATGGAATGACCCGTGGCTATCAGATGATGGGAATAGGTTTGTTACTAGTGCTGCGAATGATGATGTCGGATGTGTGTTATTTGATTTGGGGCGCATGGATTGGAATCATGAGTTTATAGCTACTCTTTTCAATGAGCGAGATACCTGATGTATTCTATCTATGCTTATTAGTCACACTGGACTTCGGGACGAGATTACTTGGGCTCTTACAAAGGATGGATGCTATTCAGTTCGGATGGCATATATGTTGGGGAAAGGTGGTAGTTTTGATGAGTTTCACCAAGCTTGGACCACGGTGCGGGGCTTGGAGGTAAGCCTAAAAGCCGCTCGTCTTTTACTCTAGAGATGTTGCACGGTACACTCCCCTGTTTGTGGCCTTCTTGAGGCTCACTATTTGTCCGATGAAGCTAATCGCCCTCGCTGCGCATCGAAGATGAATTCGATGTTCACGCTCTATTTGATTTCCAAGCTATAACGGAACTGTGGAGGGAGTGCGATTGTGAAGCGATGATAAACTGGGGTGAGGTAGGAAGTTTGAAGGAGCTTGTCGCAAGTTGGAAAGAGATGGATCAAAAGATTGTGCAAAGAGGTGTGTTCCATGCTTGGATTGTGTGGTGGGAGCGTAAAATTGTCGTCATTCAAGGCAAAATTACTCCCCACTATGTTATTATAGCTCGGGTGCATCGCTTGGTGAGGGATCATGATAAATATTCATCTCGAATTTATGGCACAAAGCATCCCAGGCGTGTGTCGAGTTCAAAGACTTGCCAAGCTCCACTTGTTGGGGTCATTAAAATTATTGATGATGTTGCGGTCTCGGAAGAAGGCTAGGTTGGTTTAGGAGCGGTGGCGAGAGATCATGAGGGGGGTTTTGTTTGCAACCACGAGACGTTTGAGGGATGCGTGGACGCCATAGATTGCTTGAAGCCAAGGTGTCGCGATGGCGGCTAGGCTGGGTAGGAGGTATGGTGTTGCTGATGGTATTTTGTAATCGGATTGTGAGGGGCTTATAAACCGGCTCTCTAAAGGGACCACTTTTTTTTACTGATCTTGACACAGTTCTAGCAGATATTTTCTCTTTTTGCTCTAGTTTTAATTCTACTGTTTGGTCTCATGTTCGTAGAGATGAGAATTTGTCGCCCATCATTTAGCGAAATTAGTTCCTTTTGGTATTGAACAAGTATATGGGAAAATCATTGCCCTAGTGTTATTTCCCCATATGTACTTGTGAACACTTTGTCCCTGAATTAATGGAACTTTTCTCTTTTCCCCTCAAATTAAATGGTTAGACTTTTGACACCAAACTTGATACATACTTCATAATAATCTCTCCAAATTTTGATAAGAATCTCACGAGCTAAGCATAAAAGATGACTTCATTAGTGCCATTAATGATTTTATAGTATTAGTCAATTCAAGCCTCCTAATCATACATCATTCGTGACAATAATTAACTTGGGGTAAGTCGGGTGACTAAATATATATATATATATAAAGATAGATAAACACTTATGGTTATGGGAGACGAGACCTTCTAATTAGATATAGACATCCTCATATTGGAAGAATACAATTATATGAGGAAAACTTACTGTTACTCATAGGGTGTTAGGGATGAGTAGGGTACATCACTAAACACGTAGAGATTATCTATTTCACTTGATGTCTCATCTAGTACTATAACAAGTTGTTATAACGGACGCAATAAAACAACAAAGAATCAAAGAACAGTCGACACAATAATTAACGTGGTTCAGTAACAATGTGCTTGCTACATCCACAAGCAGAGGAGAATCGTTATTATCTTTACGAGAGAGAATACAGATTACAGAATAATAGAGGCAAAGGTTATTTATAGGGTTTATATAGTACCCTTCTAATTAAGCTAAAAGAATGGGCCTAAGCTGAACCCAAAACAGAATGGGCGTAAGCTAGACCCCTGTTCTTGGTTAATCCTATCGCCAGACAATTCAAGCCATATTTCAACACAAGTAATTCTTGTATCTATACCTCAGCCACTCTTATTAACAATGCGAGTTTGTTAATGCTCAAACCTATCTTTTTAATGCACAAACCTATCTCATATCTTAAACTCATATAAATTTGAAATCCATAACGCATGATCAACTTAATTTAGGTGATTAATTGAAAGTTTTCGTCGTTTAATATAGAAACACTTAGAAACACTATGTAAATTAACACAATGAATATATTTCTATTTACATAGAAACACTATGTGCAATATAAATTTTTGTTTTGATATTATAGTTTATAATTAAAATATCTAAACTGAAAAATATGTAATGTATTGTCATTGTTTTATTTGAGCATTAAATCACATTGACTAACGTGATTGAAAGATGTTTGGATAAAATCACAACATCAATATTGTACACGATTTTCATAATTCATATAAATATACTATCTAATATTGCAATTGTTGTTCACATATTATTGTATGGTATAATTTCTAGTTATTACAAGATTTATGCATAAAATCATGTTATATGATGTGATAGATTGATAATTTTGTAGCAAGAAATCATAATGATTTTTTATTATTTCCTCCATTCAATCAAGTTCATCCCACTTTTCGTTTATGGGTGATGCACAAAGTTATTGCGATTTCTACATTATTTCATTTTTGGCAAGAAAATATATTATTCTATTACCTAATTGCCCCACTACATGGACCCACTACTTTTGTACACTATTTCACAACTACATTCTCTATCCTATTAAAAAATAAATAAACTATCCGCTTGCATACTTTCTCCTATTTAAGTAAAAAAAAAAAATGGACCCACTACTTTTGTACACTATTTCTTAGTTTTTAGAGTTAAGGAAATGAGCTCCCTAAAAGAAAGATGCATCTTGTTGGAATGAGTTGCCTGCTAAATCCTTTAAAGCAATCATGAGGGGTATTACATACACCCCCACTTGAGAATAGCAACGCCATCGTTGCGCCTGAGGACTCCACATATTCGGCCACAATGACCTGTGGGTCGCCCCAGCCTGTAAACTGATCGCCGGAGACTCCAGATATTCGGTCTGACGACCTCTGGGTCGCTCCTTATGACAATGCAGCCCCAGTAATCCTCCCCTACTAGGCGCATGAGGACTCCTAATATTTGGCCTGACGGCCTTAGGGTCGCCCCAACACGCGGTCGCAGGGTTGCTCTTATACCATTTGTAGCACCCCGACCCATCCGGAGTCGAGTATATTGTCACCAATGCGCATCCAGGGCCAACAACTGTTCTCAATAACCAACACAAGTTCTTCCGGCGTATTTTGTCCTCACTCTTGCGCACCCTGAGAAACTTCCCAGGAGGTCACCCATCCCTGGACTACTCCCAGCCAAGCACGCTTAATTGTGGAGTAACTAAGGAAATGAGCTCCCTAAAAGAAAGATGCATCTTGTTGGAATGAGTAGCCTACTAAATCCTTTAAAGCAATCATGAGGGGTATTGCAGGAACCATTGTTTTATTAAAAGAAAACAGATTTTTTTTAAATTCTTTTTCTTTTTACAATTGATTTTAGTTTTTCGACTTGGAAAATGGCCTCTTCCTAGCTCAGTCCCAACAATTTAAGAATCTTTATATTGAAGGCGATAAGCAAGTGAACATTGGAGTCCTTCAACGCCTCTACTCTATTCCATAGATCATTCAAACACTCATTGAGGATATCAGATCATTGCTTGATCATTTTTCTTAATCCATAGCTCACGTCTTTCGAGAAGCCAATAGGGTAGCGTATTACCTCTCCAAAAAAGGTCACGCTACTTCCTCGGTCTTTTTTGAAATTGTGAATTTCAAATTTCAACAATTGTGATCAATCACAACTAAATTTTAAAATATAAATTGGTGACTTGAAATTTTCTATTGTTGTATTCAAAATAATTGAGAATTGGTTTACAACCCATGCTTTGCACCATTATGATTTTCAATATATTGTTTAGGAAGCAATAAAATAAAAATACGTACATTGCGTTGGGTTAGTTCAATTAACTCTAAATAACTATTCTATTTCAAAATAATTTGAAATTGTCTAAGAAACCGTGATTTGCACAATTATGACTTGTGACTTGTTTGTAATAATTAGTGGTTGTTTGGTGTATAGGAAACTATGTAGGTAATAGCAATTCCCATGATTTTCTGAGTTGGGTAGTTGTTTAGTTGACAGGAAAGTAGGGAAAATGGGGGCAACGAAAATTCCTTAGAAAATTGAAATTCCCACAAAACGTGGGAATTTATTCCCCCCCTCTTTGGTCATTCAAAATTCCCACATCAGTTCATGGTAAGTGCAAATTCCTTGATGTCAACCAAACATATTAAGGCTATTTCCTAGGAATTACATAGGGGATATAACTTTCTCGGATATGAAATTTCCCATGGGAATTAAATTCCCATGTATACCAAACAATCACTTACTACCTCCGTCCCAGAAAGATCTGAACACTTGTTGGGACACGTAGTTTAAGGTGATAAGTTGTAGTGTTGTTATCAAATGTTATTTTATTTAAAAAGTAGATGTGATAGGAGTTGGTGGGGTATTTTTTCATTAGAGGAGAGATAAAGTTAGGTAACTTTTTATTGATAAAAGGTAGATTGTGGGCCAAAGATGTGTAAAAGAAATAATATATTAATGGTGGGACCATGCCAAAAAAAGAAGTGTTCAAACTAATTTGGGACAAACATAAAAGGAAAGTGTTCAGACTATTCTGAGACGGAGGTAGTAGTATGATAGTTGTTCTTCCCCTAAAAGTGACACTAAAATAAAAACATGTACATTGCTTAGGTAAGTTAATTAGCTTTGAATAACTTTGTTGCCATCATTTGATGAAAAAAGCGTAACTTTTGTAACAGGCAACAAAAAATATTTTTTATGCTACTTAACAATATTTAAAAATCTGTTGCCAATTACGTTTCTAAAATGCCCTCGTTTTTGTAGTAGGATCCAAGTGTAGGGTCTGAGTAGCGGGACCCCTAAGAGTTTCACTTTGACCGAGACTCATACCCGGGCCCTTATGGTCCTGAAAAAGTTGAACCTACACCCTAAAATTAGAGTCGAGTCCAATAGGGTCTGGTTAGGGTCTCGGACCCATGCCCATTCTTAACTCCGTGCCATGTAGAAAGAAAGCCCCACATGAACACATCTTTTGCTACCACATATGTCAATGTTTTGGACTAAACCGCTCCACCTTTTATGAAACAATAACCGTCAATTTAATACAACCTACTTGCATGCCTAAACTCCTTAAATTATTAAAATTAGCAAAAAATACACCTTAAATATACAAATACCATTACACATAGAAATCCTAATAAGATACAATAAACGACTTGACGCAAATCAATACTTAATCGACTTGGTCCTTGGGTGTAAACATTTTTGGGTAAAAATAAGTGTAAAAAAATTAAGCTTTTAATGTCGAGAATAATATCACATGCTATATATTTAAGAAAGTGGCATTATTTATTATTCTTATTGACGTTAACACTTGACCCGAAGATAAACTGAAGTTACATTTTAGTTTCCTAAGCATGTGGAGACTGAAGAGTGGAAACTGTTTACACACTTAACTGTAGGTAATGAGATGCAACATTATACGGGTGACTAGTCTTTCACAATCGACGAAACATCATCTTAACTTCCACTATATTATGTAGGTGAGTAGTCTTTCACAATCGACGAAACATCTTTAACACTTGACTTCGTTTCTAAATCTTAAATAACCCATATTTAACTCATCTACTTAAGTATATTACCATTGAAACATCACATATAGCCAAAGAAGAAAGCAGAATATTATGGAGGAAGCGAGATAAAAAGGGGTATTGGTGGTATTTAATTGTGGTTAAATTAAGGTTAATGACTTAAATAGAGGTATATTAGGGTTAAGCAATGGAATTAGAAACTAATGACGAAAAAAACTAACAGTCGTTAGTCATGAAGGGCATATGATGAACTTTAAAGAAATCAAAGAGTATGAGGTAAATTAAAAGTTTGAAGGTATATGGTTAAAAAAAAAATTACACAGGGGTAACGCTAAAAATGACTACACAGAAAAACGAGATGTAGATTAATGAACTAGCTTATTTAAAATTATAATATTTTGAGTTTTGAAAGAAGGGGGAAGATTGATCTAACCTATAACTTGTTGGTATATATTTCGTACTGATTATAAGATCGAGCATAGTCTGAGCGTTAGCTAGTTAATATAATAGCCCTGAAAATCATATTTATTGGTAATAAGTCGAATTTGACCATCTTATAAATTCAACTTATATAAATTAACCATCTTAGAAACACTTTTAAATTACCAGATACCAAACAATGACCGATTTCATGGGAAAAAAATACAAAGTACTCCCTCTGTTTTTTTTAATCATTATAACTTTCCTGTGCGCGTCTCCCAATGCACATCTTTGAACTAAAATATCTTTCATTATATATTAGTAAAAATTACAACGATTGAATATTAATAAAGTACTAATTAAGACGAATCAAACAAGACCCCACATGACTATATTTTTTCTTATAAATTGAGAAAAATTGAGAAGATTCTCTCTAAGCATGAATAGTGTCAAGATTCTAAGTGAGAAAGATAAAAAAAACAGAGAGAGTATATCGTGTGAGAATTGACAATTTATATATTAAATGAAGTATCTCAACTGGTGGCAAATTTTTAATAAATCATATAAGGTGATATAAATTATTATAGACAATAAAAAAGTGTTTATGTTATAAAATTGGATCAAACTATATATTAGTGTCCACTATCATAGACCCCATGCGATACCCAAGCCAAAATATATGAATGAAAGCTAAGTCGTAAGATTTCGCAAATAGACTGTACTTATAACTAGTTTTTCAAGTCCATGTGATGTAAGGGTTATTGTTTTTATGTGGTAGCATTATAACCATATGTATTATGTGCCATAATAAATAACATAAATTAGATATATATTTTTTTTATTTTGTTATGTACAAAATCCTTTTAATTTAAGGGATGCTTTCAAACGTAAAGTATTAATGATTGACATTGAAAATAACAAAATTGTTTTAGTTAGGATTATCAAATTCTTAGGTAATTTAGTTAATCCAGACTCTAATTTTCTTTTATCTTTACCATTATAAATTATTCTATTTAATCCAAAGTTATTCGAGGATAAGAACATGTCACCTCCACACTCTTTAAAACCCATACCTCAAATCAATAAGGTATGGGGTTTAGATAAACCCAAGGGGGGAGGTGAATATGGCTTATACCAACACCTCTAGGTATTAAATAAAAGAAAAAATTTCATTCCCAAAATAAAACCAAACACATAGCATTAGGTATCAAGTTCCAAACTTATACCACAGCTTGGTTTCATTCTTGATTCGAAACCCATACTACTATATAAACCAAACGCCTAGGAATTGTCGTACTACTTTTTTTTATATATAATTTGGGATTTTATTAATGATATGGTTCAAGGTCAGTGGGCCATTACAATTCTAATCGAGCCTCAACAAAGCCCACATAACTTTACTCAGCAGCCATATTACAAGATTGAGGTTTGAACCCCAGTACCTATTCTTGTCGTATTATTATTAGCTCTAGTGTAATAAAATTAAAACTAGTTGTAATATTGATTAATATGAGATTAAAATAATGAAAATATTCTAAAGTCAAGTAATATTAATTAAACCATTCTTAATCATTTCTTGAACCACTCCCTAGCTCCTGATCAATCTATATATAAACCATTTCACCCTTTGCAGTTCTCCACGCAATTAAGACAAGGAACACACTGTTGTCATTGTCAACTTTCTCACTCTCTCGCTCTTTGTGCAAGCTAACTCATTCATTCCACCATGAAAGAGTGGAAAGGCAGTATGTTTCATTTTATTACATCTTAAGTTTCATATGATTGATTTTTTTTTTTTTTTTTATTATCTACTGTGGATGTGTTTAATTGCTGCCTAATATAATTACGTTGTCCTATACTCATATTCTACCATGAATGATGAATATAACATTCAGGGAACTACGACTTCGACTTCACTGATCCGAGTAAACCAGTACGAACATTCAGATCACGAAGGCCTTGCCACTTCATCTTCGAAATCAAATCGTATGATGAGCTTGTTGCATCACTTAAAAAAGCCAACAAGTTATCATTCGAGACACCACAATTTTCAACTGGGGATGAGAAATGGTACTTCCTCTATCTCTAAATAAAATCTAGGGCCTAGGGCACATATATATTTGAGTTAAAAGATTCCGAATCATGCTTCGTTGCGTTAATTTTTCATTACATGTTTATCAGAGTGGTGTAGGTTTTTCTAGACTAAATTAATCATTGTTTGGTTAGGTTGTTGGTAGTAGAGACTAGAGGATATGTTTAACGTAATACCCCCTCCGTCCCAAGATATAGTTCTCGTTTCATTTATCATGGTTAAACTTTAAAACTTTTGACCAAATAATCTCATTGATATATACAAATTAAACATACTCGTGTGAGATCATTGATTGTGTTTGTGAATTGATTGATAAGATATTTATGAATTGTGTGAAGGATAAATGAAATGTACTAAATTTTATAGTCAATGTTTCTTTTTTTGGTGGCTCAACTATATTTTGATTGCCTTCAACATTTAAGTTAATTTTTTAATGCTATATTTGAGTTTGACTTTATTTTTCCCTGTTTTTTGGTAGTACTTGATTTACTAATGGGCAGTTAAATAAATTTATAGGGGGGGACACTTTACCCCCCCACCCCCCAAACATTCCCTTATATAATTGAGATAGGAGAGAAATAGATAAAAAGAGAGATTCATGTCCTGAGAAAGGGATAAAGATAACATATTACCAAAAATGGATATGTATAGCAATTAAATGGTGCAATGGTGATAATAGTGGCCCTTGGAATCTAAATTTCATCATTAATTTCATCCAGAATGCCATGGAAAGGGGACTTGGTATTGAAATATCCTACAAAAGTTGGGAATCAAGTGTTGTGACGGATTTGCTTGCCAAGCAAGGCCTCACCAGAATGAATGAATTCATTGCTTGGTTGTAACTCCCTTCGTTAGTTCTGGTTTTTTCAGGATTATGATTTGATGTATCTAATATTGGAATGGTTGCTACTGAGATTACTTTGTAATGTTGTGGCTTCAAAGTAATAAATAAACCAAATTATCAAAAAAAAAATATGAAACTTCTAAATAAAAGAAATGTAGTAAGTAATAAAGAAAGGACGGAGTATTAAAAAATGGGTCTCGGATTTCCAAGTAGGAGGAAAAGAGTTGGATCACTTGCAAGCCCTTGATCAGGTTGGATGATCATACAACTTCCCTTCTCAAAACGAAGTATAATAATTGACAAGAAAAAAAAAGAAAATTAGAAACTGATTCAGCCATCAGTTTTAGTTCTCTTGTTGCCACCTTGATCAATATTTACCGCTACGCACTAGCTAGTTATGTAGTACCAAATATACTTGTTAATATTCTTAGTGCGTGACAAGATTCTTTGGTTTGTATTTTCCACTAATCTACTATATTTGGTTTTAGGACTATGTGCTTCTATCCTGAAGGGAATGTGGCAAAAGGTGGCAAAGAGTACATTTCCATGTACGTAAAGAGGCAAAAGAATAATGCGGGTCGAAACAAAGAAATTAATGTCGCCATCAAATTTTTCATATTAGATCAAATTAGTGGTGAATATCTAGTCATTGAAGGTACGCTCGTTCTGCTTTGGGAACAATAATAATGCAATAACTGGACATAAAGGAGCTCGGTAATCCTACACCCAAGTGTACACCAGCTCACATTAACCTCTCTCATGTACTTAGAACATGAATATATAGGTAGAGAATGTGAGAGGGTGTAATTTTTCGCCGGGTTTAAGAATTTTTCCTAATATAATACTTCAAGGAATAATTAATGGTCAAAGTATGTTGTGACAAATATAAAAGTAAAATATGAAAAAAGTATATATACGTTATTATGATTTTTTGGCCCCTCTTATTGCCATGGACCTTGAGTGATTAGCATTCAAATCTGCCCTCAAGAGTCAAGAGCTAGGAGAAACATAATATTTGCATATTATATCATCTAGACCGTGCAATATGCATTTCACCTCCACGCATTTACATCCTTGTGAAATCTAATTAATACTAATATTTTTAGCTATGTAAACAAAAAAATTATAAATTATTGTTAGTTTTGAAATACGGGTCTTTTGTTTGACATTAAGTAACAAATGATCCAACAAATGAGATAGAGGGACCGCAAACTATCCGTTAGTCAAAAGGATTTAATTTTAGGGAGTTGAGTTTGCAAATTGGTGGGGGCGTCGAAGCTAGCAAACCCAAATATCAATAGCTAACGTCATGTATATATTTAGGATGTTAATGGATCTTAGAGCTGACTCAAATCCGTAGAAGTGTTTCACTTATTTGAGAACGGATGAAGTATATGTGTACCGATATTTAATAATGTGTGGCATGCAGATTTGGGAGAAAAGCATTTTGATGCTCGCGGTAAAGAATGGGGAATTGCCCAAGCTCGAGTTCAATCATTTTAAGAATTCAGACAATGGATTTTATGTTGACAACAGTTGCACCATTGGGGCCGAGATTTCTATTACCAAAGATCGAACCTCATTACTCAAAGATGTCTCATGTCAACACCATTTCAAGAAGTACATTTAATATTATCAAACTAGGACCTTTCGATAACAACACTCCCGAACCAATGGATTCTAATATCACATTTGTTACTAGCTTCGACGGTGAACCTTACACTTGGTGCGTATTAATGATAATTATCTTTCCACTTTTCTCAAAAATGATTTTGTCGATCCAAGATACATACAAGTACATTATAATTATTACTATATTTGTCCTTGTCTTTTTGTACTGTATATCTTCTTTACCTTTAACTTTGCCATATTATATATGTATAGGAAACTACAATTGTATCGTGAAGGATATGGATCTGGAAATGGCAGTCATTTTTCCCTATATTTGGTACTTGTGGACAATGACAAGCTCTCAAATGGAAGCAAGCATGCTTGTTAATTTTGAGCTCGGTCTTTTTAAACAAATATACCGGAGCATACGCTAATGAAAAAACTTGTAAGTTCATCTTTTTTTAATTACATGCTCAATTTTCTTTACCCCGATTAAATTAGTAGTTGTACATTTCATTTATCCTTCACATAATTGCTTACTATTATGTGTCTTTGGAAACAAGTACATCGATCCAAGACATACTTTTAGACATACTTCTCAAATATATAGTCATTGAACTCGAATGCATATTCAAAGAAATGTCACCCCTTTTAAGTTCTCAGTCCATTTGTAAATGCATCGGATTTGTAAATCAAGCTTGCTTGCTAAGATCGATAGAGTGGCTCGCTCTAGCTTAGGGGATCGGTTCGGATTCGCATCCCATGCGGGTGGTCCTTGGGCTTGTGGGGAAATCTCTGGATCTTAAGGTAGAGTTGGAATCAAGGTTAGCCTGTTTGGTTGGAGGCCCTCCTTCCACCATGTGCAAGGGGGTTCGACTCTTTGTAATCCCAAAATTCCCCCACTTGCAAAGGATCTTCATCTTACATTTAAAAAAAATGTTAACAGAAATGCGACGATAGACAAAGGCGTCTCTACTAAAATTATTAAATCTTTATGCTTATTGGTTCAGGGATTTTTCAATTTTCATCTGTAACATATCAATTTTTTTTTTCTTGCAGTGCTTGACTGGTTCACTCATTCTAAGGTTTCATCTGGTTTTCCTGAATTTATTAATAGAAGTGAGGTCTTTAATTCGTCGAGCAGGTTTTTCGAAGGAGGAAGTTTGGATGTGAAAGTTCATTTTCATTCCATCTTCATAATCAACGATGCTGAAGGTTAAGATGGTCACCGTCCACCATCTATGAAGCACTACATTGCTTGCTCACCATTTATTGGCTTTTTCTTTAATTTCCACTTTATAATAACTTGGGCAAATGAAAATCTATATATGTTTGAGATATTGTTTTTGTTTATTACAGAATTATATGAAAGTTGGGTCCAATCTCAAGACAAAAAGTTTGATGAAAAAAGTAACAGATTAAATAAAACAAGCTTTGAAATTACAATTCAACTAAATGAGATTGGATCACTTTCATATATACTCGAGATAAACTGATGATTTCTTACAACAATATTTGCCTTGTCGTTTGTATTTTGTTTGGAAGTGTGTTTCAATTTCTTCTTGGCTTGTATTTTTAATTGAATTATTACGTAATGCTTGTTATGATCTGAGTAAATTGTTTTTGCTAAATTATTATTATTTCTCACCATTAGAAAAAAAAAAAAACCCGACGTCACGTCATTGATGGAAGGTCAGACCGAAAAAAGTTTAACCCGACTTGTTGATAGCCAAAAACTTGATCCAAAAACAAAACAAAAGATGGAAGTACCAATATTGACATATATATTGTGCCATTATAAGATTAGCATTTGAAACAATTCATCAGTAGTTTTCTCCTCATGTAAGCAAGTACTTTCGTTTACCATAAAATAACAAGCATGTACACGAATACACAATACACAATGCAAATGCCATACACACTGGCGGATGCAGAGGGGTCATTGGGGGTACTGCAATACCCCCGAAGTGAATTTTTTTTGTGAAATTAAAACCCAAACAAGAAGACTTAAGAAAGTGATGAAGCTGGAACTTGGGAGAAAGAAGTGAGAGGAAGAAAATATGCTCATCTCCTTAAGTAATTGCAAGCTGGGACTGGGTGAAAGAAGATAGAGAAAGAAGAATTGGGGCTTTTTACTGCTTTTAGGGGCTGGGACTCGGAGAAAGAAGAGAGAAAGCAGTGAAAGACGAGAGAGAAAGAAGAATTATATGTCAGTAAAAGCAAATAAATTTATCTTGTTTAATGATGTCTTAGCTCATTATCACCCACCAAAGCAAAAGGATAGAATTACAATCCAAATAGATCATCAAATCCCTAATACTCTCTTGGTTATAAATTTAATTTCAAATGAACTATTTATTAGATAATAATTATTGGGTATAGAAAATGACACATGGATCAAAAAATTAATGGGACAACAAACCCGATCTTCGACAATTTGTGTAATTTTACTTATTTATTTTCATATTTTAAGATTTACGACGTTAAATATTGAACAATGTTTTGGATTGTAATATTTATGACGTTAAATATCGAGACCAAGGTTTATTTAAGTAATCACAGTAACCCCTATTTGAAAATCCTGGATCCGCCACTGGCCATACACAATGTAAATGCCAATGACGTACCAAACAAGGTTTGACCTAGTGGTAAAGGTTTGGACTCATGACTTCAAGGTCATGGGATCAAACTCTATTAGGGGATTTTTTGGGGTGAGGATTCCATTATCATCCCCCCGCCTCTCAAGTAGTCTGACCTGCAAACCTGACTGGTTAAACCTGAACAAGGTGCCAGTTCAATATGGTCAAAAATGTAAATTCCTATGACGTAGTTTTGTCACTGCTCTTCTTCGTATTCTTTGTTGTACGAGAATTCTTATCATCTGAAAAATTTGTTTTGCGGAAAAATTCATTTACATAAGTTTAAATAAATTAAACAAGTTCCAATAAGTTGTAGAAACAAGATACCATATGTTCTAGTAAGTTATAAAAATAAGTATCATAAATAAAGTTTTGAGATAAAGTTTAGATGTATGATTTATTAATTAATAAATATAAAAGTATAAGAGTTTGAAATAAACACAAAAGATGTTTAAAATTTTTGAAGACAATAGAAGAACGAAGATAGAGTACAAGAGTTTCACAAATTAAGCATAAGAGTTTGTCGTAAGCAGAGAGACTAAATATTTAAATTTGTAAGATAGACCTCTTGTTTATTAAACTATATATTATAAATAAAATATAACTATCTAAGTTATCTAGCGCACGTGCTTTAAAACAAGTCTATATAGAAACAAAAACTTTAAGGAACATTGAGAGTGTCACATGAGATTGTCATGTTACAATATATAAAAATAAATAATTAGAGTTTTGGATATAGAAAAATTTTCCGTTTCATTCTCAATAAAAAACAAGTGATTATTGTATTATACTTATAGAAACTAACCCTAAACTTAGCTATACAATTTAAAAATTATAATTCCTATTTTATTGAATTTAACTCGAAATATACGTTAACATAAGAGCTAATTCTTAATATAGTGGGTTTTCCATGAGTTTTAAGAGTGCCACTTAGGCAAGTTTCACATTTGACGAATTCTAGCGCGCCACATAAACAAATTCGGCTTATAAGATTGGAGATAATAGATTCTAGGATTTCTTTTTTCTATCTTATATTCATGAGAATATGTTGGAACTCTATGAATACAATCGCAAGTAAATAAATCTCTCAAAAAAAAAACTAGAAAATTTGTATCATTTGATTTGAATTTATGTGGATAAAAATTTATATATGAATAATATATTAATTAATCTTTAATGATATACAAGACCATTTATTTAAATAAATTATATCATTTAGTGTTCGGATACTAGTTTTCTACTTCTTCATATATGAACATTGCATGATAAATATATAAAATTGAAAATAGCACATATTCATTAAAAGGTACCACTTCGATTTTGATTTAAATATAATAGGATCTTTATACTTGATCCTTTTTATCAATGACATATATTGCAATTTTACAATTACTGGTATATCTCTATAGATGGATATTTTAACAAAATTGATATTATTCTATATTCAATTACATATAGACGTTATATGTCACATGCACACAGCACACTCTATGATCTTTACATAACTTTTTGGGGTACTTAAAATCTTAAAGTCTTTTACAACTAGGGAGGTTGCCAGAAACTGGGCCACCCTAAAGCATCCTTACGGATGATTAAAATCTTAAAGTCTTTTACAAAAGTAGTTATTTTCTTTCGTGAATAATTCATTTTATGCTTTCATCCATTTACATATATCTACTTCCAAGTCATGTTTTTTATAATGTCAACAAGCACTTAGTGTAAATTTGTAGCAGGCACGGCCTAACACAAAATCCCACGGCACAGCTCAGCACAACATACGCCAATCTCACAATACTTCGCACGGCACAACTCCATATAATTCTGCCACCTGATCATGTAATGATTGCCTAGTGCCTACCACCGTCCACCGCCTAAATTTCTACTCCCTCATTTAATCTCACCTCACGCCTATACCTGATCATTCGCCATACAAATCATCATCATTCAACGCCATCATCAATCATTAAATATCACAAGTCCAAGGACCACCGCTTAATGTCCACGGCCTAATACTAATACACCTATTCACTTTTTTTTTAACTCCATCTAATCTCATACTAACATCATCCTAGGATCCTAAGAAATCTTGCGCCTAATATTATTCATCTACATCATATATATTACCAAAGACCTACGCAAAGACATAACAATACTACAATCCAAGACAACAACTTTGATGCAACATATAACGTAACACATCGTTTTTATGGCTTGTTCGACATATTTAATTTTCCAAGATCCGTACAAATCAACGACCCCAGACGGTGGTATAAATTCTAAGGGTCAACTAAATTAGCAATCTTTATTTTATTTCTTTATTTATTTTTATTATTTTATCGAAGTTACTAACATTCTATTCATGATGTAGATTGTTAACATATTCCTGCGATTGTAAGTATTGTATATTATACTAACTCCCTGCAAAATTTTCTTTTCTTATTTTTATTTCTTTTCATGGACATTATTATTTCTATGCCTGATTGCAATTTTTATCACATTGTATTTATTGTTAATCAAGACCTAAAGAACTATGCTCATATTAATCAGATAATTTGGACAACCTGCTAGGAACCTTGTAATATTACTATGTAATAACTTGTCACTAAAAATAGTCTTTTTATGTGTTTCCTGAACCAATCTAGACTAATTTATTTTTAGGGTGCTTAAAATATTATATGGTTGCCTTTAGGCCGAGGGCACGTCTGCTTGGGCATCACGCATCACGTATAAGGAGTTACATTTTACCAAAAAAAAAATATTATATGATTATTCTTTGGCATAAAGTCTGTAATGAATCGATATTTAGTAAATGCCAGCAACGGGCGAACTTGGTTCATTATGACCATATACGTACCCTCACCCCCGAACTCAATCTTTGGTTCATTTTGACCATCTATGAAGTCTAGACGAGGAAATCGACATTGGATAAGTCTCATAATCTGTCCTTGCGGTTTCCCAAAATCCAATTACGTTTATGAGTCTTCCTTTAAAGACTTGTTGGCGACTTCAAAACAATTTTCAATAAAACCTTTACAATGGGGTAGTCAAATCTAATACGCGCTCATCCCGCGTAGGCGAAATAAAAACACGCCTACAATTATTAAAGCCTAATATATATCTATTTAAGTCATTAACCTTAATTAACCACTCAAATACCACTAATGGCCCCTTTTTATATCGCTTTTTCCATAATATTCTGCCCTCTTCTTTGGCTATACGTGATGTTTCAATGGTAGTATACTTAAGTAGATGAGTTAAATATGAGTTAACTAAGATTTAGTACCGAAATCCAGAGTTAAATATGTTTCGTCGATTGTAAAAGACTACTCACCTAGATAATACAATGGAAGTTAAGATGATGCTTCGTGGATTGTGAAAGGTTAGTCACCCGGATAATGTTGCATCTCATTACCTACGACAGTTAACAGTCTCCACTCTCCAGTCTCCACATGCTTAGGAAACTAAAATGTATCTTATTTCTTGAGTTTATTTCCTGTATGTTCGGGTCAAGTGTCAACGTCAATAAGAATAATAAACTATGCCACTTAATTTCTTAAATATATAGCATGTGATATTATTCTCGACATGAAAAGCTTAACTTTATTACACTTATTTTTACCCAAAAATGGATACACCCAATGGCCAAGGCGATTAATCATTGATTTGCGTCAAGTCGTTTATTGTATCTTATTAGGATTGCTATGTGTAGTAGACTTTGTATATATTTAAGAAGGTGTGTTTTGCTAATTTGAATAAGTTAAGGAGTTTAGGCATGCAAGTAGGTTGTACTATATTTATGTTTATTGTTGCCATAAAAGGTGAGCCATCTAGTCCAAAACTTTGGCATATGTGGTAGTAAAAGATGTGTTCCTGTGGAGCTTCCTTTCTACATGGGACGGAGCAAGCTACACAATGTCGAGCAATATAAAACACTAATTGTTAGTGGCTTCAAAGCCACTAACAAGAACATTTTTGCATAAAAAATTGGTGGAGGATTCGAACAAAAAGGTGGAATAGTACACTAATTGAATTAAAATAATTGTCCCATCCGGTATTACTCAGCGGATTTTATATAAGATAGGGAAAAAACAAACATCACTTGAAGAACTCTTGTTTGTGTGTTTAAAACCACTTGTTCTTTATAAACCAACCCCTGTTTATGTGTTTAAGTCATTTGTTATTAACCCATGATTCTGTATTTTAAAGCTTCATTTTTGTCGAAAAGTACAACTGTAATCTAGGAAAAGTAAAAGTTGCATTGATTAGCGTGTTTCGTCAGTTTTTTCCCCAAAAAAGTGCAACTGGTCATTTATAAGAACCATTGTTTGTGTATCTAAGACACTTGCTATTTATACAAGCCATGATAAAACACTAATTATTAGTAGTTTCAAAGCCACTAACAAGGACCTTGTTGCAAAAAAAAATTATTGGAGGAGTTAACAGAAAAATTGTTATTTACTTTTTTTCCAGAGATTACAATTGTACTATTTGCAATAAGTATGATTTCACACACATAACATGAGTTGATTTATAAAGAACAGGTGTCTCAGACACATCTACAGTATTTGGTTATAAATAACAAGTGTCTTAAACGCACAAACAAAGATTATAAATTGCACCTTTTTAGGAAAAAAAAGCTGGGAAATCTATCTAATCGATGCTACTTTTATGTTTTTCCAGCGATTACAGTTGTACTTTTTGACCAAAAGTAATATCTAACACACAAACGTGGGTGGATTTATAAATAACAATTGTCTCAAACACATAAACATGGGTTGGTGTATAAAGAGGAGCCGTGATATGATAAAACACTAACGGTTAGTGGCTTCAAAGCCATTAACAAGGACCTTCTTGCAAAATAAAATTATTAGGGAGTTTAGCAGAAAACTTGTTATTTAGTTTATTTTTTCCAGATAATACAACTATACTTTTTTATAATAATTATGATTTCACACACATCAACATGGGTTGATTTATAAAGAAGAGGTGTCTCAAACACAACGTTGGTTGGTTTATAAATAACAAGTATATTAAATGCACAAATAAGGGTTCTAATAAATTGCACTTTTTGGGAAAAAAAATTGACAAATCAGGCCAATCGATGCAACTTTTACTTTTTTCAGAGATTACAGTTGTACTTTTTGACGAAAAGTAAGATTTGTGTAACAGTTACACCCAAGAATTTGTGTTACGAAATAACATGCACTAATCTAGTACAGAAAGCTAGAGAGTTTCTCACTCTAGAATTCTCTCTACAATGGCGAGAAATTCAAAAGTGCAGAAGACATCAAATGCTAGCAATCGAAAGTCAACTGGTCCGAGTTCGATTCAAATGCGAAGAAAACCAAAACAATGGATGAATTGCTTGGAGTTACAGACCATAGATTTTCAATCGAACAAGCATTGGAGGAGGAGGAGGTGAGAGCGGTTCAAAGACAGCCTTGAACACACATCGTTTTTCTCCCGAATGACTATCTTCAATTCATTCGAATGCTGAACAAGTTCAACAAGGAAGGAAGAGCGGGATGGCAGAGAGAACAGTTTGTGTAATTGAGCCGGTTCCAATTTTGCAAATGTCTGATAATGAGGTAACGTCTGAATTTTCTGATCATGATGTTGATATAGAATGATTGCTAAAGTGAAAATTGATATGGAAGATGTTCAATCTGAGATTGACTTCTGGAATTCCTCTGTAATATGCTATGTGGTTGGAGCTAATCCTCCATCTTATGTTATGGAAGGATTCATTAGGCGTATATGGAGGAATTATGGTGTTGATAAGGTTGCAATGTTGAAGAGTGGAGTTTATATTGTTAGATTTACATCCATGGAGAAGAAGGATTTGGTGTTGACTGAATCGAACCCATTTTTTGACAATAAACCGATGATTGTAAGGGCTTGGGAGCAGGATATGGACATCACTAAGGATCAATTTGATGTAATTCCTACATGGATTCAACTTAGACTTGATTTTAAGTACTAGAGTGACAGATGTCTAGCAAAATTGGTCGCACCTATTGGTAGATTTTTGAAGGTAGATGGTGCTACTGCCAAAAGAGAGAAACTCCAATATGCTAGAGTCTTAATTGAGGTTAAAGTGGGGCAGGAGTTTTCAGATCAGATCAGCTTCCTCAATGAGAAGAGTATTGAAATGGTGATTGATGTTTCCTATGAATGGAAACCAGTGATCTGTGCTGTGTGCAAGAAATTGGGGCATACCTCAGATGAATGTAAAAAACCTACACAACAAAAGGAATGGCGAGCAAAACAGAATGTGCAACCAGTTGTTCAACAGCCTGTTGTCCAACATCCTGTTGTGCACCCAGAAGTCCAACCAGATGTTGAGAAGAGTGCAGTGCAAGGCCAGAATCAGGAATTTCAGCTATTGACAAAGCGAGTTCGAAGAAGTGGACAGCCTGCTATTCCTATTAATCACAAACTCATTCACTGCGCTGGAAATGATGGAAGATCAAGTTATGGTGGGCACTGTTCCATGTGTTCAGGGTGTTGAAGTTGATGACAGGAGGGGGGACTCTCCTGACAAGAATGGATAATATTTTTGTGTGGAATGTCCGAGGGATCAATTGCTTATCAAAGCAATTAGAAGTTAAAAAGATAATAAATAATAGATCCCTTGGATTGATTAGTCTCATTGAGACTAAAGTTAAAGCAAAGAATATGGGAAAGTTGTATCTGAAGCTCTTCTCAGGGTGGTGTTTTAGCTCAAATTCCTCCTACCATCTTGGTGGAAGGATTACTATTGCTTGGAATCCTCTTAGTTTTCAGGTGGATATTAAGTGGATTAGTGCACAACTAATACACTGTTATGTGAAACCTCATAATAGTTCCGCTGGATTCTTCTGTACTATTGTGTATGCTTTCAACAATGCAAGGGAAAGGGAAAGCCTTTGGGAGGATTTAAGGATGCTCTCTGGCTCGAATAGTCCTTGGATTGTGACAGGTGATTTCAATTGTGTACTGAGTAGGGATGAAAGAATTGGCAATCTCGTTAGGGATAGTGAGATGTATCCTTTCAGGAATTGTATCCTGCAATGTAAGCTTGAAGATATCAAATTTTCAGGGTGCTTCTTCACCTGGAACAACAAGCAACAGGGCTCTGATAGAGTTTTCTCTAAACTGGATCGTGTTTTAGGTAATGATGCTTGGAATGATACATATCCAACTTCTGAAGCCCAGTTTATGACAGAAGGAAATTTTGGTCATTCTCCTATATTTGATCAAAGTTCATAATGAGGTTGCTAATGGCTTGAGACCTTTTAAATACTTTCATATGTGGAGTATGGCAGCTGATTTTAAAATGAGAGTGAGGAATGCTTGGAACACTCATTTTTATGGTTGTGAGATGTTCAAGTTTGTTAGTAAGCTTAAACTTGTTAAGCAAAGCTTGAAACGATTGAATAAGGAGGGTTTTAACCAGATTCAAGCTAATGAAACTGAGGCTTTGCAAGCTATGAAAAAGGCTCAGGAGAAGATGCACCAAGATCCTAATGATGAGAATCTAAAAGCAGCTGAGATGAGGGCAGCTAAAGATTATAAACTGTTGAATGAGCAATATAAATCCTACCTGAGACAGAAAGCTAGAGTAGCTTGGATTCAGGGTGGAGAGGATAATACAAGATTCTTTCATCAAGCCATAAAGTCTAGAAGACTTCAGAATATTGTGTATGGTATTGCAGACATAAATGGAAGATGGGTTGATAATCCTGTGCAGGTGAATGAAGCTTTTTTGCAATACCACATTCATTTGCTTGGTACAACAAGGAGTACTGGAAGTAGAATTCAAAATGCTGTTGTGACAAATGTCCTGCTTTTGTCCCAAGATCGGGCGGATCTCTGCTACAGGGTTTTACTCATGCTGAAATCAAAGAAGCTATTTTCTCCATTCCTGGTGATAAATCACCAGGGCCTGATGGGTATGGCTCTCACTTTTTCAAAGATGTATGGGAAATCATTGGTAATGATTGTATTGCTGCTGTTTTGGATTTTTTTAATTCAAAAAAACTACTAAAACAGATTAATCATACCGTTCTAACTTTGATTCCCAAAGTTAAATGCCTTAACAATGTTATAGAATTTAGACCTATAGCATGTTGTAATATAATTTACAAATGCATTACTAAATTGTTGTATTCTAGATTGAAAATGATACTTCCTGAAATTATTGCTCCTAACCAAGGAGCTTTTATTCAAGGAAGTTCATTGCTCATAATATCCTAATCTGTCAGGATATAGTTAGGCATTATGGTAGAAAACAGGTTAAGCCAAGCTGCATTTTAAAAATGGATTTGAAAAAGGCTTATGATTCAGTAGATTGGATCTTTCTGGAAGATTTGCTAAGAGCCTTAAACTTCCCGGATGCATTTACACAAATGATTATGGAGTATGTAACTTTTCCTAGTTACTCCTTGATGATTAATGGATCCTTGGCGGGTTTTTTCAAAGGGAAGAAAGGGCTTAGACAGGGGGACCCTCTCTCCCCTCTGTTATTTGTCATTTGTATGGACTATTTTTCTAGAACAATGAAGCAAGTGGCTGAGAGAAGCACTTTTCAGTATCATCCCAAATGCTATGGTGTAAAGTTGAATCATTTGTGCTTTGCGGATGATATAATCATGTGCAGCAAGGGGGATTATGGATCAGTATTGAGCTTATTGCAAGGTTTTCAGCATTTTTCAGAAGTTTCTAGCTTAGAATCAAATAAGCAAAAGTTTGAAATTTATACTGCTGGCATGAAGCAACAAGAGATCAGAAGAATTTTAGACTTTTCTGGTTTCAGCCTTGGGACTCTTCCCTTTAAGTACCTAGGTGCGCCCATATGCTTCAAGAATATATCTGCAAAAGATTGTGATAATTTGACTGAAAAAATTATTGCTAGTATCAGAAGTTGGAGCAGTAGACACCTCTCATATCAGGGTAGATTAATTCTAATCAACTCTATATTAATGTCTCTTCATGTTTACTGGTCTCAGCTGATGGTGATTCCAAAGAGAGTTATGCATGATATTAACAGAATCTGCAGGGCCTATTTGTGGAGTGGGGAATACTTCAGTCAAAGACCAGGCAATATTCAGTGGGATCAGGTATGCATTCCTAAGGAAGCTGGTGGATTAAGGGTGAGAAGGATCATCTATTGGAATATTGCTGCTCTAGGAAGGTATGTTTAGGCTGTATCTGCCAAAAAAGATAGTTTGTGGCTCAGATGGATCAATACTGTTTATATTCGAGATGCTAATTGGTGGACATTTGTGCCACCACAAGATAGCAAATGCACTGGAGCAAAATTTGTGAAGTAAAAGAAACTTTGAAATCAGTCTTCTCAGAACAGCATCTGAGATCTTTGCAAAGCTATTCAATTAAATGCTGCTATAAAAATCTAGTGGGAGATTATCCCAAGGTGAACTGGAGGTGTTTTGTTTGGAATAGATTATCAATCCCAAAACACAGATTCATATGCTGGCTTGTTATGAATGAAAGATTGCAGACAACTGAGAGGATGTTTAAAATGGGTATAGCTACTGATCCAAATTGTAAGCTATGTGGTCTCAGGGAGGAAACACATATTCATTTATGTTTCTCATGTGAGTTCAGTAGTGCTGTTGCTCTAAATATTTCAAGATGGATGCAAATGTATGTTTTTGGAGTTGACACAAATAACAGTATAGAGAAGATAAACAGAGGCGAGGATCAAGATTCCGGAAGAATGTTCAACTTTACTGTTTTGAGTGCTACTGTTTACCAGATATGGATTGCAAGAAATGATGCTATGTGGAATGGCAAAGTAGATAGAATCACTGCCCATGTAAATAGAATACAAAGAACTTGTATAGATAGAGTTTATAGTATACTTTCGAGTTAAGCATAAATACAGGACTTCACATTTGGTATTTTTCACCTTTAAGGACCTCCCACTTTTTTTTTTTCACCTTTAAGGACCTAACATTTAGTTTCAGGCCATAAATCATTAAAATAAACCCAAGTGTAGTTAAGCCATGGTTAACTGACATAAAGTAATAATTATGGGGCTCAAGTTGTCTTGGGGAAGCGCGCTGACTGTACAAACATACAATCATCTGTACTCGGAAGAAGTTGGCGCCCTTTCATTTCTTCTCCCCTATTCTAATACTGCAACCACCATTTTTGGAGGAAAAAGCAAGGCGATTAGTCTCTTCTTGGAGCGATTTTCAACCGATTTTCAGAATTTAGCAAGGTACATTCATAATTCCCTTATTTCAGTTTTTTTTTTTTATTTAATGAGAAATTTTTTCTTGGTAATGTTAGGTTTTAGGGTTATGTGATGATCATGTGAAATTTTTTGTCGAATTGTTACTTTGTTGTTAGTTAACAAGTTGTTAATGTGCGTTGCATGTTTACATGATTAAATATCCTTTAAATTTGCTGAGAGTTGATGAACTGAAACCCAACAAGTTCGAGTAAATAAGAGTAAAACAGGGGGTAGTGTAGTGGTGGTTTGAAATTGGTTTTATGCTGACTGTTGGTGTTTTTTCGAAGGAAAAATATGGCTTCCCTTGATGAACTTCACCCAGTCCTCTCTATGCCTGAGATTTTGCGATTCCACGTATTCCCTAGACTTAGAGACCCAAGGGACAGATAGTGTGTAACAAGTGTATGCAGGGATTGGAGGAGGATTTCCCGATATGGTCTGGAAGATGCCCACCAAGTGTTAGGAATGGACGACATTATGTGCTTGCATGTGTTTCCTAAACTTGACTGTTGGAGGTCAACCTTTGTGAAGATGGTTTGCAAGGTCACTAGAAGAGAGAGAGATTGGCTAAGAGAGCTTACTTGTAATATGCCAATTTGTAATTAGCTTGGTTTGTGTTTCTTGCCTTGGTTTTGAGGGAGTCCAACCTAGTTGGTTTGCCTGTTCCTTGGTAAGTTGGTTGTAATTGGTTTTTGGTGTGCAATATATTTCTTTCTTAATTAGCAAAAAAAAAAAAGTCAGATTTAACACACAAACATGGGCTGATTTATAAATAACAATTGTCTCAAACAGATAAACATGGATTGGTGTATAAATAACACGTGTCTTAGATACATAGACAATGGTTCTTATAAATGACAAATAGCATGTTTTTGGGGAAAAAAGTTGGCGAAACATTCTAATCGATGCAACTTTTACTTTTTCCAGATTGCAGTTATACTTTTCGACAAAAAGTAAGCTTTAACACGCAGAATCATGGGTTGATTTATAAATAACAAATGTCTTAAACATATAAAGAGGGGTTGGTGCATAATAACAAGTGTTTTAAACACACAAACAAGGGTTATTAAGGGGACTTTTTTATTTTCCCTATCTTATATTAAAATCCGCTGAGTAATACTGGATGGAACAATTTTTTTAATTCAATTACTGTACTTTTCCACCTTTTTGTTTGAATACTCTTACCATTTTGCTTTTTGCAAAAAGGTCCTTGTTAGTGGCTTTGAAGCCACTAACATTTAGTGTTTTATCATTGCACGACATTGTGTAGCTTGCTCCATCTAGAGATGGGCATGGGTAGGGTCTGGATCAGGTCGGGCCAGACACTAAACCCGGACCCTAAAGTTTTTGTTCGACCCAGACCCAGACTCGGACCCTAATGGTCTTGAAAAGCTGGACGCGGATCCAGACCCTTAGGGTCTACAGGGTCTAGGCTATTTCCTTTATTTTTGACAAATTTATTATACCATTTATATTTCTTGACCTTATATAGTGCCTATGATCTGTAGTGTTTAGGGTATGCGTCTAGGGTCTAAGGTCAAAATGACAAAAGTTGGAATTTTTGGATAAATATAAAGGTTTTTTTATCTAAAATACAAACGACAAAAAACATATTAAACAACTTTAGGGTCCAAGTGTAGGGTCTGAGTAGTGTCTGGGTTTAGAATATTAAGACTCAAACTCAGACCCTAAGAGTTTCACTTTCACTCGGACTAGACCCGCTTAAGGTCCTGAAAAAGTTGGACCCACACCCTAAGATTAGGGTCGGGTCCAATGGAGTTATGTACCCATGTCCATTCCTAACTTCGTCCAATGTAGAAAGGAAGCGCCCTAGGAACACATCTTTTGCTACCACATATGTCAAAGTTTTGGACTAAATGGCTCACCTTTTATGGAAACCACTAGTATTTTGGCCCGAGCGATGTCTCGGGTCGACTAAAATAAACAAAAATATTATTATTCATAAAATTTCATAATTCATTTTGTTGCTTTTTGTATTTTTTGTCCAATGAGAAATTGAAAATTTAACGTCATGACGTGATAGGTAAAATCAACCTTAAAGGTTGTTTGATTTTGAAAATAATAGCTTGAAAGGAATTCGGATAAGATAATATATCATCAATGTCTCTTGTTAGTACCGAAATAAGAGTGCTGGAGATGTAAATACTTGTTTAAGTCTTTTTAGTTAAATATGATTATTATAAGGCTTTATCATAATTTAATTTAAATATTAGACAATAAAGTTATAGTGTATTGATGGCAGAGCTCTCACTTTTCATTTCAAAGGTCCCGTGTTCTATACCTTGCAGTTACAAAATATTTATATTTTTAAAATTGAGGATTTCACATGAATGTAAAACATTTGAATTATAAGTTTGAAAAGAGTAGCACGTGGCATATAGGCGTCTTTAGAAACACCTTTTAATATATTTGTATAGATAAGCGTAAATATAATACAACCTACTTGCATGTCTAAACTCCTTAACTTATTCAAATTAGCAAAACAAATCTTTAATATATACAAAGTTTATTACACAAAGAAATCCTAATAAGATACAATAAACGACTTGACGCAAATCAATTCTTAATCGCCTTGGTCCTTTGGGGGTATACATTTTTGGGTAAAAATAATTGCAATGAAATTAAGCTTTTAATGTCGAGAATAATATCACATGCTATATAATTCAGAATGTGGAATTATTTAGGAAAATTTGCCAAAAAAAACCTTTTAAAGGTTAAATTTTACGAAAAAAAACCTTATAAAGCCTTCTTTGCGAAAAGAATCCACAAACTTAATTTTTCTTGCAAGAAGAAACCTATTCCCATTTTCCGGTGTATTTTTTCTCAATTCCGGCACTGACCCTTCTATCTTTCTTTAACCCCCTATTTTCATTAATTGCAGCACCACCCCTATGCATCTCAAAAACCACACCGGAAAATGGGAATAGGTTTCATCTTGCAACAAAAATTAAATTTGTGGTTTTTTTTTGGCAAAAAATGTTTTAAAAGGTTTTTTCTCGCAAAATTGAACATTTAAAAGTTTTTTTTGACAAATTTTCTCATTATTTATTATTCTTATTGACGTTGACACTTGACCCGAACACAGGGAATAAAATGAAGTCATATTTTAGTTTCCTAAGTATGTGGAGACGTTAACTGTAGGTAATGAGATGAAACATTATCCGGGTGACTAGTATTTCACAATTGACGAAACATCATCTTAACTTCCATTATATTATGTAGGTGAGTAGTCTTTCACAAATGACGAAACATCTTTAACACTTAGATTTCGTTACTAAATTTTAATTAACCAATATATAACTCATCTACTTAATTATATTACCATTGAAACATAACATATAGCCAAAGAAGAGGGTTGAATATTATGGAGGAAGCAAATTTACAAGGGTTCTTGGTGGTATTTAATTGTAGTTACATTAAGGTTAATGACTTAAATAGAGGTGTATTAGGGTTTAGCAACGGTATTAGAAACTCTTGATTAAAAAAGCTAACAGTTGTTAGTTATGAAGGGCATATGATGAACTTTTAAGAAATTAAGGAGTATGAGGTAAATTTTGAAATGTTTGATGGTATATGGTGTGAAAAAAGAAAATTACACACGGGTAACAGTGAAAATGATCGACTACAAAGAAAAACGAGATGTAGATTAATGACCTAACTTGTTTAAAATTATATTATCTTGACTTTTAAATGAAGTGGGAAAATTGATCTAACCCAATATATCCTAATAGGTCCGACAAAAAAATAACACACAACTAAAATTCTTTCGACCCAGTATATTATACTCTAATACCAAAAAAAAAAAGTCTGACATTTCATAAATTCAAATTGGATACCTCTATATTGTTTTTAACTGATTGATGCACTTCTCGAATTATAACCTATAACTTGTTGGCATATATTTCGTATAGATTATAAGATCGAGCATTTGTTTATGTGTTAGCCAGTTAATATAATAGCCCTGCAAACCCATAGTTATTGGTAATAAGTCGAATTTGACCATCTTATAAATTCAACTTAATTTAAATTAACCATCTTAGAAACACTTTTAATTTACTAGATAATCCCTCTGTTTTTTTATCTTTCTCACTTGGAATCTTGGCACTATTCATACTTAGAGAGAATCTTCTCAATTTTTTTCAATTTATAAGAAAAATATAGTCATGTGGGGTGTTGTTTGATTCGTCTAAATTAGAACATTATTAATATGCAATCATTATAATTTTTACTAATATATAATGAAAGATATTTAAGTTCAAAGAGGTGCATTGGGAGACGCGTACAGGGAAGTGAGAATGCTAAAAAAACAGAGGGAGTACCAAACAATGACGGATTTCATGAGAAAAAAATACAAAGTATATTGTGTGAGAATTGACAATTTATATATTAAACGATGTATATCAACTTTGGCAAATTAATAAAAATCAAATAAGGTTATATAAATTCTTATAGACAATAAAAAAGTATTTATGTTATTGAATTGGATCAAACTATATATTAGTGTCCACTATCATAGACCCCATGCGATACCCAGGCCAAAATAAATGAATGAAAGCTAAGTGGTAAGGTTTCACAATTACACTGTACTTATAACTAGTTTTTGAAGTCCGTGTGATGTAAAGGTTATTGTTTTTATGTGGTAGAATTATAACGATATGTCATTATGTGTCGTAATAAATAACATAAATTAGATATTAGTTTTATTTTATTTTGTTATGTACACAATCCTTTTGATTTATGAGATTTTTCAAACGTAAAGTATCAATGATTGACATTGAAAATAACAAAATTGTTTTAGTCAGGATTATCAAATTCTTAGGTAATTTAGTAAATCCGAACTCTAATTTTCTTTTATCTTTACCATTATGAATTTTTCTACTTAATCCAATATTTATTAGAGATAAAGACATGTCACCTCCACACTTTTTAAGATCTTATATATATATATATATATATATATATATATATATATATATATATATATATATATATATATATATATATATACGAACTCATAAGATCATGATTGTATTGTAGTAATATAATCATAATCGTAATTAATGATTATTTTTGTAATGCAAATCTCAAGCTCTTTATAATTATAATGAGATTGTGTATATTTTTTTAGTATGTACCAAAAGTTATAATACTGAATGATATTATTAATTTTTTAGATAATATAATTACTGAAAATCAAACTTTACTTTCTCTTTATAATTCATATACTCTTATTTTTACCATAATTCATGTACAATTCAATTCCTCCGTTATGAAATAAGTGAAACACTTTTATAAAAAAGCTCTCACGTATAAGAGAGAAGTGTTTCACTTATTTAAGAACAAAGGAAGCATTAATTTCGTACACTTTTAAAACTTTTTAATTGTTATATGATCCAACGCATAGGTTCAAAAATAATATTGTTATATGTTACCATTCATTTAAAATATTATATTTTTATAGGTTGTAAGCACTCTTCAATAGTGTAAAAATTATATAGCAAATGAATTTTATTCTGAATCATATTTCAAGCATCCTCCAATGGTATAAAAATTATAATACACAGAATTATGTAGCTAAAGTTATAGTCAAATTACATAGTATGATAGTTTAGATTGTTTATTCAAAAGCAAACTCTTATTTTCTCTTATCCAAAGCTCCTTATATGTATTCATATCTATATAAAACTCTATTTTTAAAAAATTAAAAATTAAATATAATGACATGGCCGACATGCTTATGTAGCGCTCTCTAAGCTCTATAAATCTTGAAGAGCTCTCTATTCTTTCGAAAAGTTCCTCTTATATATATGTTTAATTTATATCCAAAGATATTAATTTAGTTCATCTTATAAATAAATTTAATGTTTTCCCTAAAAAATAATATAATTTTCTAGAACTGTGATATGTTATTGTTGAGTTTCTTTATTTTTCTTTGTTTTTAATTATAAATAGTAATCCAGTTCGATTGTAGATTAGATTGATTATCATTGACAGCTCGGATTCTTTGCTTTTGAAAATCTCCTATATATGCATAATGTACGAGTTTTATTATGGGGCTAATCAATAACATGTTTCTTCTTATAATTAAGCTCAATAAGTATATAACATATAGATCTTGTTTGAAAGCATAAATCAAGTTATGTTTAGGTTCATAATTTCTAATTGTTCTTATTTATACATGTAAATTTGGGATTAGCTATTATTTATGATATTCTTTATTGTAATTCTTATTCCTTATGTCCTACTCAATATCAAATAAACAGATTTATATAATTGATAAATTTCTACTTTAGTATCAAATATAACTTTTTTACAACAACACTACCTTATTAGTTTGCATCGAATGCAATACCTTCTTAAAGATAATACTTTTTTTAATACTTCCTTGATAAGCTAAGAAATACTTAAATAATAAAATTGCAATAATTTTTAAGACACGGCCAACACTCTCAACGCTTGCAAAAGCGTTTCGTTTATATGATTTTGGTATGAGCTACGGGTTTCGAATGAGCGAAACCCATACCTAGTCTTTGTTTAATAAATTAATAGATTTAAAACCCATACCTCAAACCCGTAAGGCTCATACCAATACCTATAGGTATCAAATAAAAGAAAAAATTTAATTCTCAAATAAACCAAACACATGGTATTAGGAATTGTCGTATTATTAGTTTTTTTAATAATTTGGGATATTATTAATGATATGGTTCAAGGCCAGTGGGACATTACAATTCTAATCGAGCCTCAACGAAGCCCACATAACTTTACCCAGCTATATTACAAGATTAAGGTTTGAACCCCAATACCTATCATTGCCGTATTATTATTAGCTCTAGTGTAACAAAATTAAAACTAGTTGTAATATTGATTAATATGATATTAAAATAATGAAAATACTCTAAAGTCAAGTAATATTGATTAAACCATTTCTAATCATTTGTTCAAACACTCCCTAGCTCCTGATCAATCTATATATAAACGACTTCACCCTTTGCAGTTCTTCACACAATTAAGACAAGGAACCCACTGTTGTCATTGTCAACTCTCTCTCGCTCTTTGTGCAAACTAACTCATTTTTTTTCACCATGAAAGAATGGAAAGGCAGTATGTTTCATTTTATTACATCTTTAGTTTCTTATTTTTATTTATTTATTTATTATCTACTTTGGATGTGTTTAATTGCTGCCTAATTTAATTACGCTGCCGTCCTACTGTCAAGACTCGTCGGTGCTCAGTCGCCGCTCTCGGAGCTCGGTTCTCCCCCTTCCCCCGCTATGCGTTTCTTCCCTAAAATCGAATGGGTGGGGGAGGGGTAGGGGGGCCTGCTTGGGCGGCGCGGGGGGGGGGAGGGAGACTCGCGGGGGTAGGAGAGGGGGGAGGGAGGCCGCAAGCGGGGTGGTGGGAGGGTGGGGGGGAGGGGGTGGTGGGAAATATTAGGGTTTAGGGTTAGGGATTAGGTTTATGGGTTAGAGTTAGGATTAGGGGTTAGGGTTAGGGTTAAGGTTAGGATTAGGGATTAATGACTAACGGCGTTAACCGCCGTTAGTCATTAAGGGTATTTGAGTGTATTACAACAAAACTCGGGGTACCTGGTGAATTTTGAAAACATGGGGGTACCAAATGAATTTTTTGAAAACTCGGGTACTGCGGGTGAAAAAACCGTAAGATATTTGATTGATGTACTATTCCTTTTTACTTTTTCAGCATAAATGTACTAAATTTTATGGTTAATGTTTCTTTTTTTGGCGGCTCAACTATATCCTGAGAAAGTGGCAAATGGATATGTAGTTATGTAGGATAGAAATAGGATAGGATAGAAATAGATAAAAAGAGAGATTCATGTCCTGAGAAAGGGATAGAGATAACATATTACCAAAAATGGATATGTAGCAATTAAATGGTGCAATGGTGATAATAGTGGCCCTTGGAATCTAAACTTCATCATTAATTTCATCCGGAATGCCATGGAAAGGGGACTTGGTATTGAAATATCCTACAAAAGTTGAGAATCAATTGTCGTGGCTGATTTGCTTGCCAAGCAAGGCCTCACCAGAAAGGATGAATTCATTGCCTGGTGGTAACTCCCTTTGTTAGTTCTCATTTTTTATGGATTATGATTCGATGTATCTAGTATTAGAATGGCTGCTAGCCTGCTATTGAGATTACTTTGTAATATTGTGGCTTCAAAGTAATAAATAAATCAAATTATCAAAAAAAAAATATGAAACTTCTAAATAAAAGAAATGTAGTAAGTAATAAAGAAAGGACGGAGTATTAAAAAAGGGTCTCGGATCTCCAAGTAGGAGGAAAAGAGTTGGATCACTTGCAAGCCCTTGATCAGGTTGGATGATCATACAACTTCCCTTCTCAAAACCAAGTATAATAAATGACAAGAAAAAAAAGAAAATTAGAAATTGATTCAGCCATCAAGTTTTAGTTCTCTTGTTGCCACCTTGATCAATATTTACCGCTACGCACTAGCTAGTTATGTAGTACCAAATATACTTGTTAATATTCTTAGTGCGTGTCTGCGTGACAAGATTCTTTGGTTTGGATTTTCCACTAATCTACTATATTTGGTTTTAATTGATCAGGACTATGTGCTTCTATCCTGAAGGGAATGTGGCAAAAGGTGGCAAAGAGTACATTTCCATGTACGTAAAGAGGCAAAAGAATAATGCTGGTCGAAACAAAGAAATTAATGTCGCCATCAAATTTTTCATATTAGATCAAATTAGTGGTGAATATCTAGTCATTGAAGGTATGCTCGTTCTGCTTTGAGAACAATAATAATGCAATAACTGGACATAAAGGAGCTTATTAATCCTACACCCAAGTGTACACCCCTTCACATTAACCTCTATCATGTACTTAGAACATGATTATATAGGTAGAGAATGTGAGAGGGTGTAAATTTTCGTCGGGTTTAAGAATTTTTCCTAATATAATACTTCAAGGAATAATTAATGGTCAAATTATGTTGTGACAAATATAAAAGTAAAATATGAAAAAAGTATATATACGTTATTATGTTTTTTTGGCCCCTCTTATGGCCATGGACCTTGAGTGATTAGCATTCAAATCTACCCTCAAGAGTCAAGAGCCAGGAAAAACATAATATTTGCATATTATATCATCTAGACCGTGCAATATGCATTTCACCTCCACGCATTTACATCCTTGTGAAATCTAATTAATACTAATGTTTTTAGCTATGTAAACAAAAAAAATTATAAATTATTGTTAGTTTTGAAATACAGGTCTTTTGTTTGACATTAAGTAGCAAATGATCCAACAAATGAGATAGAGGGACTGCAAACTATCCGTTAGTCAAAAGGATTTAATTTTAGGGAGTTGAGTTTGCAAATTGGTGGGGCGTCGAAGCTAGCAAACCCAAATATCAATAGCTAACATCATGTATATATTTAGGATGTTAATGGATCTTAGAGCTGACTCAAATCTGTAGAAGTGTTTCACTTTTTTGAGAACAGATGAAGTATATGTGTACCGAAATATAATAATGTGTGGCATGCAGATTTGGGAGAAAAGCATTTTGATGCTCGCGGTAAAGAATGGGGAATTGCCCAAGCTCTGGAGTTCAATCATTTTAAGAATTCAGACAATAGATTTTATGTGACAACAGTTGCACCATTGGGGCTGAGATTTTTATTACCAGCACTAAACCTCATTACTCAAAGATGTCTCATGTCAACACCATTTCAAGAAGTACATTTAATATTATCAAACTAGGACCTTTCGATAACAATACTCCTGAACCAGTGGATTCTAATATCACATTTGTTACCAGCTTCGACGGTGAACCTTAAACTTGGTGCGTACTAATGAAAATTATCTTCCCACTTTTCTCGAAAATGATTTTGTCGATCCGTGTTACATACAAGTACATTATAATTATTACTATATTTGCCCTTGTCTTTTTGTACTGTAAATCTTCTTTAACTTTAACTTTGACATATTATATATGTAGGAAACTACAATTGTATCGTGAAGGATATGGATTGGGAAATGGCAGTCATTTTTCCCTATATTTATTACTTGTGGACAATGACAAGCTCTCAAATGGAAGCAGCATGCTTGTTAATTTCGAGCTCAGTCTTTTAAACAAATATACTGGAGCATACGCTAATGAAAAAACTTGTAAGTTTAACTTTTTAAATTCCATGCTCAATTTTCTTTACCCTAATTAAATTAGTATTTGAACATTTCATTTATCCTTCACACAATTACCTACTATTATGTGTATTTGGAAACAAGTGCATGGATCCAAGACATATTTTTAGACATACTTCTCACATATATAGTCATTGTACTCGAATGCATATTGAGAGAAATGCCACCCCTTCTAAGTTCTGCGATCCTTTTGTAAATGCATCGGATTTGAAAATCAAGTTTGCTTGCTATGGTCGATAAGGTGGTCGTTCTAGCTTAGGTAATCAATTCGGATTCGCATCCCATAATATGATCCTTTGCCATGTGGGGAAATCTCTTGATCTTGAGTTAGAGCTGGAATCAAGGTTAGCCTAGTTGGTTGGACTGTTGGGGGCTTTCCTTCCACCCGTGTGCGAGGGGTTCGATTCTTGCCCCCTGACAAAGTGTAATCCCCAATTTTGCCCCACTTGCAAGGGATCTGCATCTTACATTTAAAAAAAATGTTAACAGAAATGCGAAGATAGACAAAGGCGTCTCTACTAAAATTATTAAATCTTTATGCTTATTGGTTCAGGGATTTTTCAATTGTTTTCATCCTTAAAATATCGATTGTTTTTTCTGGCAGTGCTTCACTGGTTCACTCATTCTAAGGTTTCATCTGGTTTTCCTGAATTTATTAAAGGAAGTGAGGTCTTTAATTCGTCGAACAGGTTTTTCGAAGGAGGAAGTTTGGATGTGAAAGTTCATTTTAATTCCATCTTCATAATCAACGATGCTGAAGGTTAAGATGGTCACAGTCCACCATCTATGAAGCACTACATTGCTTGCACACCATTAATTGGCTTTTTCTTCAATCTCCAGTTGATAATAACTTAGGCAAATCTATATATGTTTCTTTATCACAGAATTATATGAATGTTAGGTCCAATCTCAAGACAAAAAAGATTGAAGAAAAAAATAACCGATAAAATAAAACAAGCTTTGAAGTTACTATATATTCTACTAACTGGGATTGGATCACTTTCATATATACTTAAGATAAACTGATGATTTCTTACCATAATATTTGCCTTATCGTTTGTATTTTGTTTCGAAGTGTGTTTCAATTTCTTCTTGGCTTGTATTTTTAATTTGAATTATTACGTAATGTTTGTTATGATCTGAGTAAATTGTTTTTGCTAAACTATTATTATTTCTCGCCATTAGAATAAAAAAACGACGTCACATAATTGATTTAAGATCATACCTTAAAAAGCTTAATCCGACTTGTTGATAGCCAAAAGAACTTGATCCAAAAACAAAACAAAAGATGAAAGTACCAATATTGACATATATATTGTGCCATTATAAGGTTAGCATTTGAAACAATTCATCAAAAGTTTTCTCCTCATGTAAGCAAGAAAGTACTTTTGTTTACCATAAAATAACAAGCATGTACGCGAATACACAATACACAATGCAAATGCCATACACAATGTAAATTACAATGACATACCAAGCAAGGCTTGACCTAGTAGTAAAGGTTTGGCCTCATGACTTCAAGGTCATGGGATCAAATCCTATTAGGGGCTTTTTGGGGGTGAGGTTTCCCTTACCTTCCCCCCTCCCTCTCAAATAGTCTGACCTGCAAACCTTACTGGTTAAACCTGAGCGAGGTGCCAGTTCAGTAGGGTAAAAAATGTAAGTTCCAATGATGTACTTTTTGTAACTGCTCTTCTTCATATTCTTTGTTACATGGGCCTTCTTTTCACCTGAAAAATTTGTTTTACGAAAAAATTGGTTTAGATAAGTTTAAATAAATTAAACAAGTTCCAATAAGTTGTAAAAACAAGATACCATATGTTCTAGTAAGTTATAAAAATAAGTATCAAATATAAACTTTTAAGATAAAGTTTAGATGTATAATTTAATAATTAATAAATATAAAAGTATAAGAGTTTGAAAGAAACACAAAAGATGTTTACAAAATTTTGAAGACAATAGAAAAACTAAGACAAAGTACAAGAGTTTCACAAATTAAGCATAAGAGTTTGTCGTAAGCAGAGAAACTAAATATTTAATTCTGTAAGATAAACCTCATGTTTATTAAACTATATATTATAAATAAAATATAACTATCTAAGTTATCCAGCGCACATTCTTTAAAACTAGTCTATATATAAACAAAAAACTCCGAGGAACAATGAAAGTGTCACATAAGATTGTCATGTCACAATATATAAAAAAAAATAATTAGAGTTATTTTAGATAAAGAAAAATTTGCCGTTTCGTTCTCAATAAACAACAAGTGATTGTTATATAATACCTATAGAAACTAATAGTAAATTTAGTTATACAATTCAAATCATTATAAATTTTATTTTTATTGAATTTAACTCTACCGCTTCTGATTCCAGTCATCATTGAAGGTAATCATTGATCGTTACTATATTATGTCTGCTTTCAACTTACTCAAATGTGTCACGCGTGTCGAGTATCAAACCATGTGGTGGAGAAACTCAATATTATTTATTGAGTTAGAATTGAGAAAAGACGGAAGTTAATTATTGTGTGACTAATTATCGTATTTTTACGAGGAACCGTGAATGGAATAAAGAAAATGTTTGTCATGAAAAAACTACCTAGTCCAATAGGGTCGAAGTGAAAAACTTTGAACTCAAGGGACGTTAACTCAAACTATCTGCTATAATAAAGAAACGATTCAGTTAACTATAAATCTACTATAAACTAAGTCGCAGTTAAGTTCCTCTATGTACTCAAGTAACCAACAATTGTTTCCCCCTAATAGTTACAGCTCTCAAACTTCCCTCAAAATTCTCAATGTATTATTGGCCTAGACTTCAGTCGAAGCCTTACTTTTTGTTTCCTTTTGATCTCAAGTTTTGCTCAAAGCTTCTCATCAAGAAATTATGTAGACAATTTTTGACAATTACTGAATATAAATGAGATAATTTGGGGGTGTGAATGTGTGTTATGTGTTGCTCACTTAATAAAGAGAATGCCCTTACCTGCTTTACATCATATCAGTCCTTATGAAAAACTATTTGAGAACAAAACTTCCACTGATTATCTAAGAATATTTGGATGTCTTTGCTTTGTTTCTACTCCCTCTCACAATAGATCCAAATTCTCTCCTAGAACTACACCACATGTTTTTAATGGCTATCCTACAGGTAAAAAAGCCTACAAACTTCTCTACCTTGATATTTTTCAAATTGTTATCTCTAGGGATGTAGTATTTCATGAACACCATTTTCCTACTACAAGAAAATAGGTTTTGGGCAACGAATATTTTCGTTGCCCAATGGGACAATTTCGTTGCACAAAAGTTTGCGCGACGAAATGTTCACGCCCCAATTTCGTCGCTTTAGGTTCGACGCCCATTGTATTTGAGGCATCGAATATTGTAATCGTCTCACAAACCACATCTTGGGCGTCGAGTTAAATGCGTTGCCCATAATGGTCTTTTGTGCTACGAGCCTCGTATCCGTTGCACATTTATAAGGACAATTGGGCAACGAGTTTCTTAAATCGTTGCTCATTGCCCATACTTCACTGACTTTTGGCAACAACACCTTAAATTTCGTCGCCAATATTACTGAACTTTGTGCAACAATTACTATTTTTTGTCGCCCATTATGTCTTGTAGGCTTACATGCATGATGTCTTGGGCAACACCAGTTTCATCGCCCAAAATACTTTAGGCTACAAATTGTTGTACATAATTTTCAATCTCGTGCTAAATTGAAATGACAATGTGCGATCCCTATTTTGTTGCCCAAATTGGTATGGACTACGAATTATTGTTATCGTGTAATCTATAAGCTTTTTCCCTGTTCATATATTTAGATGAACCTATTAAAAACAAAAGTATGACATAATAGAAGAAGTATTCGTGGAATAGCAAATTGTATATAATCGGAGTACAACAAAATAATCTTCAAATTTGACATCAGATGTAACTTGAATAATTCAAAATAAATCTAAAAAAACTAATTAGCAGTATCCATAATCTACGAAGAAATTCACATAATCCAAGCCTTATCATAGCTTTCCTCTGCTAATTTCGGAAAATAATCACGACCCATTGTTCCTGATAAAATAAAAAACGTTATAATTAGATACCCATGTGATTAAAAAATAGGGGGGTTAATGATCTAGGTGCACCAATATAATAAGTATTAACTACAATCGCAACGACACTTCAAGTAGAATCATCCAAAAGAAATGCAGGTCCAAAATCATTCATAACCACCATATTTTAAAGGTCAAAACAACATGATAACCAAAAGAATCATCCAAAAGAAATGAAAGCAGATGGTTCAAGGAAAGGAGCCAAAATGGTATAATGACATATAAAATATTGGTAAATGGTATAAATTTAAGCACTTATAAGAAACATTAACCCTCAAAACTTTAATATCCTATGAAGGCTCTTATTTTCAAAAAATGTGGAGATGAGCTACAACCTTATAGATTATCAGTCACACCCTGCATCAACATTAACATTACTCTACTACCTCTAGACAGGCTCCTATTTTGGGCAAGGTAAGGAGGCTTAGATGAATCATGTGTGCACTTTTCACCAACTAACCCTTGATTCTATATGCAATGACCATATGTTACTTCACATTTTACAATACAAGACAGGCAGAATTCTTAATGATTCATTTAAGAGAGTTTTTTATAATAAAAAAAATAGTGAATTTTAGACTTCACTATTGATGGGCATACGTTATACATCCACTCCATGGTGACAAAGAAAAAATTAGGGCATGCTTGTATTGGGGGAAATGTTATAAGAATGATAGAAGAAGAAAAAGAGAGAAAGAAGGGGTGTCTGTAGGGGTTGGTGGTAGTAAGAGAAAGAGAGAAATAGGTTTAGTTCATTAAATAATTAGATACTTTTTTTTGTACGTCTCATCCAATGAATCGCGCCATTGCAAAAAACCCCGTCACTAAAATCTATGTCACCTGGTGCAACAAAAGGCTTATAGGGGAACGTCCAAGTTCGAGTATCAGAGGAGTAGACAGATATCTGATGAAGTGGCTTTTGCAGTTCTAGCTTTTGCACACAAATGACCTTGTAATAAGGTGAAGTGTAAGGGTCAAAAGCTAAATTAAGTGCAAAATTGTTTGTTGTGAACGAAGAAGTAGGAAGTACTTCAAAAAATTTAATTACCACTCAATACTACCTTTCCAAGTGGTAATTAAGGGTAATAAATTTTTCGGATGTAAATAGATGATTTAGGTAAAATAGCATTACCATGGTTATTGGCATGGGAATACCTTTACAAATTTACATCACATTAAATTACCATTACCACCATTTATGAGAATTAACCAAATGGGTTATTAATGGGAAAAGAGCAGAAAAAAGTAAACATGATCCACAAAAATCTGGAAAAAATTGAACTGAGCCTGATTTATGGCTCCTAATTTTGATCTCTCTCTAGATCGACTCCACCAATAAAAAAAACATAGATCGTACCAATATACTGGAAATTCAAGTAGCAGAGGATTCACTAGGTTACTCTTTACATGAAGCAGGCTAGGAACAAAATGACGAGAGTGACTTGTACAAGGTCCTCTATAGAAACAAATTTCCTCCATTTGAGGCTCGTTTCACTTCAACTTTAAAAATGATATATAGATAACATCAGTCATAATTATACAAAATTAGTCTCAATAATCAACTATCAGTTTAGCCAGATTCAGTATCAATTAGTTTCAATCAGTGAAAATCACTGAATTGCACAAGAGAATAACACTGTAGCATCATCAGCAAAAATCAGTTCCACTCAATAAAAATAAGTTCTAATCAGTAAAAATCATAATAATCAGTAAAATATAAATTAAAAGATACTTAGTCTAGAAATATTGTTAAAAGGAACTGATTGAAAGACGCTGCCATATGCCTCCCTTCCTATCTGTTTCAGGGAATCATTGACTCTATAGCCAAACTAAAATGGTAAAAAACAATCAAGAAAAAAAAAGAGCTTATTCTATGTTTGCTAATAATGTGATTTTTCGATTCTATGCTTTCTTTAAAACTATGATAAGTTTAATATAGGGGATAGAGGTCATCAAAAGAATAAATAAATAAAGGTGATACTAAGTTTAAACCATCAGTACATTGAAAATAAAAATTTTGACACTTGAAAATCATTAAGTAGAAACTCAAAATGATACGTGACCTTAAAGAGCCATGTTAACTCTTACTAGTCTTCATTTATCTTATTTGTACAGTAAAGGTACACTCGAATACACAATTTCCACTTTGACGGTAAGATTACATAGATCCAAACTCCTAATTAAAAGTCACGGCCTCATGGGTGATAATATTGCTCAAAATGGTGTACGAATTCTTGTTGCACATATCCAGTATTAATGTATTAGCTGACAAAAATGGTACGTTGAAAGCTAAAACAGCCAATAAAGACAAACATGATAATGTATAATGTCATTCTAGAAGGATATTTTAAGATATGTGGAATGTCTAAAGGGAAACCAAATATTCTTGATCAATTTGCAATAAGTTAGCATTATGCAAAACGACTTCAGCATCAAGTAGCACATCACCACAGAATCAGAAACTAAATTCACAAAGGCTGTCGACTGATAAAAATATTACTCGTAAAGCAGAAAGGAAATGAAATCAAAACATGTAAAACAAGTCAATAAGAGGAAATATAGTGTTTGTTGGAGCATCTTAAGATTCCTTACTGTGTTTAGGAGATGACAATTGTATGACGACAACCACATAGCAAAGCACATTTACGCAAGCATCTCAATATTTCCCATTCACGAGTAAAGCTTCGAATATGAAACAAAGATAGCTCGACTAATCTTTGATCATATCAAGTTCCTCAACATTCAGGACACTATCAAACAACTTCAATCACTTCAACACATACGGATCCAGACATAGCAACGAAAGTGTCCACTCAATTCAACCACCATGGAAGAAATAGGCATTGGGCAATATGAAAACTATAGGGCATGCAGTTAAAAGAATTCACAAGAAAAGCACATAGTATAATATGAGTCCATGTTACAGTACTAAAAAAAAGGAAGTTTTATCTGAAAACTGTCCGAAAACAAAGAATAGTTTTTTTACTGAAGTCAATGTCCTAAGCAAGGTCCATAGGGTATTAGCAAGAAAATGCAGCCATAAAGCTAGTCATCTAACCTCTCTAACAGCCATCACCTCTGCATGTGCCGTTGGGTCTGTGTATTCCAACACCATGTTGTGACAGCTGACAACTACTTCGTCATTACAAACAACGACAGCACCAAAAGGACCCCCATGTCCACATTCAACCCCTTTATAAGCTTCCTTAATCGCTTTTGTCAAGAATTTGTGGTCTCTATCCCGTGCAAATTGTTTAAACATTCCAAACAGGAGAAGCAAACATTACAATCACCACTTATACTAAACTCGGCTATGTCACTCATCATATAACAGATTTCAAACAACATATATGCAGATTTCGACTTGTGTGATTACCCTCTTGATGACCCGAAAACGCCGAAGCCACAGAGATGGTTCCATCTTTGGCTTCGACCACTGATGAAAGAGGTTCACGAAGAACTCAAATCAGTTAAATTTGATCAATTGGTAATCATCATATGAAAAGCTGATAACATAGTGCATAGAATAATTGGAACAAATCAATCAAATTACATCCATTTGGAACAAATCAATAAAATTACAACCAATTGGAACAAAAAGTTCAACCCACATCAGATTTCCAATTACCAAATTATAGGCAATTGCACCTCATTTTAGTTTTAAAAAAAAGGATGGAAGATCCAGCATAATTCTGAAGTCATAGCATTAATATAAGATAAATGCAACAAACAAAATCTGATCATGTGTTAATGCATCATAGCATGAACTAACTCCAGCAATTCAGAAGCAAATAACTTTTCATCGTTGACCGATCAAAGGCCAAATTATGTCAATTACATAATACAGTATAATACAATGATCATCTTTAAAAAGCGTATAAAGTCAAAAAAAGCGTACAAAATCTACAATCCCATGAAAGCAAAATGACAGAATTAAAAATAAAGCATCAATGAAACAAAAATTAACAAACAACCCACTAAAATTCAATTTCCAAAAGCATGATAGATCAACTCCAATTAAAATTTAACCAAGAAATTAGGAAAATTCAACAAACAAAAATCATGGGTTTTTCCAGAGACATACCATTAGCATCACCCATGATTGAAATTTAGATCAACAATGAGCAAAATTTCCAGATGGGTATTCAATAATTGGAATGAAAATAGAAAAAAAGAGAACATGACAATTTCATACCAATAATTCAAGGGTAAACAACTGTTTTGCTTGACAAGAAGGGGGGGTTGATTCGTGACTTAGGGTAAATAACAAAAGATACCAACCTTGCCGCCGAAATCGCCACTAGCCTCACCGCTGATCTCCGGCAGCCACCCACATCACCACCTGCGTAATTGAAAAAGTTAGGGCAGAGTAGCAGAGGGTAACAATTGACCATCAACCAAAATTTCGATCATAATTGAAGTATTCACCAAAGAAACATCACCTGAGGAACGTCGAGATGCTGAAAAACGTCCAGATGCTAAGCAACGTAATGGTGATTGAGAATGTCGAGAAATCTAAGAAACGTCACATGAGATACGTCAATTATCGCAGGTTGATTCATGAGAAACGCAATTGGCCATCATAATTAAACTCCTCACCTGAGAAACGTCGAAGTTCTCGTCGGAATCGTCACCAATTCACCGGGAAAAGGAGAAAGATGAGGGCGTCACCGACCCGAACTGAGAAACTTCAAGAGTGTGAGTTGAGGATGAGCAGTTAAATTCTCGAGGATGTGAGAGGAGTACGTGATTTAATGGGAAATTTTTGTAGCGGGCTTTTTTCCGCTATTTTCTTTTGAGTATGGGCAACGAACTATAGATTTGAATTGGCCCATTCACTAAACAAGGAACGAAATACATAGTTTTGTCGTCTAATTAAGCTAATGGGCAACAAAAAGTTAAATCGTCGCCCAAAAATGATTTTGGGCAACAACAAAAAAATTAGTCGCCCCATAATGAATACTAGGGCAACAAATTCAACTCGTCGCTCTTGTTTTCAGCTATGGGCCACGAAATACAATTTTGTTGCCCTTGAGTTTCATATCCGTCGCTCAAAACCTATTTTCTTGTAGAATAATTGTGATTATTAAGAAAATTAGATTAGACCTACAACCAACTTAACGTAATCCCATGAGGTCACGCAAATAAGCACAATGTTGGAACAAATTAAATAAGTCCAAAAGGCCTATGGTGGTTTGTGAGGAGTAAGTAGGGCGATTTTTATTTGCTCAATTTTGCCTAAACTCTTCTGCAATAGATTGTTATAATGATAGTTTTTGTAATATAAGTCATTAGAGTGTTTTTGACACATAAAGAGAATAAAATTCTAAACCTAATACGCCCTCCATAACCAACTCCTTCCCATCAAAAGTAAGAGAGTGAATCTGATTTATCTTTTTAAGTCTAAGCAACGTGGGAATCTAATTGGAGCTTGTAGATTAATTAGAGAAGCAACAAATGGCGCTCTTAAACTTTAAAAGCAAGTGGAAATCATGAATCAAAGGTTGTTACTATTGTTATGATTCATTTAATTGTTATGCATGTGATCCTTTGATAGACATTAGGAAATTGTATCCTGAATTTTCGATTTTTGCACTGTATTCCTACATCTCCTACTTTACAATAACTCACTTAAGTTTTTAGCCCAATACAAGAGTTCACTAAAGCCTTGAACCAAATTTCTAAGTTACAAACTCTTGAAAAAATAAACTTTAAGAATTTAGAACTCAAAATTATATAGGAACTGTAGAACTTGGTGGAACTGACTCAAATGTAGATCTAACACAATATATTACGTTATGAATCTCTTTCTACCACCAAGATACATCACCTTTTCAACATCTAAAGCCCAAATCCTACTACTAGATGTTTTTCCTTAATAAATATACTTTTTTTCCTAAGTAAATAGATTAATGAACCACAATTTACTACCTAAACCAAACCTAAAAGGAAGCAAACCAACTAGGTTAGACTCCGTCAATCGTTAGGCAGGTAAACAAAGCCAATCCATGCCAACTAATTACAGCAATGATGCAGCATCTAGTTCAATTTACAAACTAAGAAACCAGTTGTAATCCTTCTCAGAGATCTTCTTAGCATGACTACAAGTACTCTAATTCTAGTAACATTCTTAATTTGCTTAACAACCATGGTAATACTAGATACACATTGATTCCAAGACTGAAAGAACTAGTCCTGTGAATATATAAGAACAGATAAATTAATGGAGTATAACAACAAAAGTACCGCAACATCACTTGAGACTACAAATTAGTTGACATTTAATAAGTGAAGTCCAACTCAACCATTATAATAACTATTTCCTAGATATATTACCAAACGATCCAAGCTCATACTCGAGTACACTTTCACAAATATATGTACAGATGACAATTGCATTGTCCAACTGTATCCATTTTTTAGTAAAAATAAGTAAATCAATAAGTAATAAAATAAACGACTTGACGCAAATCCTAATAATATACAATAAACGACTTGACGCAAATCCTAATAAGATACAATAAACGACTTGACGCAAAATCAATAATTAGTCTTGATTGGCCCTTGGGTGTATCCATTTTTGGATAAAAATAAGTAATAAAATTAAGCTTTTAATGTAGAGAATAATGTCACATGCTAAACATTTAAGAAAGTGGCATTATTTATCATTCTTATTGATGTTAACACTTGACCTGAACATACTGGAAATAAACTGAAGTTACATTTTAGTTTCCTTAGCATGTCGAGAGTGGATACTATAGGTAATAAGATGCAACATTATATATACTTACGGCTGACTAGTCTTTCACAATCCGCGAAACATCATCTTAACTTCTCTTAAATTATCTAGGTGAGTAGTATTTCACAATCGACAAAACATCTTTAACCCTTAATTTCATTACTAAATCTTAAATAACCCATATATAACTCATCTACTTAAGCATACTATCATTAAAACGTTACATATAGTGAAAGAAGAGGGCGGATTATTATGGAGGAAGCGAGAAAAAAAGAGGTCATTGGTCTTATTTAGTTGTGGTTAATTAACGTTAATGACTTAAATAGAGGTGTATGAGGGTTTAGCAACGGAACTAGAAAATAATAACTACAAAAGCTAATAGTCTTTAGTCATGAAGGGCATATGATGAACTTTAAAGAAATTAAGGGGTATGAGGTAAATTTTGAAAAGTTAATTTGAGGATATATGATAAAAAAAAATTTAGAAAGGGATAACGGTAAAAATGACTACATAGAAAAACGAGATGCATGTAGATTAATGAGCTAGCTTATTTAAAATTATAATATTTTTAGTTTTGAAGGAAGGGGGAAGATTGATCTAACCCATTATACCCTAATAGGTCCGACAAAAACATAACGCACAACTAAAATTCTTTCGACCTGGTATATTATATTCTAATACCAAAAGAAAGTCTGACATTTCATAAATTCAAATTGAATGCCTCTATATTTTAGCTGTTTGATGCATTTCTCGAATTATAACCTATAATTTGTTGGTATATATTCGTACTGATTATAAGATCGAGCATAGCTTGAGTGTTAGCTAGTTAATATGATCACCCTACACACCCATAGTTATTGGTAATAAGTCGAACTTGACCATCTTATATATTCAACTTAATTTAAATTAACCATCTTAGAAACACTTTTACCAGATACCAAACAATGATGGATTTCATGAGAATCAAAATACAAAGTATATAGTGTGAGAATTGATGATTTATTTAACGAAGTATCTTAACTGGTTGCAAATTAAAAAGATAAAACAATCATACAAGGTGGATATTTTAAAAAACGGGGTCTTAAGATTTTTTTTTTTTGTAAAAAAAGTGTTTATAATTGAAATAAGTTCAAAGATAATGTATAATATAAATTTTCACACTATTTAAATATCAATCTATATCTTTTCTAAAGACCAAATTGTTTCAAACCATGTAACCCTATAAATATCAATTTATATATCCTATAACCAAAACCCCGTACCATATAACCCTGTAACCTATCACCTGATATTTATTAATATAATAATCACCCCTTACTTGCTAGTATTTCCTTTTCTTTTCAATATAAACTTAACGATGCTACGATAAGAGTGGACATAATTTAAATATAAAACATATTAATTTCTATAAAAGAACTCATATTTTAAAACCCTATAACCCCATATTATAAAATCCTGTCCCTTATAACCTCATACTCTATAATCTTGTACCATATAACCCCATAGTCATTAATATAATAATAACCCCTCACTTGCTAACATTAGTTTTTTTTTTCTCCCTTTAATTTCAATGTAAACCTAATGATGCTATAATAAGAGTTTTGCTACAATTTAAATATCAAACATATCACATTTTATAAAACAACCAACATTTTCTAACATAGAAAATAAAATTTTTGGGACACTAATTACGGCTCTCGAGGAATTGAACCTGAGTCTCCACATGTATAACACTAATAACAATTTGGATGTAGCACAAGCAACCATGTTGATGGGGGTATCATAACATCAATATTTACAACTCAATATTACTTACTCCATCCATCCCGGAATAGTCTGAATACTTTCCTTTTATGTTTATCCCAAATTAGTTTGAATACTTCCTTTTTTCGCATGGTTTCACTAGTACTATGTTATTTCTTTTAAATTCCTTTGGTCCACACTCTATCTTTTTCAATAAAAAGTTACCCAACTTTCTCTCTCATCCAATAAAAAAGACTCCACCAACTCCTATCACATCTACTTTTTAAATAAAAATAACATTTGATAACCACACTACAACTTATCACCTTAAACTACGGGTGCGAACAAGTGTTCATATCTTTTTGGGACGAAGGGAGTATACCAATTGTGCTACTATATATGTACAATAATTAATGTGATATTTAAAAAATGTGTTCGATAAATATTATTAGTTTTTGATACCAAATAAACATTTAATATATTTTCTTCTCACCATGGGTTTTAATGGAAGATGGATTAACTTGATTATGTGTTGTGTGTCAACGTTCTCCTAATCCTTCGTTTTCAATAGGGGCGTTGGAGGGATGGCTAGGCCATCTCTTTGGCTCCGTCAAGGAGATCCGCTCTCATCTTATGTCTTCATTTTGGTTGCAGTTGCTTTCTCTAAGATGTTGCAGGAAAAGGTCAGGGATGGGCTTCTCCATGGGGCTAAAGCCGGCCGTGCGGGTCCCGTGATCTCTCATCTCTTGTTTGCGAGATGATAGCCGCCTATTTGTAAGAGCAAATCGATAGGATTGATCTACAGTAGTTGATATTCTCAACCAATTAATATGAAGCAGCTTTTGAGCAGAAAATTAACTATGAAAAGTCATAAGTCTCTTTTAGTAGGGGGTGAGTCTGGAGACCAGAGAAGAAATTATGAGTGTCCTGAATATGCGATAGGTTGATAGATATGAAAAGTATCTCGGGATTCCCACTGTTGTCGGAAGCTCGAAAAAAGTGGTTTTTTAATCCTTTTTGGAAAGAATTTGGAAGAAATTGAGTGGTTGGAAAGGGAAATTTCTCTCTCGGGCAGGAAACGAGGTTTTATTGAAGTCGTTCATCCAAGCAATTCAGACATATCACATGGGTGTGTATAAGTTGCCGGTTTATGTAATCCAGCGTATTCACTCTTCTATGGCTCAGTTTTGGTGGGGGCAAAAAGGTTCACGACGGAAGATCATTGGAAGAGCTGGGAGTCTTTATGTACCTTGAAATGTTCTGGGGATATGGGATTTAAAGACCTCTCGATTTTTAATGATGCTCTTTTGGGTCGTCAAGCTTGGATACTTGTAAGGGCGCCTGATTCGTTGTTCGGGCGTGTAATGAAGGCGAATTATTACCCCAAGTGTGAGTTCCTTGAGTCCTCCCTAGGATTGATGGGAAGCTATTATTGGAGGAGCTTATGGAGTGTGAAGCGTTGATAAAGGAGGGGATGGTGTGGAGAGTTGGGGAGGATGTTCAATATATGGAATGATCTGTGGCTATCGGATGATGGGAATAGGTTTGTTACTAGTGCTGCGAATGATGCTGTGGGATGTGTGTAGGATTTATTTGATTTGGGGCGCATGGATTGGAATCATGAGTTTATAGCGACTCTTTTCAATAAGTGAGATACCTAATTTATTCTATTGCTCGAGTTTTAATTCTATTGTTTGGTATCATGTTCGTAGAGATTAGAATTTTGTCACCCTTCATTTAGCGAATTAGTTCCTTTTGGTATTGAACAAGTATGGGAAAACCATTGCCCTAGTGTTATTTCCCATATGTACTTGTGGACACTTTGTCCCTGAATTAATGGAACTTTTTGCTTTTCCCCTCAAAAAAATGGTTAGACTATTGACACCAAACTTGATATATACTTCATAATAATCTGTCCAAATTTTGATAAAAATCTCACGAGCTAAGCATAAAAGATGACTTCATTAGTACCATTAATGATTTTATAGTATTAGTCAATTCAAGCCTCCTAATCATACATCATTTGTGATAATAATTAACTTGGGGTGAGTCGGGTGACTAAATACATATAAATATAGATAAACACTTATGGTTAAGGGAGTCGATACCTTCTAATTAAATATAGACATCCTCATATTGGAAGAATACTATTATATGAGGAAAACTTACTGTTACTCATAAGGTGTTAGGGATGAGTAGGGTACATCACTAAACACGTAGAGATTCACTAGTAGAAAAATGTTGATTTGCGTCTCATAAATTGCGTCGTACAACCGGTGAGCCGACGCAGAAGTATCATTTGCGTCGGATGGGTGTTGCGTCGGAAGTGCATTCGTCGCAAATACTGAAAGTAAATGGTGGGAAAATCATGTGCGTCGGATGCTTGCTATGTTCGACGCACATGAACACAAGCAATTTGCGTTGAATGCTTTGCTACATGAGACGCAAATGAATATAATAGGGGATTTGCGTCAGACCATCTAGGCCCATCCGACGCAGATCAATCCAGCAGCCCACTTACCTTTTAATTCACACGCCCAACTCATCCCTCTCTAAACTAAAATTCTCACTCTCACCCTCTAACCTAGAACTCCCATTTTTTTTTTCTACGCCGCTCAATCTTCATCCCCTTCTTCAATCTTCATCCCCTTCTTCAAACTCTCTAATCTCCTCTCTCCCTCCCCTTCTTCTCCTTTTCCCATAAAATGAAGCGAAGATCTGTTCATTTGTTCTCCAATTTCATTCGTTCGTTCGTATTTTCAGCGAATGGTTTGGGTTTGTAAATATTCAACTTTAGGGCAAGAGGATTCAATCGGTGCCGCTTGTGATTGGCCAGTTCATGGAGATGGTGATTGTGATTGTGATTCAATCGATACCGTCTCTCTCTCCCTCTCATCTACCTTGATCTCTCTTTCGCATCTCTCTTTCGCATCTCACTTTCGCATAATCGCATCTCATCAAGCAGCGAGCGAGTCAATTCGACGGAGAGTTGCAGCAAAAAAGAGATGAAAATGGAGAAGATAAAATGGCAAGGAGAGAGAATCTGAAGCTTTAATGACGGAAAAGAGAGAGATTTGAAGCTTTAACGGCGAGTGCAGCTGGTTGAAGCAGTGAAGGATTGAAGCTTAAGATGTGAAAATTCAATATAAATATTTTGTAATTTTTCTGTTTTATTTTATGTAATTTCTCGATTTTATTTTCTGTAATTTCTCTGTTTTATTTTCTGTAGTTTGTATTTTTTTGTAATTAGTGTTGTAAAAATGCCACTTCCTATTTTTTTTTGTAGTTAGTGGTTTGGATCTATTATCAATATAAATTTGTTTTAATTTCCATAGTTTGTAATACAATTTTGACTTCATCAGCACAAAAATGGATGTTGTTTATGTTGCCTCTAATTTATGAATTTCTAGCTCTATTTTTAAGCTATTAAGTTCAAAGATGTAAAATATAATTTGGAATATAAATTTAAACTAGAAAGTTTTGTAAATAATAAAACAGATACGTAGTACTCACATAAAAAACAACACTTAATTGAAAAAGAACCGAAAGTATATACTGTCTGACATAATAACATATACTATCAAGCAACTAGCAAATAAAATAAATGCAATGCAACACACAAGGCTATATTAAAATAAAATTTAGTTTATCTTTAAGTTGCAAAACACAAAATACATTAAACACAAATAAACCGATAAGGCTATAAATTACTTCGCTTTCGCTGCGCACTCTAATAAAAGAGAAAATAAATTACATGTAAGAGACCCTGCAAATAAGATTAGCAAACTTGGTAGACTAATTCCACCAATAATACAAGTAAATATACATATAATATATGCTCCATAAGCATGAGAGCACACCACATTCCCATGAGGCTTCCCTTTACTTACTCTACCCATCACACTCTCATTATAGTGAAACAACTAAACCAAATATTAAACAAATTTTATATCCTATGGCAAACTAATAATTCTAAAGAATCATTAGCAACTCTTTTTCAGAGTTTAGGAGCGTTTTGCTCTGATACCAACTGTAACACCCAAGAATTTCAAAGCGGAAAAGAAAGAAATAATAATAGTATTATAAGACGATGGCGGAAACATCGTCTTCTGGGAATGCCACTTCTAAGACAAAGGTAATTAAATAACTATGTTAAGAGACCAACTTAAATAAATAATATCAATAAATAACTAATTCATAGTATTCCAAATGAGAAAATTCTAACTAGCAGTCTAGGCCTAAAACAACTATCATTTCATTCTCGCATCTCAACCCGAGCCCAAAACCAAAGAAGATTCCCATCAACAAAACCTGCAAAATATACAACAAACATCCACAATCAGTGAGGAGTAACTAGCAGTTCTCCCAGAACAAAAGAAATCAAAGTACAATTCAGACATAGATTAATAAGAAAGGAAACATAAGGTCAAGACAACTATGACATGCATCCAAAATCATAAAGCTCTCAAGTAATACAAAAGATAAAATGAATAAATCATCTCAAGAGTACTTTTATAAAAATAAAAGTATAAGTAAAACAAGTGATTGAGTCAGAAACGAACGCCGATGAATCGCAATTCACTTCCTAAGGTTTGTCATATCGCAATCTCCAGGTCAGTCTATGGGCTTACGTTCCCCACTGCATGTGTCTAAAAATGGCCAAACTCCCGATGCAGGGTAGAACACGCAGAACTCCCTGACCTCTCGGACGACAACAATTAACCCAGGTTTACCCCTAGTTCGCAAACCAGGTAGTTGGCATGTTCTTCACCGGGGACTACATCTATCCCACCGGATGTTCTTATCTCAAAAATAAAATCATAATTCATAAATGTCATCAAAGTATCATTCAGCTCAAAAATATTCGTCAAAAGGGATGTCACCCGGCCTTATACTCATAATTCATCAAAAGTAATTTTTTACAAATCCTCAAAGTAGTAACTTACAAACTTACAACAAATATCTCCAACCACAATACTTTGAACATCACTAAGCATCAACAATGATATTGAAATAGTTTTTACAGCACTAACAGTATCAATTAGAAATGCATCATATCAAATAAGATCACCAAAAGTAGAACATACGTACAAGATCATATGAAAAATTAGACTACACAAAATTGTGCGCTCAACACCACACTGTGCGACTGGCGCACTAACCAAACTAAGTCTGACGCATCAGTGTGCGTCTGACGCCACCACCAATTAACTCCAAGGCTTATTAAATCAATGAAACGTACACGACTAATCATTTTTACATAAACCAAACGTAAACATAATGATACTCAATAATAACCACAGTAACCTACAAATCATAAACTTCCAAGAACATAAAAAGTCTCAATTTATTTCTGATTATTAAACCCTTAAATAATTATAAGTAATATCCTCAAACTCATAACAAAAACACAATAAAAATTATTAAACTAATAAAAACAATCAGTAAATTATCACAAAAATTATCATATGACCATTATGAATATACTGACATGGTACAAATTTTTTTTCTAATTTTCGGACTCTTAAAGTAATTTTAAATGTTAATTTATCAGTAAAGCTAATAAAATAATTAAAAATAGAAATAAATGCCCAAAAATTTCCAAAAATTCACATAACATGCATAAGCCCACGGTAATGCATAATATGCAAAGAAATAGATTTTTCGGTCCCAAAAAATAATATTCATGATTTAAATACCAACAAACACAAAAATGCAAAAACAGATAAATCAATTAAATAAATTTGTAAACAGTAGGAAAAAATTATTCCAAAGCATGAAATACATACTACACACATAACATGCTTCACGAAAAGTAATTTCAGCAATTATAACATTCGTTCAATAATTATTTTGTAAATAAGCCATAAACGCATAAATTACCAAATAAATCGAATAAATATTAAAACCCAGACGAAAATTATTTTTCTGCATACAATATTAATACAGCATATCTCAAGTATATCCACGTCACATTTCATCAATAATTTCATTCAAAAAGTATTTTAAACAATTCCTAGTGTAATAATCTAATACTGAAAATACTCTAATCTCTATCGTTCTAAGATAACTACTAGTTACCTGGAACGTCGGAAGGAGAGCTGAGTCTAAAGGGATTTGAAAAATATGCGTGCAATCCAATTGCTCCATGAACGATAATTGTAGCAACAAGTCACCAGGCGTTTTCTTCTTGAACATTGAAAAATCTCATTTCGTGCTGTTCTGGTCCGACCATGATTTCTGGCGAGTGAAAGATCGTATTCACAATCGCTCTGGTCAAAGTGAAGATCAAGATGTTATAAACGTGCTGTCAAAATTTGCAAATTCTCCAACGGTTAGATCTCCGGATATGGTTAATTTCGTGAAGGTGTGACAGGAAAAACCAGGATGAACTTTTCTCTTATTTTTCACTTCTCTTCCTCTTCTCTCTTTTCTTTGAAAATGACGAGGCTTAATGAAGAATGATGTTGAATTTCTATTATTAAAAATCAGAATTTATTGGCAAGGAAAAATGAAGGGTTTAGGAGAATGTTAATGAGGGATTAAATGAGCGGTTACAAGATATTCAAAGGTTAGCTTAATGAGCACCAAAACTCTTCATCCTCCACACCATAATTGCTGATTTTCGGCCAGCATGACACGCCACATGCGATGCAACATTTCATCACCCAAGTCGTCCAACAACGTTACAAAAACGCAACGCGACAAAACTGCATCCTAAACGCCTAAATAAATAACGAAACTAATATAACCTTTAAAATAAATAACTAACTACATAAAATAAATATATATAAATATATCACAACATAAAAATATATATACACATTTTCACAACACGTTCCAAAAATAATTTAAATAATAAATTATTTATTTTTACGAAAAAAATCATTTTAATGTAAACAAACACCAAAAATAAAGGGTGAAAATTACGGGGTATTACAGGAGGTGGCTGGACCGTAACGCCTCCGACCGCGTTGTCCTTCACCACCTCCATCACCACCATCAGCACCACCATTACCACTACAATTACCATCCTCCTCCACCGCTCATACATCATCATCATCCTCTCTCCTCCTCCAACGCTCGAACATCATCATCATCATCCTCTTCCTCCTCCTCCTCTCGTGAAAGGAAGAGGAGGAGGCTCCGGTCTCCCTCCCCTCCATCATCAGCACCAACAACACCATCATCAACACCCCTCCACTCATCATCATCATCATACTCCTCCTCCACCCCTTCTGAATATGCATCACCACAACGTGGCGATGCGTCGGAGTCAGACGCGGACTCCGACGTCTACAATCGGACTCCGGAAAACTACAACCGAACTTATTGACATTTGTCGGTAAATCTGCAACAAGACTGGGTTTGATCATGCCCCAACATCACTGCATGGCCTTTCCCATGTATTCTTTTGTCTAGGGTTCTTTTTTTTGGGTTTTTTTTTTTGCTTTCTTTTTTTATGGTTCTTTCGTATTTTTGTCTGTAGTTTGGCTCCATTAGTAGTAGGAGCATATTAGGTTGTAATAAATTAGTATTAAGACTTTTGTAATGTAATTAATGTATTATGAATGAAATATGTTTTTTCTTAAATTGTCTCTCAATTTATTTATGTTATATTCTTATGTTGTCTCAATTTTATATTTCCACATTTCCTTGCCCTATCAACAAATTAAAATACAGTTCATTATGTACAGAAAAATATTTAAATATTTAAGATGGCTACAATGGAACATTAGTAATTGGGAAATTTTCCATGTATATGGTAAGTTATGTTAAGACATGATTAGTTTAAAATAATATTGAAGTCATAGTCATTGAATCATTTGTTGTAAAATTAAAAGGAGTTAGATTCTTTTTTCTGATTTAATTTTAATTCCCTGTGTTATGAACATAAGAATTGTTAATATATAATAATCCATATTATGCAGATAAAGTAGATGGGACAATAATTAATTATTAAACAGTGTAGACTGTAGTGGATCAATTTTTTTTTATGAAAATAAAGTAAATTTCAAATTAATAGTCCCAAGTCTTCCTTCTAACAAGTCCTTATGACTAATACATTATATTCAATTGCCCTGTCAATAAAATTGAATTACATTTCCTTATGTACGCAAAAGATATGATTAAACTTTTGTTGTCATAATAAAATGAACAATTTTAGACATGACATATCCTGTATTTGGACTTGACCCTGCAATTTAGGCTTAAACTAACGTTCATAAGCGATAATTAAAAATTTAAGATGGCTATACTGGGAAAAGAGTAATTGGAAACTTTGACATGTATATAAATATGTTAAGTTAGATTAAGACATGAAGAGAAAAAAATACAATTGAAATCATAGTCATTAATCATTTGTTGTAAAAATAAAAGGAGTTAGATTATTTTTTCTGATAACTTTTTATTCCCTTGTGTTATGAGCATAGAAATTATGTGGGACAATAATTATTTAAACTGTTTTAGACTGTTGTAGATCAAAAGAATTTGATGGAAATAAAGTTAATTTCAATTTCATAGGCCTAAGTCTTCCTTTTAGTAGGTACTTATGAATATGACATCTTATTCAATATGAGGTCAACACACTAGTTCCTGTGAGGTAATTATGAGGTATGATAATTAATTAAAAGGGTTGGAACAGAAAATTAGGGGTATAAGTTCATTTCCTTCACTTTTCTCATTTTTAAAAGTGCACCACTAACCAATTTGTATGTTTAATCTTTTTGCCAAAAGTCACCACTTTTACATTGTCTGCTTTGTTTTTCTTTTCACAATAAGAAATTAAAATTTTAACAAATAATATTTGACACACCAATGAATATATATTCAAACCCTTTATATCAATTTTTGAGAGAAATAAAAAAACAAGGCATTGTATAGAAGGCATTAATACAAATGCAATGAAAGCCTAGTGGTGTAGTAGGTTGTGTAAAAACCCTAGCCGCTATTCTCTCCCCTCCTCTCTCTCTCTCTCTCTCTCTCTCTCTCTCCTCTTTTCACAGAAAATCCTCTAGACTCTAGAGGGGCTGCCATGGATGTTTTCGTCCATGGTAAGCCCTTCTTTCTCTCCTTTTTGCAGTTTCTAGTTTATTTTATTGCTTTTTTTGTTTTTTTGCAGTTTTTAATCAGTCCCATCTGTGTGATGGCTTTAGTCTCCTTTATGGTTTTTGTAGTCACCGCCTTCTCGGCGGGTCTATTAGTTTGGTTTCTTTGTGTGTTAGCGGGGTTTGGACCCTGGCTCCAGTTGAAGATTGATTTGTTGATAGGATTTTGTGCGGGATTGCAACGGCGGTCAGTACTTCACGTACAATCGGTTGAATCAACTCTATTTCTACATCAAAACTACATCAGATTGTTATACCCCCTCGTAGAAGGCTGCATCAGACAGCGATGTGAAAGAGGGTATTTAGAAGGGTTATTTCTGCTCAACGATCGCGGTTTTGCCATATTAGAATTAAGTTTCTTTCAATTTGATGTGTATTTTTCAGTTTCTCACTTCTATTGTAGATGTCGTATGACTTTATATTAATGAATGAATTTTCACTTCAAAAAAAAATAGTAGGTTGTGTAAGAGCAACCTATAAGTGTCTAATCCCATTAGATAGGATTTAATAGGCTTCCCTCCTCCCAATGTATGTCCGACTTGCAAGATTTCATTAATTATGAATTGTGTAACAAATATGATGGCAAAACTCAAGAGATAGTTTAAGTTTAACATTTTTTTAGATTTTTATGTAGCCACTTAGCCATATAGTTTTTCACACTACTATTATGAGATGTTTTTTTTGTTATTGTATGCTTTTTTTTTATAATATAACGCTGCCCTACTATGAAAGTACATGTTTTAAGTGAAAATGAAATGATGCCCTTTACAAATTACCAAATTAGAAGTGACATCTTTTATCTATTATTTGGCGTGGACAAATGCTTTGGTAATGACCCAGGATGTATTAGGCCATTTCATAATTTTAAAATAAATGATAATCAGCGAAAAGTACTCAAATGTAGTTATCCCAGAAGTTATTACGCAAAATTACCGTTGAACAAATGGGCTGGTTATATAAAGGGACCTAGCCATAGCATCCTAGCATCACATTTTCATTTCAAACAATCAAAATGAACAACGAAGCGTATGGAAACATAGCTGATGAGTTTGATGATGATTGTTTTAATCATCGTTTCACCTTCAATGGTATAGAGGAAGACAAAGAATCTTTCATTACAAACGAGAGAGCCAGATGGGCCGAGAAGATGGCACGGATCTTTGGCGATGAACTGGTAGTGGAGCCAAGAGATCCTAGGCTAGTTGGATTAAGTGCTGCAAAGGTCGGTTCTAATATAGACCTTTTGTTCACCCACAAATGGCCTAAATTGGATGGGAAATCACAAGACAAACTGCTAACAGTTTGTAAGAAGTAGGGAATGGAGGTTTCCACTATCTTAAATTTCCCAAGACCTCAGAGGATGAACTGGACATATGCCAAGAGTCTAGTTCTTTCTTGTACCCAGCCCTCCCTCAAAGTGGTGAGGATGGAAGAAGGTCAAAATGATCATCAGGGGAGATTAGTGCACTTTAAGTGTATGTGTAAACTATGGAATCTACTGGTCCAAGAACACTTCCTTTCCTGGATGTATGTTGCATTGATCAACAGGAGATATGCGTGGGACAACAGTTACCAAAAGAATATCTTCGAGGCAAGGTTCAACAACTCCTCTAAAGATGGCTACTATTTCGGAGTTTCCAAGAGCAGTGCAGGGCGCGAATTAGAAGCCAGTGAATACGAGGCTATGGTAGACACAGTATATAGGGAAGACTTACAAATGTTATCTCTAAATGAAAGTCTTTTCATTTGATATGTCATAAATGACTATATCTCTATTATATAGATAAGTCATGAGACAAATGTAGCCAAGACAAATGTAACCAAGTTACCTGAAATGGTAATTTTATCAATAATACATTTGTTTTATTAAAATTCGACTATTTTAAGATAAGTTTTTATTCACCAAATTGAAGTAAAAGAACCATATGACCATTTACTTATAATATTCCCTAAAAAACTGCCTCTATTGTTCCAAATAACACTTTTTTGGTTCGTGCTATGAATAAATTGTTGAACTTGTGTCGTATGTAACCAGATGTTAATGTTCAATTGTTTATAAATTTAATGATGGCATCATAGACATGATAAACCCTTTGTAAAGATTGTGATCATGTTTAATTATATACAGCATGGACACATCTAATGACGAACGCTTACCACATCTAGAGTACGATGCAAATAGGAATATGGTACGTCACATATTAGTCCTCAAAATTGTTAATTTTAGTGTAAATACAACATCAGGTGGTTAATTTCACCCAAAATTCATATAACTTTAATGTCGTACTTTAAATTCTATTAATTTTGTTATTTTCAGTGCAATGAACCCTAAAAAATCGAGAAGCACCACAGTACTCCTATTAACATCCACCAATTCTTGGATGGAGATAAAGAACATAACAACGAAGACAACAATTCTGACGAGGTACGTCTTTATGCACTTTTGGACGTTTGTTAAATACGAATATACGGTCTTAATCCCAAAATTGTAACCCACTTGGCAAATACAGAATAATCAATTATAATTCGCAGGAAAGTAACGTTGGAGATGGGGATGAGAGTGATAAGGACTCTGATTCAAAATATGACATGGAGGAAAATACAATCACATTCTTCGACCTTGAAGTTTGGGATCAAATTGGCAAGGATTTAATTTTTAAGATTTTACAGTAGATGACATGAAAATACTTTCTTTCAAGAGCCATCACAATTGTATGCAGTTCTGCAAGATGTATACCAGAGTGAAAGGTTTTGGTGTACGCCGTAAGAATCCAATCAGGAGCAAAGTGAACGGACACATTACATCTCAATTGGTTTGGTGTAATCGGGAGGGATTCCGATCAGTGAGCTACTTGGAGAGAAAGGACAGGAGGCACACACATAGACCTATCACGCGATGCGGTTGTAAAGCGTTGATCAATTTCAAATGGGATCAAAACTCTTGACACATGGCACGTGACACAGTTTATAGAAGAGCACAATCACGAACTTGTTCAAATGAACCAAGTCCCTTTCATTAGGTACTTCAAATGTCGAACTCAACATATACAAATAGGATATATTACATTCTTTTTTAACTTTGCTCATTTCACTTAAAAAAATTATTATTTTGTTTTTAAAAATTGCAGGAGCCAGAGAGAGGTCACTGAAGCCGATAAACTACAGATTAAGTCGTTACTCAACTCTGGAGTACGTCCTTCCGTTACTAAGAGGAATATAGCCCAATAGGCTGGTGGGATAAGGAAAGTAGGATTCTTAACTAGTGATTTGTACAACACGTAAGAAAAGTTAAAAAAGGCAGAGATACATGATGGAGACACCGAAACTGTGGTCGCATACTTATTAGGGAAAAAATCCTCGAACCCTACTTTTTTTTTGAGCTTCACTCGTGATGAGCAAGGTGGGATTGACAAGATGTTCTAGTGCGATGGAATATGTCGTGACAATTACAAGGCTTTCGAAACAGTAATTGCATTTGACGTAACTTACAAAGTCAATGCATATAGGAAGCCACTTGTTGTCATCGTTGGGGTGAACCACCATAGGAGGACCGTCCCATTTGCCGTTGCATTAATTGCAAATGAAAAGGAAGAGACGTATAAGTGGGTGCTCCAACAGTATCACTGACGGTGATAGGGCCATGGCGAATGCTATCAAGGCCGTATTCCAAAATGCTCGTCACAAGTTATGCTTGTGGCACTTGATGCGGAGCGTCAAAGGTCATACCAACAAGCATTTCTGTAGTGGTTTCATGAAATGTGTGGATGGATATAGGACTATAAACGACTTCGGACAAGCATGGGGAGAATTGATGACTTCTTTTGACATTAGCGAAAAGCAGTGAGCAAAGGATTTGCATAGAGACAAAGAAAAATGGGCTAAAGCTTTTATGCATGGGGATTTTTATGCTGGTAAGTAAGTAAGCTCCAGTGAAATCATATTGGTTATGTCACTTTATTATTTTGGTCATTACCTAACGTTGTTTTAATTTTTATTTCTTTTGTTATTTGACGTTCTTCTTTCCTTTTTTATTGTACACTACTGGAAAGTACAATTTTAACGTCCGCGTATTGTAGGGATGAGAAGCACACAAAGATGCGAGTCAATGAACAACACGTTGAAGACCGTCCTAACCAAGAAAATAATGTTGTACAGGTTTGTTCAGTTGTATGATCAAGTGCTTGAACATATCCGTTTTGATGAAGATCAAGATGAGTATATTTCCACACACACCTTTCCTGTCATCCAAGGCGTCTTGTCGGAAATCAAGACACATGCAGCACGGACTTACACGAGAAATGCATACGAGTTGTTTTGTAAGGAACTAGAGTTCGAGTCAAGACACATTGTGGTTAAGACGGAAAGATGCTTGGACCACTGTGACAGTCCATCAAACACCTACTGGCTGAATGATTGCATAAGTAAAAATATGAAATATATAGTGTGTTATAATATAAACCAACAGATGATGTTTTGCTGCTGTATGAAACTCGATTCCATTGGGTTTCCTTGTCGACATATGTTTGCTGTTATGAAAGCTGGAGACATGGTTGAAATACCAAAAGGTTGCATTCTTCGGAGATGGACAATCAAAGCCAAGTTGCATCTTCCAATCCCATGTGGACACCTTAGTCTACATAAAGAAAACAACGAGAGAGCGGCTACCGGACGTTTTGCATTTCTAAATGATTTGAGCACGCAACTTTACAGGATGGTTTCAACCTCATACGAGCGGTCTATGTGGTTGAAAAAAAATTAACGAAAATGCTTGTGCACACAGAAAAAGAGAAGGTGACCCCCAATACAGATGAATTGGAAGGGAAGGGTAACAAGGGTAAGGGAAAGGGTAAGGGTAAGGGTAAGAGACAAGGTACTAGGAAGAGGATGGTGGAAGAAGTGGAAAGGAATTATGATCCTACTGAAGAATTGGGAATGAGATTTGATTCTATGGAAGAAATGGTTTCTGACGATCCTAATTATAAGCAAGGAATTGCTAATTTTGGCGATGGTTTTAGTTTTGTCAACCTATTGAAAAAGTTCATGCCTAAGACATATTGTGAAGGTGATGCATCAAATGCTAAAGACTGCTATGAAGTGATCACATTCACCAAAATGCCAACTGTATTCGATTAGGATCCTAGCACCCAATTTTAGACACTAATGCAAATAATGTTTTAGGTTGTGGGTTTTAACACATGTCTATGTTTGCGTTCCTTGATTTGAATTGTTTGAATTGTAGACACACTTCTTATGTGTTTTTTTATGGGTGACACATTTTCACATCTGTAATAATAAAACGTCATTATGATAGCTCAACAGAAGGAAAATAAATAGCATCCTATATTCCGAGGTTATATAAATTCTTAACTAATTTGTTCAATTAAGTTATTGCGGAGTAGCTTCTTCATGCTTCAATGTGATTTTCCGCATATGATTATTAATATGGTTATGTCTAATCACTATTTTGTTCATTTTAATGTCCAAGAAATGTCACCAACCAAATGCATATGTCAACAACCAACTATTTTTGTAGGGTTGTGAATTTTACTTTGCCGGTTGTATATATTTTGGTATAAAAACTATCCTTAGTTACAGTTTTTTCCCTTGTCCCACCCATGTTGCCATTTATAATAGCGATTTCAGTTTTACTATTTCCTAAATTAAATTTAAAATTATTACTATCAAAATTAAGAGAAAATAATCCTTCGTATGCTGTATTGCTGTCCTTTATGATTTTATTGGGTTACACAGTTGTTATAAAACACAAACGTCCTTTTTTTTATGTAATCTTAATATTTAGTGATTTTAAAATTACCAAATAATGTACACTGGTCAATTGAATCTGCAAATAAAAGGAAATGGAAAGTGGGGGATAATGGGATCACAATTGTGATGTTTATAAAGAAATATACCCATAATCCGTCATATCATGATAACTTCCTATAAATTAAATTTTTAAATAACTCTAAGATCTCATGTAACACCCTGTCCTTCAACTACTAAGATACTAAACAATATATCTAATCAAGAAATATTAAAAAGACGTTAGCGGAAATAACGTCAGGACGATTATGCTACTCTAAAACAGTAATTAAAGATAATCCTCAAATCAAATTTTCATAACTTCAAAAGAAAAGTAATATCCGAGGGAAACATCATAGTTCTAAATAAAGTAATATCCCAATTGTAACATATTATCAATCCAAATACTATGAGACATGCAAGTCTCCCGATAAAACTTAAATAAAACTAAATGTCCTTGAAAGCCATCCAAAAGTAAGTCTCTCTATGGTCTACATAGAATTCATCTACCAAAAACAGTACTAGGAGCATCTTCTCACTACAAACCCTCACTCTGCTAGCCCAAGCAGTCACAAGTCTAGCAGTCATTTCCATCTGCAAGGATATATTAAATAATTCCACAATCAGTGGGGAGTAACTAGCAGTTCTCCCAGAACAATAGCAATCAAAGCACGATTCAGAATTAAATTATTAAGAAAGGAAAATCATGCAATCATTACATCAATAGCATGCACCTAAAATCTTAAAGCTCATAGGTAAAACTAGCGATCATCAACAATAAGTAAACATGATATAGTGAGAGAAACAATTCTAATATATATAAATAATAATAAATCAAGAATTCAACAAGTTATTGAGTCAGAAACCGAACGCCAGTGAATCGCAATTCACTTCCTAAGGTTTGTCAGATCGCAATCTCCAGGTCAGTCTATGGGCTTACGTTCCCCACTGCCTGTGTCTAAGAATGGCCAAACTCCCGATGCAGGGTAGAACACGCAGAACTCCCTGACCTCTCGGACGACAACAATTAACCCAGGTGTACCCCTAGTTCGCACACCAGGTGGTTGGCATGTTCTTCACCGGGTACTACATCTATCCCACCGGATGTTCTTATCTCAAAATACAATCATACATATAATCCAAGTATCATTCATCTAAAATATTCATCAAAAGGGATGCCACCCGGCCTTATACCCACAATTCATCAAAACAATTCTTCATAATTCCTCAAAATAAATAACTTACAAGTTTTCAACAAATGTCTCCCACAATAAACACTTGAACATTTCTAAACATCATCAATGATATAAAACAAATTTTTACAGCACCAACAATTCGTTCAAAATATATCACCAAATAACTCTAAAACTTATTTATTAAAAGAGTAGTAACAATTAATCATTTTCTTTCATAAATCACACATAAACATATGGTTACCCAATAACACATACTGCATCCTACTGAAAATCAGCAACCCAGAATATAATAAATTATGAATTATTTCTGTTTAACAAGCCCTCAAATAATTTAAAAGTGTATCGTCAATTTCACAACAAAAACACAATAATAATTATTAAGTTCGAGCATTAAAATCATACAAAAATTATCATACGACCCTAATGGCTCTACTGACATGGTAAAAATTTTATTTATAATTTTTGGACTCCAAAAGTATTTTTAACAGTTAATATACAGATTACTCAATAAAGACAAAATAATAATTAAAAATATAAAAAGACGCCCAAAAATTACCAACAATTTACATAACATACCAAAACTCACGAAAATACATAATATTCAAAGAAATGAATTTTTCGGCCTCTAGAAGTAATTTTCATGATTTATATACTGACAGAAACGAAATTTCAAAAACAGATATATCAATTAAATAAACCAGTAAACAGTAGGAAAAAATTATTATAAGGCATGGAATACATACTACGAATGTAATATGATCTAAGAAAAATAATTTCATCAATTTCAACATTCGTTCAATAATTATTATGCAATTTAACCAAAAACGCACAAAACACCAATTAAATCAAATAAATACTGAAAATCATGCGAAAATTATTTTTCTCTACACAGTATTCACATAGCATGTATCAAGTATATTCATGTCAAATTTCGTCAATAATTGCATTCAAAAAGTATTTTAAATAATTCCTAGCGTAATAATCTAATACCGAATAATACCCTAATCACTATGGTTCTAAGATAACTACTAGTTACCTGGATCGTCGGAGGCGAGCTGAAAACTTCTGGAAAATTCCAAAATAGGCGTGTGCTCCTCTCCTTCTTCAACTCCCAAGCACCAAGTATAAGAAAAAGGCAAGAAGAACAAGTCACGAACAATTAACAAGGAGTAGAAAGTGAAAACTTTAGAGAGATTGTGGATAATGATGATGGCCGAAAATCTTAGAGTATGGCAGCAAGGAGTTCTGATTATTTTAATCAGAATTTGAAGTGATAAAGGTTGGTTTAAAGAGGTTTAATTAGGAAGAATGATTAAGGGGTTATGGGAGTTACAAAACAACAAAGAGTCACAAGGAAAATAAAAAGAAAAGAAAGAAGAGGAGGCTCTCCATCTCCTTCACTAGGCCGGCTGTCCAAGCCCACCAACCAAACAAAAATTTCAGCCCAATTCAACAAGGATTCATGCTTCAAAAGTCCGCCACGCGAAAAATCGATAACTTCCTAAACCGCGCCTAAACTTTGAAAATACTTAATAATGAAAATAATTCTAATAAATTATATTATGAATATAAATAGAGTAAACACATTAGCACGCCATAAAAATAACAATAATAATTCGGCTCCCAAAATTATAAAATAAAAATCATTAATTTAGAGAAAATAATAGTTTTTAGAGAAAATTTTTGCGAAAAACTAGGAGCAAAATTATGGGTTGTTAGAATCTCCCCTCCTTAAATAAAGTTTCGTCCTCGAAACTTCGAAAACACACAAACAAGACAAGAACACAAATAGTACCTGAAACGAATAGTTCCGGGTATTTCAGTCGCATCGACTCTTCGGTTTCCCAAGTAGCTTCTTCGTACTTTTGACTTCTCCACAGTACTTTAACCAAGGGAATCACCTTCCTTCTTAGAGCACGGTTCTGACGGTCCAATATACGAACAGGTCGCTCTTCAAAAGTCAAATTCGGCTCAACTGATTCCGACTCAACAGGGATCACATGCGAAGGATCACTACGATACCTGCGCAACCGCGACACATGAAACACATCATGAACCTTCGACAGCTCTGGCGGCAAAGCCAAACGATACGCGACCTCCCCGATCCTTTCGAGAATCTCATAGGGACCTACGTACTTCTGACTCAACTTGCCCTTTTGACCAAACCACATCACTCCCTTCATAGGAGAAACCTTCAAAAGCACCTTATCTTCCACCTCAAAAGAAAAAGGTTTCCGACGCAAATCAACATACGACTTCTGCCTATCTTGAGCAGCCTTCATCTTCGCTTGAATTACTTTCACCTTCTCAACTGTATCCTAAATTAACTCCGGGCCCAAAATCAATGAGTCACTGATGTCGCTCCAACAAGTAGGACTACGACACTTCCTTCCATAGAGAGCCTCATACGAAGCCATTTGGATACTAGCTTGATAATTGTTGTTATAAGAGAACTCCACCAAGCTAAGAGACTTGACCCAAGACTGTAGAAATTCCAAGGCACAAGCACGAAGCATATCTTCCAAGGTCTGAATAGTTCTCTCAGTCTGACCATCGGTAGCTGCATGAAATGCAGTACTAAGCTTCAACTTCGAACCAAAAGCCTCTTGCAGAGCAATCCAGAAATGGGATAGGAATCGCGGATCATGGTCAGAGACAATGTCTTTGGGAACCCCATGAAGACGAATGATCTCATTAGCATAAGCTTCAGCTAACTCTTCCATAGACCAAGTGTTCTTCATCGCAATAAAACGAGCCACTTTAGTCAACCGATCCACAATCACCCATACAGCATTCAATCCACCAGCAACTCTAGGCAAACCCATCACGAAATCCATCGAGATCGAGTCGAACTTCCAAGCAGGAATAGGCAAAGGTTGCAACAAACCACCAGGCCTCTGATGCTCAATTTTCACCTTCTGACAAACCAAACACCTAGCTACGAACTCGGCAATCTCTCTCTTCATATTAGGCCACCAAAAATTAGCCTTCAGATCCTTATAAAGCTTGTCACCCCCAGGATGAACGGAATAAGGAGTACTATGAGCTTCTTCGAGAATCTTCCTCTTAAGCTCACCATCATTGGGCACACACCAACGCCCCATAAACCTCAAGCTATCATCAGCACAAATCTCAAAATTCTCTGCACGACCTTGCATCTTTGCTTCACGGATCTTCTCCAGCTTCGGATCACCTTTTTGCTTGCTTCTTAACTCCTGGAACAACTCAGGCTCAGCACTCATGGAACCCAACAATGCAGACACATAACCCTGAGGAACAACCTCGATATCAAGCTTGCAAAACTCTTCACACAGTTCACGAGGCACCACCATAGCAGCGTTTAATGAATGCTTACTCTTGCGACTCAGAGCATCCGCTACTTTATTCGCCTTACCCTCTTGGTAATCCAGGGTCAGATCATAATCCTTGATCAATTCAAGCCACCTTCTCTGCCTCATGTTAAGATCACGCTGAGTGAAGATGTACTTCAGGCTCTTGTGGTCAGTATACACCTTATACGGAACACCATACACATAGTGTCGCCATATCTTTAGTGCAAACACCGCAGCAGCTAACTCCAGATCATGGGTCGGGTAATTCCTCTCATGCACCTTCAACTGCCTCGAACCATAGGCTATTACTTTCCCTTGCTGCATCAAAACACAACCCAGACCATTCTTCGATGCATCACTGAACACATCATACCCAACGCCCTCAGATGGCAAGGTAAGAACAGGAGCAGAGGTCAAACTCTCTTTCAGCTTCAGAAATGCCCCTTCACAATCCTCAGACCAGATGAACTTGCAGTCCTTGCGCATCAAGCGAGTCAAAGGTTGAGCTATCTTGGAGAAATTTTGAACGAACCTCCTATAATAACCAGCCAGACCCAGAAAACTCCGAATCTTGGTCACATTCTTATGACTCTCCCACTCGACAACAGCCTTGATTTTAGCGGGATCCACCTTGACTCCTTCCTTGCTGATTACATGCCCTGGAAAAGCAACTTCCTTCAACCAGAACTCGCACTTAGACAGCTTTGCGAACCAATTTTGCTTGCGCAGAACATCCAACACCAGTCTCAAATGCTTCTCATGCTCCTTCTCATCCTTAGAGTAAACGAGAATATCATCGATAAACACGACTACACAAGTATCCAAGTACTCGTGGAAAGAGCGATTCATTTGATCCATGAAAATCGCAGGAGCATTTGTGAGACAAAATGGCATCACTTAAAATTCATAGTGCCCATACCTGGTGCGAAAAGCAGTCTTCGGAATATCCTCCTTCTTCACGGGAATTTGATGATATCCGGATCTCGGATCGATCTTGGAAAATACCCCAAAGACCTTTAACCGATCAAACGATCTTCAATGCGAGGCAACGGGTATTTATTCTTGATCGTTACCTTATTCAAATTGACGGTAATCGATGCACGTACGCATACTCCCGTCTTTCTTCTTCGACAAACAGAACAGGAGCACCCCAAGGAGACACACTAGGCCTTATGAAGCCCTTATCTATCAACTCTTGCAGTTGAGTCTTCAACTCTTGCAATTCAGACGGCGCCATTCTATACGGAGCCTTGGATATAGGAGCAGTACCCGGTACTAAACCAATGCAGAACTCCACATCTCTTTCAGGAGGAATACCTGGCAACTCTTCAGGAAACACATCAGGATAATCCCGAACTACCGGAATACTCTCGAGCTGATTTTCGGATGACAAATCCTTCACCATGCAAAGGTATACCACATCACCTTTTTAACGCATCTTCCGCATTCTCAGAGCGGAAACCCACTTAACACCTTTCTTCACTACAACACCAGAATAAGAAATCTTTTTTCCCTTAGAATCTCGGAGCACCACCTTCTGATCACGGCACTGAATGCAGGCATGATACTTCGATAGCCAGTCTATTCAAAGGATCACATCAAACTCTAACACAGGAAACTCCTTAAGATCGGCTGGCAACCCAGAACCCAGAATACTGACAGGCACGCCCTTAAACTCAGAATGACAGGGATAATTCTCACTAGACGGAAGAGATATTAGGGACTAGAGATGGCAGTGGATCCCGGACCCGGCCCGGATCCGTGGACCCGGATCCGTTTTTCCGGTCCGGATCCTAAAATTGTGGACCCGTTGGATCCGGGTCGGATCCGGTCCACTTAGTCGATCACGGATCCGGGTCCGGATCTGTATAGTAGACCCGGACCCGGATCCGCAGATCCGTTTTTTTTTTTTAACCACATTGGGCTGGCAGCCGCTGGGCCTCCCCTCCATTTTAATTTTAATTTTAACAATTCTAATGTCCTAAACTTCTAAGTTTCTAGCCTAAACCCTAACACTCCTACTGTCGTCGAACCACACTCCCATTTTCCTCTCACTCCTACGGACCTACTACACTCGTTCGCCTTTCTCCACCGGTTCCGGCCGATTCACGCGATTCAAGCCAAGTTCCGGCCGGTTCCGGCCACCGTTTCCAGCCACGGTTCCTGCGCACGTTTCCAGCCACGGTTCCGGCCACCGTTTCCAACTCGGGTTCCCGCGCACGTCACTCAGTCCGTCTCTTTCTCTTTCTCTGTTTACTTTTCGAAATTTGATTTTTTTTCTTGTTATCCTTTTTCTTGTTCTCTTCTTTGATGATATTGATGATTTTCTAGGGTTTTGATTTGGTATGATATGTTTAGGGTTTCGGTTTTGCATTGAATCGACTTTGTTGTTGAAAGTTATTGTTTGTTGTGGTTGTATTGTGGATTTGTGGTGTTTATTGTTTTTAATTTGTTGTGAGATTTGTTTTAAGATGCCGTGTTTCATTTGTTAGGGTTGAATTTGATTGAATTTGATTTGTTTAGGGTTGAATTTGAAGAATTAAAGTATAATAAATGTTATATTTGCCATTGAATTTCGAATTTCATTTGTATGTTAGTGTAGTTAAGTCAAATAATTTGATTTCGAAGTTTAGTTAGTATGTTAGTATAGTTAGTATGTTAGTATGTTAGTGTAGTTAGTATTGTTTAAATTGAAAAATTGATTTGAATTTATTGTCAAATAATATAGTCAGATTTTAGAATATGGATGGAGTTACTCCTAAAGATAATGATGCCGGTTCTAGTCACCATAATGAACAACCATTTGAGGTCCTTGATTTGGATGGGGAAGAAGGGGATTCCGAAGGCTTTGTTGAGGGTGACAAAGAAAAAGAGGCAAGTTGTGATCTTAAGTCAAATAAGAAACTAACTTCTGGGGCTTGGAATTTTTTTGAGTTGATTGTGGTTAATGGTGTGAAAAAGGCGAAGTGTAAGAATTGTAAAAAAACACTCTCTTATAGTGGAAGTAGCGGGACTTCACATCTCCTCAAACATGCCAAGAAGACATGTTCAGCAAGACATTTCAACCTTGCAATGGGTCAAACACAGTTGAAGATCAAAGAGGAATCGATGGATCTACTTCTTTGGCGGTTAAGGAAAAACAAAAGAAAGTGATATTTGATCAAGAAGTTTCAAGGAGGGAGTTGGTTAGAATGGTGGTAATACATGAATACCCGTTGTCTATTGTTGATCACATGGGTTTTAGGAGCTTTGTGAAGAGCTTGAATGATAATTTCAAGATGATTTCAAGAAACACATTGAAGAGCGATGTGTTGAAAATGTACAACAATGAGAGGTGTTCGCTTAAAGTTTTGTTGGAGAATAGTGAGGGTAGAGTGGCTATTACAACTGACATGTGGACTGCTTCCAACCAAAAGAAAGGGTATATGGCCGTGACATCACATTTCATCGATCAAAATTGGGTTTTGCATAATCGAACATTGAGGTAATGTTTTAATTAGTTTGTTTATTTTATGGTTATATGATAATAATTTAGTTTTGTTTAGAATAAATAGATTTAAGAGGAATCATTTTATTTATTTGTTATGTATGGTTTTGTATAGGTTTTGTTTTGTTCCATGCCCGCACACCAAGGGGGTTATTGCTAAGATTCTTATGGATTGTTTGTCTCAATATTGTTTGGAGAACAAAATTTCTTATATTGTTGTTGATAATTGTACAACTAATGATGCCATGATGAATGTGTTAATGGAGAAATTGGAAAGTAGTTGTTTAGTGTTGGGTGGAGACTTTTTACATATGAGGTGTAGTGCTCATATTTTAAATTTGATTGTGAAAGATGGGTTAAATATGATTGATCCCGCAATTGTAAAAGTTCGGGAGTGTATTGCTTTTTGGATGTCTACCCCTAAAAGGATTGAAAAGTTTGAAGAGGTTTGTCGTGTTTTGAATATGACTAAGGTTAAAAGGGTTGGTCTTGATTGCAAAACTAGGTGGAATTCTACCTTTTTGATGCTTGAATCTAGTTTGCCTTTCAAGGAAGTTTTTAATAAGTTGAAACGTTTAAATAAAAGGTTGAAATTTGTTGTTCCTAGTGAGCAAGATTGGAATATGGCTACTATTGTTTGTCAAAAGTTGGAAATTTTCTATAAGGCGACTAAGGTTTTCTCTATTAGGAATCGTCCTACTTCGAATTTGTTTTTTTCGAACGGTTTGTGAGATTAGACTTGCTTTGAGTCGTTGGATGGAAGATGGAGATAATGAGGTTGTTAGGACAATGGCTAGGAGTATGGTTGAAAAGTTTGACAAGTATTGGTCACACATTAATGGGATTTTGGCCATTGCCGCTATTTTAGATCCAAGAAATAAAATGGATTGTGTGACTCATTATTTTGGGAGGTTATATGGAGATGGTGCTAATGTTGAATTGATAAGAGTAAGGAAGACTCTTGATAATCTTGTCCTTGAGTATCAAAATAAAAGTCAAGTAGTGAATGAACAATCACCATTAACAAGAGGGTTTCATGAGGATGGTGATGAGGATGAGTTTGCTAGATCAAAGAGACTAAAAATAGGAGTGATGCCGGTGAAGGGTGAGGTTGAACAATACTTGGAGAGTGCTACCGAACCCGAGGATAATGCATTTGATGTTCTTGATTGGTGGAAAAGAGACAAACATTACCCTACTTTGAAAAAAATTGCAAAGGATATCCTTGCAATTCCGGTCTCATCGGTTGCTTCGGAAAGTGCATTTAGCATGGGTGGAAGAGTGGTTAGTGCTCACCGTTCTAGGCTTCATTCACACACCGTGGAGGCTTTAATGTGTTTGCAAAATTGGATGATTGATGATGTCAAAGGTAATTTTAACATATAAGTAGCATATACTTATGGTTCTCCCTTTTATTTTATAATTGATATTATTATCTAATTTTTTTTTTTGGTTTTTTTTTCTTTATGATAAAGACACCTTTGAAGGAACTCATGTTTGTTCCACTATTAATGAAGATTGTGAAGATGATGCGGAAATGATAGATATTATTGACATGGTAATGTTAAGAAATTTATTATTTACATAATCATGAGTACTTAATGATATTTACAAATATGATTTTTTTGTTGGTTGGTTTTATGTTGTAGGATGTTGATGATATTAGTAGCGATGAAGATTAGAGCTCTTGGGAAATGGAAGTGTGTGAGATGAACGTTTGACAATGAAATGTTGTTGTTACTTTGTTTCTTTTTTTGATTGTTATTCGGATTGTTATTCGGAAGACATTCGTGTATAATTTGTTGTAGTTTTATTGGTTTTTCTATCTCCTAGTTGTAATGAAATTGATCTTCTATCCGTTGGAGATGTGAACAATTAGCGTTTCAACGCTTCGGAAATCAGTTTGTTCGCTTTGGAAATCATTTTAATATCACAAAGTAGGTGAAAGTGCATGAAATGAGTCGGACCCGTTTTGGACCCGGATCCGCAGGATCTGGATCCGGGTCCAACTTTCTCAGACCCGCTGGATCCGGGTCGGATCTGGATCCAGGGTCTGAAAACGGATCTGGATCCGGGTCCATCTGGACCCGGTCCAGATCCGACCCGTTGCCATCCCTATTAGGGACTTAATAGGAGATCTAGAGGAAAGATTAGCTTTTCGAACAAAGGAACTAGCAACAAAAGACACTGTAGCACCAGTATCGAACAGAACAAAAGCAGGAGCATTATTTACAAGAAAAGTACCGAGAGATGACATCGGGATGGACATCGCCTTCAGCTTGCGTCATCCCATAAATCCTCGTTCTTCGGAGGAGCGAAGAACTAACCGGCTTAGCAGGACCAAAGAGAAAAGACGGAGCTCTAGGATTCTTAGAACACTGGAATGACTTGTGCCTCACTTCCTTGCAATAGAAACAAAAGACAGTCGATCCATCACAGTTCTTCCCCGGATGAGCAGCCTTACCACAGATTCGGCACTTGCTCTGATCAAAACTCGGACGATATCCAGATCCAGAACCCTGTTGATAACCCCCCCGACCAGACGGCTCATACCTCGGCTTCTTGGCCGGGAACCGAACATAGGTAGCAAAGAGGCTTCTTAGCAAAGCAGCAGCCTTTAGCGTAATCCTCCTCTTTCAAAGAGGCGTGAATACTCGAGCTATCTCATAGGCTCCCTGGAAAGTCGAAGCTCCCGAACTCAAAACATAGGTCCTCACCCTAGGATCCATTTTCTTGATGTACCTTTTTACCCGCTCAGCTTCAGTAGGTACAATTGTGGTAGCAAACCTGGACAGCTCGGTGAATTTATCAGTGTACTCCTGCTAACTCAGAGTACCCTGAGACAGAGTTAAGAACTCTTCCTGCTTCTGCCAACGGAGCTCATCAGGATAAAACCTCTCCTTCAGCTTAATACGAAACTCATCCCATCCAAATCCCGGTGTAGCCATGCAGCTTGCACGAACAGTACTCCACCAGTTATCAGCTTCCATCTTTAGAACAGTACTCCACCTCCCTTATCCACCCTTCTAGCACAACAGGTTCAGAAGTCCCGTCAAAAGTAGGCGGACGGTGACGGTCAAACCGATCAAAGACAGATTGCCCACTAGGCAGAGCAGAAGACCGATTAGCCATAGCAATGATAACGTTCTCAAGAGCTTGGCGCCTCTTTCGGGCAGCCTCCTTTCTAGCACTAGTCAAACCTCGAGGCGGCATTCTACAAACACAAGTTAAACATTCGTTACTGAACACGTTATTAGTTGTAAATTAACAACTTATCACATCAAAATAAGAAAAATAATTTCCCGTGGTTTCCTACCCAAGTGACCCTCTCACCACTACTTTTCTTGAAGCCTAAGATTCTAATGATCCTAGTTACTTCAACTATACATTTCCCGGGAGTTTCTTAGTGACTAAGTAAGGGTCTCGGGTAACTTTGCTCTGATACCAACTGTAACACCCCGTCCTTCTACTACTAAGATACTAAACAATATCTAATCAAGAAATATTAAAAAGACGTTAGCGGAAATAACGTCAGGACGGTTATGCTACTCTAAAACAGTAATTAAAGATAATCCTCAAATCAAATTTTCATAACTTCAAAAGAAAAGTAATATCCGAGGGAAACATCATAGTTCTAAATAAAGTAATATCCCAATTGTAACATATTATCAATCCAAAAACTATGAGACATGCAAGTCTCCCGATAAAACTTAAATAAAACTAAATGTCCTTGAAAGCTATCCAAAAGTAAGTCTCTCTATGGTCTACATAGAATTCATCTACCAAAAACAGTACTAGGAGCTTCTTCTCACTAGAAACCCTCACTCTGCTAGCCCAAGCAGTCACAAATCTAGCAGTCATTTCCATCTGCAAGGATACATTAAATAATTCCACAGTCAGTGAGGAGTAAATAGCAGTTCTCCCAGAACAATAGCAATCAAAGCACGATTCAGAATTAAATTATTAAGAAAGGAAAATCATGCAATCATTACATCAATAGCATGCACCTAAAATCTTAAAGCTCATAGGTAAAACTAGTGATCATCAACAATAAGTAAACATGATATAGTGAGAGAAACAATTCTAATATATATAAATAATAATAAATCAAGAATTCAACAAGTTATTGAGTAAGAAACCGAACGCCAGTGAATCGCAATTCAATTCCTAAGGTTTGTCAGATCGCAATCTCCAGGTTAGTCTATGGGCTTACGTTCCCCACTGCCTGTGTCTAAGAATGGCCAAACTCCCGATGCAGGGTAGAACACGCAGAACTCCCTGACCTCTCGGACGACAACAATTAACCCAGGTGTACCCCTAGTTCGCAAACCAGGTGGTTGACATGTTCTTCACCGGGGACTACATCTATCCCACCGGATGTTCTTATCCCAAAATACAATCATACATATAATCCAAGTATCATTCATCTAAAATATTCATCAAAAGGGATGCCACCCGACCTTATACCCACAATTCATCAAAACAATTCTTCATAATTCCTCAAAATAAATAACTTACAAATTTTCAACAAATGTCTCCCACAATAAACACTTGAACATTTCTAAACATCATCAATGATATAAAACTAATTTTTACAGCACCAACAATTCGTTCAAAATATATCACCAAATAACTCGGAAACTTATTCATTAAAAGAGTAGTAACAATTAATCATTTTCTTTCATAAATCACACATAAACATATGGTTACCCAATAATACATACTGCATCCTACTGAAAATCAGCAACCCAGAATATAATAAATTATGAATTATTTCTGTTTAACAAGCCCTCATATAATTTAAAAGTGTATCCTCAATTTCACAACAAAAACACAATAATAATTATTAAACTAATAAGTTCGAGCAGTAAAATCATACAAAAATTATCGACCCTTAATGCTCTACTAACATGGTAAAATTTTTATTTATAATTTTTGGACTCCAAAAGTATTTTTAACAGTTAATATACAGATTACTCAATAAAGCCAAAATAATAATTAAAAATATAAAAAGACGCCCAAAAATTACCAACAATTTACATAACATGCCAAAACGCCCGGAAATACATAATATTCAAAGAAATGAATTTTTCGGCTTCTAGAAATAATTTTCATGATTTATATACTGACAGAAATGAAATGACAAAAACAGATATATCAATTAAATAAACCAGTAAATAGTGGGAAAAAATTATTATAAGGCATGGAATACATAATACGCATGTAATATGATCTAATAAAAATAATTTCATCAATTTTAACATTCGGTCAATAATTATTATGCAATTTAGCCAAAAACGCACAAAACGCCAATTAAATCAAATAAATACTAAAAATCATGCGAAAATTATTTTTCTCTACATAGTATTCACATAGCATGTATTAAGTATATTCATGTCAAATTTCATCAATAATTGCATTCAAAAAGTATTTTAAATAATTCCTAGCGTAATAATCTAATACCGAATAATACCCTAATCACTATGGTTCTAAGATAACTACTAGTTACCTGGATCGTCGGAGGCGAGCTGAAAACTTCTGGAAAATCCTAAAATTGGCGTGTGCTCCTCTCCTTCTTGAATTCCCAAGCACCAAGTATAAGAAAAAGGCAAGAAGAACAAGTCACGAACAATTAACAAGGAGTAGAAAGTGAAAAATTTAGAGAGATTGTGGATGATGATGATGGCCGAAAATCTTAGAGTATGGCAGCAAGGAGTTCTGATTTTTTTAATCAGAATTTGAAGTGATAAAGGTTGGTTTAAAGAGGTTTAATTAGGAAGAATGATTAAGGGGTTATGGGAGTTACAAAACAACAAAGAGTCACAAGGAAAATAAAAAGAAAAGAAAGAAGAGGAGGCTCTCCATCTCCTTCACTTGGCCGGCTGTCCAAGCCCACAAACCAAACAAAAATTTCAGCCCAATTCAACAAGGATCCATGCTTCAAAAGTCCGCCACGCGAAAAATCGATAACTTCCTAAACCGCGCCTAAACTTTGAAAATACTTAATAATGAAAATAATTCTAATAAATTATATTATGAATATAAATAGAGTAAACACATTAGCACGCCATAAAAATAACAATAATAATTCGGCTCCCAAAATTATAAAATAAAAATCATTAATTTAGAGAAAATAATAGTTTTTAGAGAAAATTTTTGCGAAAAACTAGGAGCAAAATTATGGGTTGTTACATCTCAAGTAATGAAAACATTACAAAAGCATAAACTCAAGCCTATAACTCGAGTATTGGTTCACCCTTAAATTATTGTAACTGTCAAATATAGAATCGTGTTATTGATAAATGGCAATCTCCATATTCTATTACGGTCATTACCATGAGCATAAAATAGTACGTGGGATGTACTATACGATTTAATTGGGTTTACCTCTTTATTTTTTTCAAAGATATAACCATACTCCTTAAAAGCTTAAACCTTATGGGAAATGACACTATGAAGCGTTAATAGATTGTCCAGACACACTATAAGACATTGCCAACAACGATTTAGTGACTATTGTAAATTAAAGGAAAATCAGGGTCTTACTTATGTTTTTATACTTTGTTTAATGGTAGCTTTTGAAATATATATTAACATGTTTGGAGCACTAATTGTTAGGAATGTTTAAATTGTAAACTTCTGCAATATATAAGTAAATGTAGTAAATGACCAGCATAATAGTACTTTTTCGTATGTAGTATTAACTCTAAATTTTAAGAGATTTTTTTTCTTATTTTAGTCTTAATATTAATAGAGTTTTTTTCCCTTAAAAAAAATGACGTTTTAATTGGTCAAATTAGGCTTAAATTATAAAAACATAAGATGAAGTGGGAACGTGTAGGGTGGTCAATAAACTTTTTGAAGTAAATATTATCTTATTTTTAAAAATTAAAGATTTGTAGGGCTTGTATTTGGTGGGAAATTCGACTCATTTTTGGTGGGAAATCCCATTAATTTAGCGGTAATTCATTTACTATAAATAATTGACATAATATGTGCACGTTTTAGAAACCACCATCGCCCCAAACCTAAGCTTTTTGCAATGTCTGTCGACAAGAAACTAGCTCATTTGTGCGACACAGTTTCCATAAGCTTGTTTGTGTCTGCATTGATGGATGAAAGTGGGGTAAAACCTGTTTATGATACATTGGTTAGAATCGAAAAAGAAGAAGACCATGTACCCTTCATGAAATCGATTTACCAATCAGAATTGACCTTCTTTCATCATACAATGGGGCTTTGGTATTATGATGGGGACGCCAAAGGTAATTAATTTATATATTGTATACATCTCCATGTTAAATACACTGTGTGTTTTAATTGTAATAAGTTGCACTAAATGTACTACCGTAACTGACTTATAATTGTACTATGTGTATTTATTTGTTTTCATATTCTCCTGGTGAGATTGGGGACAAAGCAACACATACTAAAGACTTGAACAAATTAAGAGTCTTCATGAGATACCTAATTGCATCCCATGGACTTGAAAACGTACGTGTATTGGTGCAATTAAAGCAGTCAAAATTAATCAATGATTATTTTCAACATGAAGTAGAAAATATTCATCGAACAAAGCGCTTGTACACGTATGGATCCATGGATTAAAAAAAAGATTCAGGATTGCTGCCTGGCCAGTTAACGTAGAGGACAATGTCGAATATGACCTAAATGGTGAAATAGTCTTTCATTGCACCTTGGAGAAACAAGCAAAAAAAACAAAAAGTCATAGAAGTCATCAATATCAATTGAAGAACATTTTCCATCAAAATTCTGTTTAAGTATATTTATATTTGCTATATATTTGAAGAACATTTTCCATCCAAAGTGTATTTATTTGCTATATATTTGTCAAATGCATTTTCAATACACTATATCTTTAAAAAACATAAGTCGTCTCCTAAAAACATAAATTAAATGATATTTCGGGATAACAGCCAATAACCGCCGGGATTTGTGTTACGTGCCATCAATCAAAGCCTCCTTGAATTTAGCAACCAATAACACAAATAGATATTAGGAATATATATAATAGTTTATATTAAGAATAAAGCGAAAAGCAATATATCTCTAGTGTTTTACAACTATCTTCTAGTTTTTTTTACTAATCCATGATGTTGTAATATATAGTTTTATTTGCCATTAAAATTTTCTTCTTTAGTTCATAAATGAAATTAAGTTTGTTACGTTTGTTTATTAATTGCTATATATTTGTCAAATGCATATTCAATACACTATATCTTTAAAAAAATAACTCGTCTCCTAAAAACTTAACTTAAATGATATTACGGCCGGGATAATAGGAAATAACCGCCGGGATTTGTGTTACGTGCCATCAATCAAAGCCTCCTTAAATTTACCAACCAATAACACAAAGATAAGGCAATAAACGAATCCCACCAAAATACATAACGTCTAAGTTTATTAATTTGCTTATTTATTGGATATTATTAATTGTCAAATGTTGAGAACATTCCTATTTCCTTTTTTTAAAGGATATTTCCTTAACTATGGGATATTTTCCAAATTTTCTCATTTGTGGTTTAGGGCGTCTAATATATGTGAAATACTACTCTTAATATGAGTGTATAATTGTAACGTATTTATGGTATAATTTAATATGTTTTTCTTATTAAATGTGCAAGTTAACTTCACTCAGAAACAAAATCTACAGCAGATCTCTAAATTAATTAAATATATTATAACTAAAAAGCTGACATGACACATGACCATATTGACCCGCCCTTTTTACGACTTACGGGTTGAGCTTTCATCATCTCCCTTGTGTTCAAACCCTTTTCTCTGAAACCACCTCCTTCCATCTAAATCTCTCTCAATTATCTGAAAACAAGCTCCATAAAACTAGCAACTGACAACTGCAAATTTTGTGCAACTTTCTATCGAAGGTTAGATTACCTAATTTCTTTAATGTCGCCATACTTTTCATCTTCAATTGGCTTGATTACAACCATTTTTTTACTGTACCTCATGTTATTTTTATGTTTCATGCAAAATTATATTTTTGTTATGTTAGGAGTGGAATCATATTGCGAATTTGTAACTATTGTTAATTTGGTATCGTATTCTCGCACTATAACTACTTGTAATTGGTACATTCTATTTGATTTTCAATGGCTGAACAGTTGTTGGTTGATCCTTGCGTGGATACATTTAGAATGAAATTATTCGTATGTGGTCGATTATTTATGTTTTGTAAACTCCATTCGTGTGTCCATACTTCTGCAATTGTTTCCAATTGTTTTGCAAATGTGGTAAGAATTGTGTTCATGGTGATATGGAGTTTAACCTTGTGCATCTACGAGTGATTGTATTGGTAAGCAGGCTTTAAGTTGTTTTGTTTTCCAAACAAACTGCCCTATGCTTACATAAATTCGTATTGTTTCTGTTATATTATACTACTTCGTATGTTGCATTTGTCTCTTATAAGTCATTAAGCCTGGAAAACGTGCATGATTTACTAAGTACATGGAAAACGTGCTTTTTTTTGTTGGCAATGTGATTCCTTTTTGTTGGTCATTGCCACTTGTTGATGTAGTTGCATGAAATGTTTTACATTTTGATTGCGCATGGCAATTACCAAGTTCATTTCAGGTCATGTCCAAATGTATATGTAATCTTCTCATAACATTTTTTCATCTTTTCTATGACCCTTTGCCATTTTGAAGCATAATGAGGGTTAAGACAGTTGCGACAAAGGACAAACTAGCAAGTGCAAAGGCTGCGAAGAAAAAGCGAGAACAAAGGACATTAGCTGAGGAAGAGAACCCAGAACTAATGGAACAAGAAATTACCCCCAATAAAAGACAGTGGGAAGAGGTTGGTGAAATCTCAAGTCCATGTAATGATACAAGATCTGCCGACGTCGCCAAGGTTGCAACTACAGACCTACCCAACCAGATTAAAGGTTCAAGTTAATGAACTAGCAAAGGTTGTACAACAAAGTATTTGGGGCAAGGAAATTTGCATCTGGGAGGGCCATGGATTTGAATTCATTGGACGACGTAAGTGGGGGTTTTGTGAGGTTGTGGTTTCAATATCAGAGGTAGGATAAGCTTCTAGAAGAATCAGATGATGTGTACCCCGAGCTAGTGCGACGATTCTACACTCACTTCAACCACGCGAACCTAGAACAGGGGGTCATACATACTTGGGTGAAGGGGAAATCAATAGTTCTAAATGATACCGAGTTGGGGAAAATTCTGAACATTCCGACGACGGGGCTACACAATTTACCAGGAAACAAGTGGAGTACAGTGAATGATTTTGATCCCACGGCGGCCATCAGGCTTGTGTTGAGTGATCCAGATGCCGAAGGAACAAATAAGCCTTCTATGGATGAACTGCCAATGCCCTCTCGCCTTCTTCACTTGATTCTGATGCAGACTTTCCTTTGTCGTTTGGATAAGAAATCTTCCCTTACCTATCTAGACATGTTGGTGATGTACTGCATGCTTGCTAAGAAGAAGATGAACATGCCGATGATGATGATCAACTACATGGTTGCTGCTCATGACAGTAAAAAAAGGATTCCTTCCTTACGGGATGTGGCTGACTAAGGTGTTTAGGCACTTCAAAGTGGACCTTTCAAATGAGGTGATTACAGACTACGAATACACAACGCCGTTCAATAGCAACACAATTACTCTTGCTCTGGGATATACGTTCGATCCAACGCTGTGTGTATGGAAGAAGCGTGGTGTTAGACGTGCGCCGAAAAAGGCAACTCCATCTGTGAAGGCACCAGCTAAGGATCCTGAAGGAGATGGTAGATTAGGTGTGAATGAGGAGTTGGTTCAGAGTGCTATACTGGAAAGCCTTGTGGTGCAGGAGATGCTTAGGCGACTACATCCGGAGGTTTTCACTACTTCACTTATGAATGACGTTCGTGTAGTAGCAACGAAAGAGATGGCCAAGCGTTTCGAAACGGGCGACAACATTTCTGGAAATACAGCTTTAGGTATTGTTAACCTTAATTCATACTAGTATTACTATTTACATTACACCAGCATGACCACTTTCATTTTCTCGTATTTTCGCATGAGTGTTGGGCAGCTGTTTTGGCGCTTATGGACATACCCACATATTTTGTTAATTTGTTAGATACCATTTGATATATGATTTCAAATGCGTACTGGGAAATGCCCAAACTGTGGTCATGGACAGGACCAAACATTGTGTGAACTTATAGATTCCAATGTGTGTGTATTTTTTAGACTGTGGTCATATTGCTATTGTTAGAATGGAATGCTACTATCAGATGGCGTTATATATATTTTTTTATCAAGTGTATTATCTTTAGTCCACACTTCATTAGCTGCATTTTTTTAAAGCAATAAAATCATTATGTGATTCACAGGCGATGACAATGGCAATAACTTGGATGCTGAAGAGAAAGATGATGGTGCAAGCACGCGTCGTACTGATAAAGACTATGATGATGATGAAGATGATGTTTCCGGTGATGATGATAACGAACATGATGAGGATGATGTTCGTTTTGACCCCGAAGATGATTAGGAATTATTTTGTTTTAGTTTGCACGGGAGTTGTTATTATCTTGATTAACCAAGGTTATGTTGGTTTAGTAAGTGTAGTTGCTATGATGTATCATGAATTTTTTTAGTATTTGGGTTAGTTATTACCAAACATCCTGCTTTGGAACTTGCACTACAACTTATGGATTGGTTGGCTACTGCCTAACTTTAGTAGATTAATTGTTGTTGAGCTAATTCTTTGGTCTTTCACAAGTGGAAGCATGAGTATTTGAATGATTTTCCATATGTTCTTTTAAAAATCCAATATGACCAAGGCTATTAAGTATAACCTTAATATGTGACACACTAAAAGAGGCGGGTAACTACTTAAACACTTTGACATGTCCTCCATGGTAAACCACACCACAATCCATGCTCCATGATCCCCCATAGTGCACAACTATACAAGGACTCAACTCAATTTTTCTGCATATTGTACATTTTTAACTAATAAAATAACATATAAACGAAGTGGAGTGTGTAACAAAAACAGTCATTTCATTTCATTCCATAAATCATCTCATTACATATTACTTAATGGCTTAAACACTTTACATTAACAACCAAACAGAGTTTAGCCACGTTTTCCATAAACTAGTACTGTGTCATAGCAGTGACAAACACAAAAGGAAATCATTGTTTGTCACATTCACTTAAAACAAGCTATGACACAAACCTAAATCCAACAATCAACATAACAATGTAGGCAGCTTAACCCCAAAAAAATGCTATGCCTACCCACCATTTACATCAACAAAAAAAAATTCAACCACCAACACTAACTGTCATCCTCTAATCCTCCTTGAATAGCAAAGGAAACCCATCAAAATACACTGTTATATCTTTTCTAAAAGGTAATAATGGGCCATGATGGTTTATTTTGTTGTATCCATATTGTTATGTGGACATAACATTTATCTTGTTGCCCCTTACAATTTCATTCTAAACTATAAAATATAGGGGTTCAGATTTATTATTACTGTGTTTAACTAAGGTTCAACTACAATTTCCGAATATCTAACTTATACATCTTGTACTTAACTTGTATATTGACATAGTGATAATAGGACTTAAAAATGATTTTTGGTCATCTACACAGGTTTGTTTGGGCATTGTCAAAATGTGGCTGCCACATGGAAAACTCATTTAATGTACGTATTAATATGATATGACCAACCCATGCTACGGTGCTATCCAAATTATAACACTAACCACAACTACTAAACTAACCAAATCAACTTCACTACAAGTATTATAAAATTACAGACATCAACTTCAAAAAATCTAAGTTCAGTTTTACTTAGCTCAACCACAAACACCATCAAACATAAAAAAACTCTTTAAATAAGTAAATTACTACAACCACAAACAAATAAATAATCATTGTTTAACAAATTTCAGGAAAAATGCCAATAAACAAAAGATTTCGAAATTTTAAAAAATACAGAATACTTACCATTTGGAGGAGAGAGGTCTGGAACTTTCTTTTGAAGATGGGATCATGTGTTGTTGTCGTTTTGAGCCATCATAAAGAAACAGAAGATGAGAGAAATGTGTTAAAAATAACCTTTTGAGAAAGATGACACAAGAAGAAAAACGAGAAAGTGGAGAAAAAATTGGCGTACTTGGGAAGAATAAAGTAATTGGGAAGAAGAAAAGTACAAGTTAACATAAGTTCCTGGAAGGGGGTTAAGTACACCAAAAGACAAAAAAGGGCGATACAAAGCGCCAAAAGGAACAATTATTATACATTTCCTGAAATTTGTGTGAATGGGGAAGTTAACAGAAGTTGAACTGTATTTCTAATGGGTAATAATGGGACATGATTGTTTATTTTGTTGTTTGCATATTATTATGTGCACATAGCATTAGTCTGGTGGCCCCTTAGAATTTCATTCTAAACTATAAAATGTAGGGGTTCAGATTTAATATTACTGTGTTTTTTTTTTTTTTTTTTTTTGAGGGAAATTTAATATTACTGTGTTTAACTAAGGTTCAACTATAATTTTCAAATATGTAACTTATACATGTTGTACTTAACTTGTATATGAACATAGTGATAATAGGGATTAAAACTTATTTATGGTCAACTACACAGTTTTGTTTGGGCATTGTCAAAATGTGGCTGCCCACATGGTAAACTGATTTAATGTACGTATTAATATGAATATATGATATGACCAACCCATGGTAAGGTGTTGTCCAAATTATAACACTAACCACAACTACTAAGCGAATTTTTACGGATAAATGGTTGTTATCTTCTACCTAAGGCAAGTCGGAAAACACCATTATAGCCCGCCAACTGAACAACAAGCTCGACCTAGGCACCGGTTGTAACAACCCGCACTTCCGAGCTGCTAGCTGATCACGCTTAACATTCACAAATCTCAATTAATGCTAATTAACCTCAATCAGACACCTGCAGTGGAACATAACTCAAACGCGATCCTGGACCTTTTATGGTCCATAATACAACCAAAATAGTTCATACAACTTTATGAGCTGAAGTAATACAATCTCCATAATACATCATAAGATTATTTCTAAGCAACAATATAATCCATATCTTGAGTTAAACTAGACATCTTTCTGATCACAAACTTACGTTCCCAATCTTTTCTCTCTGGAGCACACTATACCTGCAAAATTACTAAGAATGAACTCTGCCACCACCATGACAGGTTCAAATAACAAAATCAGAGAGACTGATTATACACTGTCCAACCAGAAAATCTTTTTGGTGACTTAAAGCGCATTTACAGATTTAAGTTTATCTTACGAGACATCTGAAATCAAGATATAAAGAAGTCATATTAAAAGAACCATATAACAAATACTTGGACGCAATTTATTACGTTACTTCTTGGTGGAAAATAATAATACGAATATCTCATAACGTAAATAGTATATACTTCAATTGACAGAACCATGAGAATTCTATAGAACTAATACGATCTTCCGAAATCAACTCTAACATACTTTAAGTCAATAAATATCTCCCACTTCTGTGGCTTATATACAAAAACCTTTAATCCAATATGTATAGCGTAGTTAATTCCTTTCATAAATTCCTAACGAGTTTCTTGGTAAATCATTTCCATAATCGACACATTAATTCTATAACTGGGGTAAGTAAAACATCACTTCGTAAATGGAGTTTGAAAAAAATTTCCACGAAACAACTTGAATATTCAAACACATATTACATTGGGGAAGAGAACACGAATAGTGTTGCCATCCTGGCTCATTCTCTAAACTTTTACAAGGGACGTCTCCCTTTTCCGTTATGTACTGCTTGCAAGACTTTTCAGGACATGTCCCCATAATACAGAATATACAGAATACAGAATGTTGTTCATCACTGCTCTGGCAGCTTCTTCCCCTCACGAAAACATAATTCGTAATTCAATAATTTTCGAAACTCAAATTCAAGATTGTCGAATCAGATATATCAAAATCTTATAACACAATTGCACTTAGGCATTTTATATACAAAACTTAGATTGCTTGATAAATACTCTAGTTTCCAACATCTTAGTACAAACAACCTTTCATATAATTTATTTGATGAAAACTACTCAAATGCGGACTCTAAAAGAAATGTGGTCTTAACTCTACGAGCTTATCAATTATCATAATTGAACTCAACAAAACACAGCTTCCCGAAACATTATAATCCCAGAATAGAACTTAAATCTTACATAAACTTTAAGTAGTCAAAATGTAGTAATATCAAATTCCACATTGTTCATATCTTTAGATATATAAATCATATCACATCTATCTAAGTCTCATAATATAAAACTTCACAGGGCATATTTTTATAATTTAGGTGAAACTCATAAAGATCAGGCTTATGTATTATAACTACAAGTAACTCTTCCATTAAAAAATAATTTAGTGTTTAACATCCCCCCCTTCTCTCAGTTATTTAGACCTTTCATACTTGAACTTCCAACTTCTAGTCACCCATTAACAAAGAATCTAAAGTGATTAAACTCCACCCCATATTTGAATTGACATCTCATTATTTTAGCCTTAGTATAATAAGATAAGTATTAGTGTTTCCGACTTTCTTGCCTCAATACTTTATACTTCCATGTCCATATTCTACCATATTTTATAATCTACAACTTTTATAACAAATATTTTGTTTCATCTTTCTGTGTTGATAATTTCTATTATCTAACTTAAACTCATAGCTCATATTAGTTTTAAATCTATAACTCATATCAACATTTCTCAAATATTTAAACTCAATGTTCATATTAATCTTAAGTCTATATTTATTCCACAATCAAATCATCTCACTAGTTGCCAATCATCCCATTATACAAGATTTATATTTTCCCTACTTTCCTTTCTTAGCCTTACTCTTTCAATTAGGGGATGACATCTCTAAATCTTTTATTGTCCCCACTCCATATTCATAGTAGAAACTCCCGATCTGGATATAGTTCTTCACAACTTAGGTACTATGACTCATTATACTGTTTCTCTACTCCTTCGATCCATCACTCATCTCTTGAGTTATTATATTACTAAGATAAACATTACATATTCAATTTACTTTCCAATGCTTGATTTATGTTATCTCAAAATTTACAACTACTTTACTCAGCATGCTTAGAGGACACATGAAATTCCTGTATCAAGTTCCTTTATTCTACTAAACATTTAAACTCCGGAAGTTCCTAATTTATAACTTTAATTATCCAACTTAACTTTCTCAGATAACAACTTACATCCCAAAGTAGAACTCTTCAAACAAGCAACTTATTCTACAACCACTCCAACATAGATTTTTAATTTTATAGACCCCAATTCCAAAGATTCTTCAAACATACCTCTGAATAATATAATATGACTTTTGATATAAATTTATTGTCTTCACAAAAACAGAATCAGAAAGCTTACTGTATAACTTCACCAATTTACACTCCATCTAGCATCCCGAAGGATTTATGGCAAACCCCAACAATTATCATACATCCAAACATACAGCTAAATCTTCTATCAGTTATAATTTGTACTATACTTAACATCTCCAATAATAGTTTGCTTTTGAAATCTCCATCCTCGAACTTTTCATGACCCAAATAATTCCAAGCACGCAAAACTCAAAATAAGGCATATATATTCTGGAATTTTGCATCATAGTCAGACTTTCCAAACTCATATCTCTCAACAGTCAAGTCCGCATTCCTTGACATTGATAACCAAGATTTTAAAAATCTCCGTATCGTGAATGTATTTCGGGATTTGTATAATGAGCTTAAATCAGGAAGCACTTGACCATTACAATTTACTCGGTTGCTCAATAGCATTCTACAGAAGAAACTCTTGGTACATTTATACGCCATATAACTATATATAGACGAATTTTGGCGAACACCTTATTAGGTTTCATAAGCTTATCATCCCATTGAATTAATTATATCCCTTTATTGCAAACCATACGAAACTCCCCCTGAATATTATACTAGTAAGACATTGGAAATTATATCAACAATTCTTACTTAAATATTCATAATCGAATATCTATAACTTTCATATAATATCTTATATGTGTGTCATTGATAACTTGTACTATTAGATCTCAGAATCCAGAATATTCTTCAATACGAAACAAAAATGAGTTAATGTAGCTGAACTCGGTATCCTTGGATAAACTTGACTTCCTTCAAATTTTCGAATAACACTATCTTCCATAACCAAAACTTACAAAGATATATCTCAATACAAAATTAGGAAATTAGTGTTAAATACTATATACTCAAACACTTGGAGTCGAATCATATGCTCAGGAAAATCTGAAAAACATAGTATTTAAGAATCACACCTTCAAACAAGCTAAACTTTAAAATCATAAATTCATTACAAGGTCATTCAGATCTGGTTTCACTTAATAAAATCATGAAATTCATATAACTTGTAGTTGCACAAACAAGTGTAGTTATAAGGTGGAGGGACAATGTGTACCTTTTTCAATAGTACTAACACCGGAATTCCAAACCCTTGATTTCATTATTTGCTTGGTCTCCATAGCACAAAATTAAAGATTTTCCTCAACAATCACTAGTACAGAATTAACGATTTGCGTCGGACCTGGGACCAGCATTTGCGTCGGATATTGGTCCGACGGCACAGGTCTCGACGCAAATAGCAAAGAAGTGATATGCGTCAGTTTGGTGTTCGACGCAAAATATTAGTCATTTGCGTCGCATGTTAGGTAACATGCGACGCAAATGACTTTTTTTTTACGTATAAAAAACGCCATTTGCGTCACATGTAAGGTTACATGCAACGCAAATGGCATTTTTTTTCCGTATAAAAAAAGCCATTTGCGTCGCATGTTAGGTAACATGCGACGCAAATGGCTTTTTTTATAAGTTAAAAAAAAGTCATTTGCGTCGCATGTTGGTAACATGCGACACAAATGAGCATTTTTATACGTATAAAAAAAGTCATTTGCGTCACATGCGATGCAAATAGCTTTTTTTATACGTAAAAAAAAAAGCCATTTGCGTTACATGTTAGGTAACATGCGACGCAAATGAGCATTTTTATAATAAAAAAATAATATTACACTACCAATAATAGTATTACTGGTGAATGAGTCCAGTATGAAGATCAACACAAATACATACAAAACAGTTGTCTGCGAATCAACTATAGAAGCGTATTTTGAAAAAGTTGCGCGTTTGTACCTTATTCTATAGTTACAGAATGATACAAGTCACCTCATGAACAATTCAAATAAAAAATTAATAAAAAACATAGTAAATTTTTGTTAAAATTTTAGCATCAAAACAGAAGGAAATGAACGAGAAGGTCCAACATAACATCACAATAGACTAAGTGAAGTGGGAAGTGGTAACTGCGAAATCTAAGCCTCCATGTTATACTCGCCGAATGCCATGTAACAAAAACACCAAAACATAGTTGACAAAGACAAGCTACGAGGCATCCAACTGCAGAAATCATTCTATATCATGAAGTAGGAAAGCAAATTGAACCAAATTATTGGCATCAACTAAGTGACACGTATCTCCCGATGGATGTAGCTTGAAAATATATACGAAAATCGCATAATCGACAAAGAGCATTAGCTTACACATCTTTATTTGCACAACAAGGATACCTCACTCACAAGTAGCAGGAGCGTAATCAGCACTTCAATATAACATGAAACAAAAATAAAACTCAAAAATTAAACATATCAATCATTATAGCAAATCAGCAATTAAGATAACAGAGCTAGGGGTAAGCATTGCAAACCAGAAGAAATTAACACTAAACAATACAATAAAAAAGCAAGTCAAGTTCAAGCTTGAAATGTAAACAAAGAATTGTATCCTCAAACTTTTTAAACATAAAAAGCCTCTTAATTGTTGCCAAAGAACAAAAATAGAAAATAAACAAATTTATCCTAATTGTTGCCAAGAATAGGTTTCAGTATTACTTCATAATATGAAAAGCTTATTTCTTCATTCATCCAACCAGGAAAGGTTACTAGATATATAAGTGCAGCAGCAGTAAGTTTGTCACTGGAGAGAAATAGTACACATTAGAGTATTAGATATAACCGGTTTCTAAGAAGAGGAGAGACAGAAAGCAAGGTGACTTAGTTCTTTGGCAGCATTAGTCCTGTTGTTAATAGATGCATATGAGACCCAACCAGATTTTGGTCCATCCCCTCAAACAAATCATTCAGTCATATAATATCATACATATGCCACACAAGCAAACAAAGCTGTTGAGCAGCATGAGGCCTGATTTGTTTCACTATGTTCACATTAAGTGTGTTTACCTTTCTAGCAACATCTGTTCCAGAGAGATCATCCCTCGGATCAGACTCTGTATAACCAGCTTGTTTTGCCTTAGTGACCACCTCACTGAAATTTCTTCCGCCTTTGAATTTGTTGAATATATAGCTTAAAGCCCCCCTGCAATAGTGATACACAAAATGCAATCATAAGAGTAGAGAAATGGACTTCAGAAAGTGCAAGAAGAAAGTGCTACAATTCCAATTACAAAAGAAAGAGCTTCAATCTGAATACACCCTTAATACTCAAGATTTTGTCGCTTGTTTCAAGAAGACCTCTTAGAGTACTAATTATTGGAAGACCCGCACCAACCGTAGCTTCATAAAAGTAGTGCGTATAGGATTGCGTTGCAGAGATCTCAACTTCAAATACTACAATGATTTTGCGAAAGATAGCAGATTAGCCAACTATCCAGGTATTGCAATTGGATTTAAAAGATTGATTAATAGATATTATGAGAATTACCAGAAGTACGCCAAAAAAAAAAATTCTACAGGACAGAAAACTATCTAATTGTGTTACATTACACAATTTAATACCAAAATTAAAAGGGCAAACACAAACATTTTTGGCAATCTTCAGTATGAAATAAACAAACAAAAGAACAAGGGGGAATTAGAAAAATGTGCATGAGAAAAATGACATCTAAGAACACCCTTATTCCACTGAGTATATCCTATAGTTATCTAATATCACCTACCAGAGAAAATGATATTACAAAGCTTGTTCAGCACATATCATTTTTAGATTTTTACTCTCAATCGTTACCTGATCAAGAGGTCCAGAATTTGCCTTCTTATTGGGCGTAATTATGTGAATTCCTTTACGCAACCAGTCATAGCAATGACTTGCAACATAAGAGTCAGCTGTACAATCTACTAACACAGTGTTAGGGATGAAATGATTTCCCATGAACATGTTGAACAAATTTCTGCAAGTTGGCTACTTCTCCATGTTCACTCCGGAGTTCCCTCCGTCTAGACAAGTCAAGACCCCTAAAAGGAACAAAGAAGATATAACACATAAATCTGGCAAAGGCAAATAGAATCAGATTAGTGACAATAAATTTCAAGTTGCAAGATTGAACTAAATATACATGATCATAAAAATATCCAGAAAATCACTTCAAAAGAGAGTAATCATGGACAACAGACATATATGGAGAGTTTTTAGAAAGTATTCCAACAAGGGCCTTTCATCGGGTGCTCAAGTAAATTGCTCATCTCTTTCTGCCACCACGCTCCCTCAAAGAAAGTGTTAAAGTCTCGCCATCTCCAACATTGTAATAAGCAAGTGTGAGATTGTCCTTGAGAAAACCAGCCTTTCCGCTTAATTTCTGTTTGTTTGCCGGAAGCTGAATTACCCCAGATATTCCAATTTTTGAATACGAATGCAAAATTTGATCTCAAACACCTATAATTATGAACTAGAACAATTAATCAACAGGAAAATCACTATCATAATACAAATATATGAACCTAATCAATAACTGAAATTGTTCTAATCACAAATGGTGATTCAAATTGCAAAACTAAGTCCAATCCATTAAAGATTGGAAAAGTAAACAGGTTAGTCAAGATAATCCAACCACTAACCAGAATGAATTATGCAAAAGCATACTTCAATTCTCCAAAAACGATCAATTGACACCCAAATCATGTCGTCAAGATAAAAATCTACATACAATCAGCGAGAAATACAAGCATTCACCCTCACAAATCAATTTTGCGAAGTCAAATACAAGAACCAATAATCTAAACTAATTACGTTAACAAATACATTATCAATTCTCTACTACATCAAAATCATGCTGCATACGCAAATATTCTAGATTAAATTTGAGAGAAAAAGGTAGATTTGACTCACAATTAACTAGATAATCACAAAAAACGACGAGCACTGGTTAAGAAGTTAGATCGAGAAAACAAAGAAGAGAGATGACCTAGGGTTGTGGAAAGGGCCAACTTTGTTGGCGTAATGAGAGGGAGTGGGGGTTAATTTGGATCTGTAGGGCGATTCCGTCGACCATCGAAACAAAGAAGAGTGAAAGACATTGTTGAGAGCGAAAGAAGATTGCACCGTTCCCTGGCGTGAGAAGACCCCGATAAATATCACCGGTGGATGCTTCGGTTCGGCGGTGAGCAGCGAAATCAAGAGAGAGATCTGGCGGTGAGCAGCGAATTAAAACCAAGAGAGACATCCGGTGGTTCGATGAATGAGAATGCCGGCGAGGGCGAGGGAATGCTGCCGGAGAAGGTTTGGTCGCCGGCAAGAGTGAGGGAATGCTGCCGGCGAGGGTGCGAGTTTGAGTGAGGGAATTGCTAGAGAGATAGAGAGTGAGTGCGAATGAATTTGAGGTAAATAATGTTTAGGGTTTTATTTTGTGGCGTTGGAAAATAATAAAAAGGCTGGGACGCATCTGCGTCGGATGGGCACTTACATTCAACGCAAATGGTTCATTTGTGCTCATCTGCGTCGCATCAAAAGAACGTTCGACGCAGATAGTTCGTTTGTGCACTAACTTGGGCATAGAGCATCTGCGTCGGATGGCCAAAAACGTTTTGACGCAAATGGGCTTTTGCTTTGCACCTTAAAGACCTTCGACGCAGATAACGCAAATAAGGGCTGGGATCCAATCATCATTTGTGTCGCGTTCTCACCTCCATGCGACGGAAATTATCCTATCATTCATTATGCTATGCCTATTTGCATCGCATGTTCAGTGACATCCGATGCAAATCCCCTTTTTATGAGCATTTGCGTCAGATCTTCATAGGTGCGACGCAAATAGGCCGACGCAAATTATCATTTTTCTACTAGTGAATACAGATAACAAAAGGTTAGAACTCATTTCTACTCATTCTCAAATGCATTACTCGACCAAATTTTCTTAGCATAAATTAATTCCTCCATTACTCGAATTCAATTCCTCATATCAGACTAAGCTAATATTTAAGTTATAAATGAAATCCATAAGTAGAACAAAACAATACTTAAAGTGTCTTAATAAATCAAATTTATATTTGTCATAGAACTTGAGGCAATTAATTTATCACTTATAAATACTTCAATTTACCTTACACACACAACTCAATATTTCTCTAAATGTTTCCAAAAGAGAACTATATTAGCAACTTAATTAAACTAAATAGTATAATTAACTTTGTAATTAAAGCTACTTAAAATTTGTGTTGTTACATATTACCACCCTTAGAAAAAAAATTTGTCCTCGTAATTTGAAAAAAGAAAACTTAAGAACATTTGAAAATGAATATGATCACATAAAACATTTTTAGCGAAAATCAAATCAAATCACTTCTCAACTTAACTCCGATACCTTGAAAGATCAATTCTTTCCCAAACAAATAATCACTTAACTTGAATCCTGATTTTCCTTAATTCCTATCCAATAGACTCATCCCTCGATTCATTATTCATACTACAAGCCAAAATTCTCGATGAAGCTTTTAACTTTTCCAATTTTGTAATCTCAATACTCAACCCTCAAATTTTCTTAATATATATTCATCAATCCTTAACCACTATAACCCAAATCGATTTCAAATGATCCCAAGAATCTTTTCCCCCGCTTGGTGGCTAACTCGGCACACAGTCGCAAGGTTGCTCTGTTACCACCTGTAACAGCCCGCACTTCCGAGCTGCAAGCTAATCACGCTCAACATTCACAAATCTCAATTAACGCTAATTAACCTCAATTAGACACCTGCAGTGGATCATAACTCAAACGCGATCCTGGACCATTTATGGTCCATAATACAACTAAAATAGTTCATACAACTTCATGAGCTGATTTAATACAATCTCCATAATACTACCTCCGTTTCTTTTTAATAGTTACACTTTCACTTTTGACACTATTCACAAATTTCTCTTTGACTATCATTTGTGATTTATGGTTAAGAGAAAATATAGTCATGTGGGGTCTTGTTTGATTCGTCTCGATATGTACTTTTAGAATATCGACTTTTTATATTTTTTTACAAATACAAAATTAGAGATATAGAGGCTCAAAGTTGTGCATCGGCATGCGTGAAAAGTGTAAGTGTAACTATTAAAAAGAAACGGAGGTAGTACATCATAAGATTATTTCGAAGCAACAATATATTCTATATCTTGAGTTAAACGAGACACCTTTCTGATCAATAACTTACGATCCTAATCTTTCTCTCTGGAGCGCACTATACCTGCAAAATTACTAAGAATGAACTCTGCCCCTACCAGGACAGGTTCAAAGAACAAAATTAGAGACACTAAGTACACACAGTCCAACCAGAAAAACTTTTTGGTGGCTTAAAACGCATTTACAGATTTAAGTTTATCTTACAAGATATTTGAAATCAAGATACAGAGAAGTCATAATAAAAGAATCATAAGTACTTGGACGCAATTTATAACGTTACTTCTTGGTGGAAAATAATAATACGAATATCTCATAACGTAAATAGTATATACTTTAATTGACAGAACCATGAGAGTTCTATAGAACTAATACGATCTTCCGAAATCAACTTTAACATACTTTAAGTCAATAAATATCTCCCACTTCAGTGGCTGTTATACAAAAACCTTTAATCCAATATGTATAGCGTAGTTAATTCCTTTCAAAAATTCCTAACGAGTTTCTTGGTAAATCATTTCCATAATCAATGCATGAATTCTATAACTGGGGTGAGTAAAACATCACTTCGTAAATAGAGTTTGAAAAAAACTTTCCACGAAACCACTTGAATATTCAAACACATATTCTATTTTCTTTCAGAAATCATATTACATTGGGGAAGAGAACACGAATAGAGTTGCCATCCTGGCTCATTCTCTAAACTTTTACAAGGGACGTTTCCCTTTTCCGTTATGTACTGCTTGCAAGACTTTTCAGGACATGTCCCTAGAATACAGAATATACAGAATACGGAATGTTGTTCATCACTGCTCAAGTAGCTTCTTCCCCTTACGAAAACATAATTCGTAATTCAATAATTTCTGAAATCCAAATTCAGGATTCTCGAATCAAATATATCAAAATTTTATAACACAATTGAACTTAGGCATTCTATATACAAAACTTAGATTGCATGATAAATACTCTAGTTTCCAACAACTTAGTACAAACAATCTTTCATTTAATTTATTTGATGAAAACTACTCAAATGCGGACTCTAAAAGAAATGTGGTCTCAACTCAACAAAACACAGCTTCCCGAAAGATTATAATCCCAGAATAGAACTTAAATCTTACATAAACTTTAAGTAGTGAAAATGTAGTAATATCAAATTCCACATTGTTCATATTTCTAGATATATAAATCATATCACATCTATCTAAGTCTCTTAATATAAAACTTCACAGGGCATATTTCTATAATTTAGGTCAAAATCATAAAGATCAGGCTTATGTATTATAACTACAAGTAACTATTCCATTAAAAAATAATTTAGCGTTTAACATCCCCCCTTTCTATCAGTTATTTAGACCTTTCATACTTGAACTTCCAACTTCTAGTTGCCCATTAACAAAGAATCTAAAATGATTATACCCCGCCCCATAGTTGAACTGACACCTCATTATTTTAGCCTTAGTATTATAAGATAAGTATTAGTGTTTCCGACTTTCTTTCCTCAATACTTTATACTTCCATGTCCATGTTCTACCATATTATTACAAATATTTTGTTTCATTATTCCGTGTAAATAATTTTTATTATCTACCTTAAAATCATAGCTCATATTAGTTTTAAATCTATAACTCATATCAACATTTCTCAAATATTTAAACTCGATGTTCATATTAATCTTAACTCTATATTTATTCCACTATCAAATGATCTCACTAGTTGCCAATCATTCCATTATACAAGATTTATATTTTCCCTACTTTCCATTCTTAGCCTTACTCTTTCAATTAGGGGATGACATCTCTAAATCTTTTATTGTCCCCACTCCATATTCATAGTATAAACTCCCAATCTGGATATAGTTCTTCACAACTTAGGTACTACTACTCATTATACTGTTTCTCTACTCCTTCGATCCATAACTCATCTCTTGAGTTATTATATTACTAATATAAACATTATATATTCAATTTACTTTCCAATGCTTGATTTATGTTATCCTAAAATTTACAACTACTTTACTCAGCATGCTTAGAGGACACATGAAATTCCTGTATCATGTTCCTTTATTCTACTAAACATTTAAACTCCTGAAGTTACTTCCTAATTTACAACTTTAATTGTCCAACTTAACTTTCTCAGATAACAACTTACATCCTAAAGTAGAACTCTTCAAACAAGCAACTTATTCTACAACCACTCCAACATAGATTTTTAATTTTATCGACCCCAATTCCAAAGATTCTTCAAACATACCTTTGAATAATATAATATGACTTTTGATATAAATTTATTGTCTTCACAAAAACAGAATCATAAAGCTTACTATATAACTTCACCAATTTACTCTCCATCTAGCTTCCCGAAGGATTTATGCCTAACCCCAATAATTATCATATATCCAAACATATAGCTAAATCTTCCATCAGTCATAATTTGTACTATACTTAACATCTCCGACAATAGTTTGCTTTTGAAATCTCCATCCTCGAACTTTTCATGACCCAAATAATTCCAAGCACGCAAAACTCAAAATAAGGCATATATATTCTGGAATTTTGCATCATAGTCAGACTTTACAAACTCATATTTCTCAACAGTCAAGTCCGCATTCCTTGACGTTGAAAACCAAGATTTTAAAAATCTTCGTATCGTGAACGTATTTCGGGATTTGTATAACAAGCTTAAATTAGGAAGCACTTGACCATTACAATTTACTCGGTTGCTCAATAGCATTCTACAGAAGAAACTCTAGGTACATTTATACACCATATAACTATATATAGACGAATTTTGGCGAACACCTGATTAGGTTTCATAAGCTTATCATCCCATTGACTTAATTATATCCCTTTATTGCAAACCATACGGATATCCCCCTAAATATTATACTTGTAAGACATTAGAAATTATATCAACAATTCTTACTGAAATATTCATAATCGAATCTATAACTTTCATATAATATCTTAAAATGTGGGTCATCGATTAACTTGTACTCTTAGATCTCAGAAACCAGAATATTCTTCAATACGAAATAAGAATGAATTAATGTAGCAGAACTCGGTATCCTTGGATAACCTTTACTTCCTTCAAATTTTCGAATAACACTATCTTCCATAGCCAAACCTTACAAATATATATCTCAATTCAGAATTAGGAAATCAGTGCAAAATACTATATAGTCAAACACTTGGAGTCAAATCATATGCTCCGGAAAATCTGAAAAACATAGTATTTAAGAATCACACTTTCAAACAAGCTAAACTTTAAAATCATAAATTCATTACAATTTCAATCAGATCTGGTTTCACTTAAATAAATCATGAAATTCATATAACTTGTAGTTGCACAAACAAGTGTAGTTATAAGGTGGAGGGACAATTTGTACCTTTTTCAATAGTACTAACACCAGAATTCCAAAACCTTGACTTCATTATTTGCTTGGTCTCCATAGCACGAACTTAAAGATTTTCCTCAACAATACAGATAACAAAAGGTTAGCACTCATTTCTACTCATTCTCAAATGCATTACTCGACCAAATTTTCTTAGCATAAATTAATTCCTCCATTACTCGAATTCAATTCCTTATATCAGAACAAACTAATATATAACCTATAAATGATATCCATAAGTAGAACAAAACAATACATAAAGTGTCTCAGCAAATCAAAATTTATAATTGTCATAGAACTTGAGGCAATTAATTTATCACTTATAAATACTTAAATTTACCTTACACACACAACTCAATATTTCTCTAAGTGTTTCCAAAAGAGAACTATATTAGCAACTTAATTAAACTAAATAGTATAATTAACTTTGTAATTAAAGCTACTTAAAATTGGAGCGGTTACATATTACCACCCTTAGAAAAAAACAACTTGTCCTCATAATTTGAAAATAGAAAACTTAAGAACATCTGAAAATGAATAGGATCACAGAAAACATTTTTGGTGAAAATCAAATCAAATCACTTCTCAACTTAACTCCAATACCTTGAAAGATCAATTCTTTCCCAAATAAATAATCACTAAACTTGAATCCTGATCTTCCATAATTCCTATCCAATAGACTCATCCCTCGATTCATCATTCATACTACAAGCCAAAACTCTCGATGAAGCTTTTCACTTTTCCAAATTTCAATCTTAATAATCAACCCTCAAATTTTCTTAATTTATATTCATCAATCCTTAACCACTATAACCCAAATCGATTTCAAATGATCCCAAGAATGTTTTTCCCCCGCTTGGTGGCTAACTCGACACACAGTCGCAAGGTTGCTCTGATACCACCTGTAACACCCGCACTTCCGAGCTGCTAGCTAATCACGCTTAACATTCACAAATCTCAATATACTCTAATTAACCTCAATTAGACACCCGTAGTGGAACATAACTCAAACGCGATCCTGGACCTTTTAATGGTCCATGATACAACCAAAATAGTTCATACAACTTCATAAGCTAAACTAATACAATCTCCATAATACATCATAAGATTATTTCTAAGCAACAATATAATCCCTATGTTGAGTTAAACGAGACACATTTCTGATCACATACCTTCGATCCCAAATTTTTTCTCTGGAGCGCACTATACCTGCCAAAATTACAAAGAATGAACTCTGCCCCCACCAGGACAGGTTCAAAGAACAAAATCATAGAGACTGAGTACACACTGTCCAACTAGAAAATCTTTTTGGTGGCTTAAAACGCATTTACAGATTTAAGTTTATCTTACGAGACATTTGAAATCAAGATACAGAGAAGTCCTAACAAAAGAATCATATAACAAATACTAGGACGCAATTTATAACGTTACTTCTTGGTGGAAAATAATAATACGAATATTTCATAACGTAAATAGTATATACTTCAATTGACAGAACCATGAGAATTCTATAGAACTAATACGATATTCCGAAATCAACTCTAACATACTTTAAGTCAATAAATATCTCCCACTTCTGTGGCTCATATACAAACACTACTACAGAATTCACGATTTGCGTCTGACTATTTGCGTCGGACAATAGAGCAACTGACGCAAATAACATATGTGCGTCGGATCCTAAAGAATATCTGACGCAAATAGCCAAGAAAAATTATAAAAGATTGTTTTGCGTCGCATGAAGGCCGGCAAACGACGCAAAAGGGGTCACTATGTGCGTCGAACTAAGTGTACCTGTGACGCAAATATTCTTAGCCGATAACATCTGCGTCGCATGGGCCTTGGTCCGACGCAGATGGTGCACCATGCATGCTTACCAGCCCAAATGTGCGTGTGGTCATCTGCGTCGGACCATCGCCATGCGACGCAGATGATCTCGGCCCAAAATGCCAAAAGTACCATGCATGCTTGGTCATCTGCGTCGGACACTTGACCCATGCGACGCAGATGTCTCGACCATTGACCAGCCCATGGGTCATCTGCGTCGGACCCTTGACCATGCGACGCAGATGACTCGTTTCAGCGAATTTATTTTGTATCCCGCCCATCAGTTGGGGCAATTCACAAATTAGGACCTTCTCTCTCTCTCATGCGAATTTGCCGGCGCTGTTGAACTAAATTCCCGCCGCCGCCGCTGCTCCTCTCGCCGGCGCTCCTCCTCTTGCCGGCGTTCCTCCTGTTTCTCTCACTCACTCTCTCTCACTTGCACTCTTTTCTGATAGCTATGGTTGCGCCGGTGCTCCTCTTTCTCACTCACTGACTCTCACTCACCGGTTGCGCCGCGTGTTCCCGTCGCGCCGTGCTCGGCTCTGGCTGCTCGCGCGCTACTCTCCTCCTCTTTCTCTAACTCACTCTCTCTCTCTTGCACTCCTCCTCTTTCTCACCCACTCACTCACTCACCCGTCCCACCGTCGCGCCGCGCGCTGCTCGCCGCCGCTCGCCGCGCCGCGCCGCCCCCGCCGCTCGCCGTTGCTCGCCGTCGGGCCGCCGCCGCTTTCCGTCTCTCCGTCTCCGGCAATGTAAGTCTTTTTTAATTATTTTTTTCAATTTTTTGTCTCAATTTATGTCTTCTTATTTTTTTACCAATCTTTTTTTTTTTTTTTGGGAATTTTTTCTTATTTTTGTTAGATCTTAAGCAATTGCATTAGTAGAGTGATTGTAGTTATTAGTTTAAGATTGAATTTAGGATGTTTGTAGTTTAATTTGTATGTAGGATGTTTAAGATTGAATTTAGGATGATTGTAGTTTAAGATTTTAATATTATATTTAGGATGTTTGTAGTTTGTAGTGCTCATGAATTTATTTATTTTGTAGTGCTCTAAAATACTTCCTTTCTACTATATAATTATATTCACAAGTCATTCTTGTTTTTTACCATTGATTTTAATAATTCTACTTTAATCTTAATGTTGTTTCTTAATTTCTAATTTGTTAATGTCTTAATATTAGATAGTTGATGTTTATGAGTTATGACTTAATCACTATTTAATTTGTGGGTTGGTTAATGCCCTAATGCAGTTGCCACATTCCATCTTCTACTTGTCGGCGGGTGCTCCAAGCTCACCTCGTTGTGCTTGTCTTCGCTGCTCCTTGAGAGCAGAGGTATATATTATAGCTTTTGCTTTATGTTTATTTGTTTTATTTGTCCCTATAATGTTAAATTATGTGATTGGAAAAATATATGTGAATTGTTTGGTTATGTGATTGGGAAATCATATGTTGAATTATGACCAAACTTATATGGACATACCTTAATGCGCGGGGAGGGAAATCTAAGGAATGGATTGGTTTTTTCTCGTTTAATTGCAATGTGTGCATCATTGGCCTAGATACCCGTTCGAGGCTTACTCATTAGGAGTAAGTCTTGAATAGTCCCCAGTTTGGGATTGTCTTTGGGTTTCTTATCTCACTTAGGATGTGAATGAATGTTTGGTTTTCGATTCTAAGAAAGATCTAGCTCATTTCCCTAAGTGTTCTCTCGGGTACATATGTTGATAGTTTACCTACTATCTTCATCGTGTACTTGGAGAACTGTAGGGAAGTCTTTGCCGGATTTTTCTTAGAATTGAAAACCAAATGTTCATTCACTAGTGAGATGAGAAACTCAAGGATGGGTTAGGTTGGAGTGATAAGGACCCAAATGTTCATGATTGCATTTGATGAGACACTTTGAATGATGTGATCGATTGTGTTCTTGTTTGGTGTCTCTATAGTGTATAAATATGGATCGAAACTGGATGTATGGTAATCGGATTTCGGCGACATTTCTACAAGGGGTTGATGAATTTATCGTAGTTGCGTTAGAACATCAATTGCGAGAATGGGTCAAATTTAGTCTTGTGTCCTTGTTGTGATTGCAATAACTCTAGGGGGTATCGTGATGTGGATGAAATTAAGGATCATTTGATTCGGCGTGGGTTTAAGAGCAACTATACGAGGTGGACATGGCATGGAGAGTTTTATGATCCGGTATGAGCTCCACTAGCTTGTGTGATGATTTGCATGTTGATCACATTGATGATGAGGTTGAGGTTGAGGTTGAGGTTGAGGTTGAGGTTGGGGTTGGGGTTGAGGTTGAGGTTGATATCGAAAAAGGAGATAATGATAATGAGAATGATAGGGTAGTTGATGAGAATAATAGGGTAGATGAGATGTTGCACAATTTGGATGATGAAGGAACCGATCGTCCCCATATGTATGATAGTATTTTAAGTGCAGCGGACAAACCTATGTATCCGGGGTGTAAGAATTTCAAGAAACTTTCTCGGCATCCTCACATTGTTCAATATGAAATCGAAGTATAGTTGGACAGATAAAAGTCTAAGTGAGTTGTTCAGTTTTTTACAAGAATTGCTACCTGAAGGGAATGAAATTCCCAACTCTACCTATGAGGCAAAGAAATTGTTGTGTCCATTAGGTATGGAGTATGAGAAGATACATGCATGTCCAAATGATTGTGTGCTGTATCGAAATGAGTACAAGGATTTGGGTGAGTGTCCAAGGTGTGGAGAGTCTCGGTATAAGATAAAAGAGGATGATGAGGGAGTGAGAAAGAAAGAAACTCCGGTGAAGGTAGAGTTGGGAATTTCATTCCCTTCAGGTAGCAATTCTTGTAAAAAACTGAACAACTCACTTAGACTTTTATCTGTCCAACTATACTTCGATTTAGGGGAAGATAAGGAGAATACTTGGAATTGATGATGTACATGATGAAGAGGAATACGATAAGCAATTCAATGAAGTCATTGCTCCGTCAGTAGTAATTCCAAGTATATTAGGGGAAGATCTGGACACGAATTACATTCGTCGAGACCATAATGAGGGATTTTACGTTGTCAAAGAAAAAAGTGATTAATAGGTAACTAATGTAATATTCTACAATTATATATTTTATGCTTGGTTAAAATAATTTTCTATTATTTCATTGATGATTCTAACATGTCTTTATGCTTTATGGTTTCAGGTGTAGTGATGGAAGATCACATAATGCATGATGCATCCGATGATGATCGGCAGCCACGTTCTGAGACCGAGATAACTGATGGAGGTAGTAGGAAGAAAAGAGTGAGCAAGCCTAGAGGTCCTACAAAAGGGATACGTTCGAAACCCGGGGTCCAAAGAGTACTTCAGTGGGATGATTGGATGCGTCCGATTGGGGATCATGTTGGTGCGTACAAGACACATTGCGGCGAAATCAGTAGAAGCAAAGTGTCTATCTTGTACGATAGTTGGGATGATGTTCCACAAGGCCTAAAAAATAGTTTATGGGAAGATGCTAAAGTAAGTAAACCTATGTATTTTTAAAATCCATTCTTTTAATTTTATTTGAATCATGTTTATTATACTAATCGTGTATAATTGGTTCATTTTATATATTGAAGAAAGAGTTTGGAATACAAGAGGATGAGAGGAAGAAACGAGATGTGTTGACTACTTGTGATAAGCGGTGGAGAGATTTCAAGTCAAGATTAGTGAGTCGATGGATCACGAAAACGAGGCTGGGGCCTAACAATGATATGCAACCGTACGTGCTCTATCCTTTCATCACGAAAGGGATTTGGGACGAATTCGTCAAAAGTGTAGCTCTAAGGAGTTTAAGGTATATAATATGTACGTTACAACTACATAATATGTTATAATCAAATTTTGTTTTTGTGAATATTAACTAGTTACTTGTTTTCATATTAGGCTAAAAGTGAAAGAAGCAAGAAAGTCTCAGTCCGCCAACATTCATCCTCATTTTTTGGGTCAAAAGTCATATGCGGAGATGATTCCCGTTTGGAAAGACCAAGGGTATATCCCTAAATCCTCTACAAAGATCATCTCGTTGACTCATCTACATCATCAATTATTTCCTCCTTGCCGGATCGAACTTTGCCATGGCTTCTTGCTAGATCGAAAAAAGATAAGGAAGGAAATCTTTTCTTCCCTAATGAAGAAACACAAAAGATAAAAAGAGTCTATTGTAAGAATTCTTCAAATTTTATGATAAATTCTTGTCTAATTACTCGTATTCTAGAATTCTACTAATCATATGATTTTTTTGAATTTGATGCGGGATGATTGGAAAAGGAAAGAAAAGGAAGGAGAGTTTGTTCCAGGTCGGATGGATGATGTTCTATCCCGTGCTCTACGAGAGGAAAGACCGTCCCGGGCGTGTGTTAACAATGGGCGTAGCATTGGGATTACATCGGTTTGGGGAGATCCCGATCGGAGTAGTACCGCTCGAAAGGGTAGGGGCATGGATGATGAGGAGATTCGGGAGTTGGAGGCGAGAGTGAGCCAAAGAGTTAGGAGAACAGACGATGCAAGAGATGAACTCGAAGATTGATGCTATAGTTCAAGAAAGGTTGATGGCTTTTGCGGCGCAATTAGGTCTTCAAGCACCAAATCAAACAAATCCTCACACTCCAGTTGATCCTAGTAGCTGTCACTCGGGGGCAATGATCCATTTGTGAACTTGCGGGTATATAGTTATTTTATATCTTCTACGATTATGATATTATGTTTGTAAAACACTTAATTAATGACATTGTGTTCTCATTGGATGTTAAGAGTCCGGTTCCATGTCGTTTGGCAATAGCCGATAACTCGGGACCGATCATTGTAGGCGAGGGTACCGTACATCCGCAATTGGAGTCATCATCACATTCTACGGCCGTGAAAGTGAGTGTTGATGATTTTTTTTCGTACTACGCAGAAGCTCTAGTTCCACTACCTACTCCATACATCACCAAACTCAGTCAAGCCGAGGGTTCATTCATAGAATGGCCGAAAGAGTTGGTATTTTTAGTCTCGTATAATCGGGTAACTTATGTTTAATATTTTGATTTATATACTATAAGAAATGTAAATATATATACTAAAAAAATTTTGATTTATATATGGTAAATAATCTTCATTTTGTATACTAAGTAATCTTGATTTATATATGAAATAATCTATATACATATATAATATGAATTAAAAAGAAGTCAAATTGAATTAGGAACATATACCTAAAGACGGTGCGATGAAGAAGAAGAAGAAGAAGAAGAAGAAAATAGTTGGTAGTGATCCTTGCACCGATGAGTCTGCACATAGGCACGTAGATCCTTTTAATGACTTGACACTTGGATGATATGGATGATAATATCAAGGAGATGCACCGAATATTTTGCGACAAACCCTCAGATGAGCCTTTTCAGTTGCAAGTTCAGAGGGGTACCGTCTTCAACTTTGATAGAGATTATATGATCATTCTCTCACGACAAGATGTTTTTCAACTTCTCACGGGAGCATGGATTAATGTATCCATTTTGCAAGTATTTATGATGTGAGATTTCTCAAACTCTAAACTAATTAACATTGTTATTTATAGGTATTGTTTCTCCTAACTATAAGTGTTTGGATCTTAGGTACTTGGCGTAGCCGTCTCGAGGAGCATGGAGATAATAATATTGGTTTCATGTGTCCAAGTATGATTTCAGCGACCATGATACGCAATCACTTAGATACCGTGATCAACTACATGGCAAGTTCAATGAAAGCGAATCAATATATGCGTTTCATCCTATGTCCGTATTTTGAAAAGTATGTTTTATTTCAACTAATCTTTACTTTGTTTTACATTTATGAACTTGTAGTTATATATATAAAACATCACATTGTGCTTCATGCCTTAGGGATCATTGGATTCTTCTTGTCATTTGTCTACTTAAGAGAACGGTATATATATTTGATTCGATGAAGAAAGATAGATCCTTAGCTATCAAGATACCGTTGAATACGTAAGTTCATAGTTGTTATACATGTTAATAAGTTTACATGCATTTTATGATATTTTAAATAATTTAAAAATGTTTATAGTAATTAATTGTTACAAAATCTCTATATTAGTGCATATACAAAATACACGCGGCTTGAAGGATCAAATAAAGGAACTAAATTGTCTTGGACATATATGCGAGGTAAAATTCTTATGGTTTTGTATTTGATACTTTATAATTCTATTTAGGATTTTTTTTCCAATTCTAATATATATCTTAAATTTGGTGTAGTGTGCTCAACAATCGGGAGGAGTGGAATGCGGCTATTTCGTGATGAGATACATGTTTCTAATCAACTACTACTACTATGAAGCAGAGAATTTGAATGAGGTATATGTATGTTGTAAATTCATTATTTAGACTTATAGAATTTTAAAGTATATTAACTAGTTTAATATATTTCTAGGCTTTTTCGTCAAGTCTTGAGCCATACTCCATACATGAGATCAACGAACTCAAACAACTTTTTGCGGAATACTTTGTACGGGTCGTTAACGAAGCAGAAGAGTAAATTTGATGGTTTGTGTATGTATTTGTAGGTTAGCATAATATTTTGTTACTTGAACCTTGTTGGTTGATTGATTGCAACATTGGTTGCTTGATTGCAACATTGGTTGCTTGATTGAGATGTCTTGAAACAGGTTTTGGTTATATATGCAAACATTTCCCAACGATTTCTTGGGTTGTCCAAATTACAAAGGAGACTCGCCGAAATTTCGCTCATAATTATTTACATAATGTTTGCTTAGTTTTGAAAAAAAAAACAAAAAAATAGCTGAAAACAAAAACAAAAAAAGCTGAAAAAAAAAAAAAAATACGCCTCATGTGCGTCGCACATGGACAGCATGCGACGCAGATGAAGCTGTGGGTGCATGGGCATCTGCGTCGCACATGGACAGCATGCGACGCAGATGGCTGTGGGCGCAGCAGCCACAGCAGCCTCATCTGCGTCGCTTGCTGGCAATGTGCGACGCACATGAGGCTTCATCTGCGTCGCTTATAGCACGAAGATGCGACGCGAGATGAAGCCGGGCTGAGCGCTGTGGGTGCATGGGGTGCATGGGCATCTGCGTCGCATGCTAGTTGTGTGCGACGCAAATCTTTGTTTTTATTGCGTCGTTTTGCGTCCGACGCAAATGGCTTTCTTTCATCTGCGACGAGGCCTGTGCCGTCGGACCGGGGTCCGACGCAAATGAGGGTCCCAGGTCCGACGCAAATTATCATTTCTCTACTAGTGAAAAACCTTTAATCCAATATGTATAGCGTAGATAATTCCTTTCATAAATTCCTAACGAGTTTCTTGGTAAATAATTTCCATAAACGACACATGAATTCTATAACTGGGGTGAGTAAAACATCACTTCGTAAATAGAGTTTGAAAAAAACTTTCCACCAAACCACTTGAATATTAAAACACATATTCTTTTTTCTTTCGGAAATCATATTACATTAGGGAAGAGAACACGAATAGAGTTGCCATCCTGGCTCATTCTCTAAACTTTTACAAGGGACGTCTCCCTTTTCCGTTATGTACTGCTTGCAAGACTTTTTCAGAACATGCCCCTAGAATACAGAATATACAGAATACAGAATGTTGTTCATCACTGCTCTAGCAGCTTTTTCCCCTCCCGAAAACATAATTCTTAATTCAATAATTTCCGAAACTCAAATTCAGGATTCTCGATCAGATATATCAAAATCTTATAACACAATTGTACTTAGGCATTCTATATACAAAACTTAGATTGCTTAATAAATACTCTAGTTTCCAACAACATAGTACAAACAACCTTTCATATAATTTATTTGATGAAAACTACTCAAATGCGGACTCTAAAAGAAATGTAGTCTAAACTCTACGAGCTTATCAATTATCATAATTGAACTCAACAAAACACAGCTTCCCGAAATATTATAATCCCAGCATAGAACTTAAATCTTACATAAACTTTAAGTAGTCAAAATGTAGTAATATCAAATTCCACATTGTTCATATTTCTAGATATATAAATCATATCACATCTAACTAAGTCTCATAATATAAAACTTCACAGGGCATATTTCTATAATTTAGGTGAAAAAGATCAGGCTTATGTATTATAACTACAAGTAACTCTTCCATTAAATAATAATTTAGCGTTTAACATCCCCCCCACCTTCTTTCAGCTATTTAGACCTTTCATACTTGAACTTCCAACTTCTAGCAGCCCATTAACAAAGAATCTAAAGTGATTAAACTCCACCCCATAGTTGAACTGACACCTCATTATTTTAGCCTTAGTATCATAAGATAAGTATTAGTGTTTCCGACTTTCTTGCCTCAACACTTTATACTTCCATGTCCATGTTCTACCATATTTTATAATCTACAACTATTATTACAAATATTTTGTTTCATCTTTCCGTGTTAATAATTTCTATCATCTAACTTATACTCATAGCTCATATTAGTTTTAAATCTATAACCCATATCAACATTTCTCAAATATTTAAACTCAATGTTCATATTAATCTTAACTCTATATTTATTCCACTATCAAATCATCTCACTAGTTGCTAATCATTCCATTATACAAGATTTATATTTTCCCTAGTTTCCATTCTTAGCCTTACTCTTTCAATTTGGGGATGACATCTCAAAATCTTTTATTGTCCCCACTCCATATTCATAGTAGAAACTCCCGATCTGGATATAGTTCTTCACAACTTAGGTACTACGACTCATTATACTGTTTCTCTACTCCTTCGGTCCATCACTCATCTCTTGAGTTATTATACTACTAATATAAACATTACATATTCAATTTACTTTCCAATGCTTGATTTATGTAATCCCAAAATTTACAACTACTTTACTCAGCATGCTTAGAGGACACATGAAATTCCTGTATCAAGTTCCTTTATTCTCCCAAACATTTAAACTCCGGAAGTTACTTCCTAATTTACAACTTTAATTGTCCAACTTAACTTTCTCAGATAACAACTTACATCCCAAAGTAGAACTCTTCAAACAAGCAAGTTATTCTACAACCACTCCAACATAGAATTTTAATTTTATAGACCCCGATTCCAAAGATTCTTCAAACATACCTCTGAATAATATAATATGACTTTTGATATAAATTTATTGTCTTCACAAAAACAGAATCAGAAAGCTTACTATATAACTTCACCAATTTACACTCCATCTAGCATCCCGAAGGATTTATGGCTAACCCCAATAATTATCATATATCCAAACATATAGCTAAATCTTCCATCAGTTATAATTTGTACTATACTTAACATCTCCAACAATAATTTGCTTTTGAAATCTCCATCCTCGAACTTTTCATGACCCAAATAATTCCAAGCACGCAAAACTCAAAATAAGGCATATATATTCTGGAATTTTGCATCATAGTTAGACTTTCCAAACTCATATTTCTCAACAGTCAAGTTCGCATTCCTTGACGTTGATAACCAAGATTTTAAAAATCTTCGTATCGTGAACGTATTTCGGGATTTGTATAACGATGTTAAGTCAGGAAGCACTTGACCATTACAATTTACTCGGTTGCTCAATACCATTCTACAGAAGAAACTCTTGGTACATTTATACACCATATAACTATATATAGACGAATTTTGGCGAACACCTGATTAGGTTTCATAAGCTTATCATCCTATTGACTTAATTATATCCCTTTATTGCAAACCATACGAAAATCCCCCTAAATATTATACTTGTAAGACATTAGAAATTATATCAACAATTCTTACTTAAATATTCATAATTGAATATCTATAACTTTCATATAATATCTTAAAATGTGGGTCATCGATTAACTTGTACAAATAGATCTCGGAAACCAGAATATTTTTCAATACGAAACAAGAATGAATTAATGTAGCAGAACTCGGTATCCTTGGATAACCTTTACTTCCTTCAAATTTTCGAATAACACTATCTTCCATAGCCAAAACTTACAAAGATATATCTCAATTCAAAAATAGGAATTCAGTGCTAAATACTACATACTCAAACACTTGGAGTCAAATCATATGCTCCGGAAAATCTTAAAAACATAGTATTTAAGAATCACACCTTCAAACAAGCTAAACTTTAAAATCATAAATTCATTACAAGTTCATTCAGATCTGGTTTCAATTAATAAAATCATGAAGTTCATATAACTTGTAGTTGCATAAACAAGTGTAGTTATAAGGAGGAGGGACAATGTGTACCTTTTTCAATAGTACTAACACCGGAATTCCAAAACCTTGATTTCATTATTTCTTGGTCTCCATAGCACAAACTTAAAGATTTTCCTCAACAATATAGAATTACAGATAACAAAAGGTTAGCACTCATTTCTACTCATTCTCAAATGCATTACTCGACCATATTTTCTTAGCATAAATTAATTCCTCCATTACTCGAATTCAATTCCTCATATCAGAACAAGCTAATATATAACTTATAAATGAAATCTCCACAATCATCTCCATATATGTTTCCTCCATTACAAATAACAGATATCTCTTATCCCATTCCTCTTAACGACATCTATATAACTTGCAAGTTCAATTCTCTATTATAAATTCTAGTTCGACATTAAGGTTTTTCAAAACAAGACCAAATTCAGAAACTATTTAGTTACTTAACTCAAACTCAACCAACAGATTTTATAATTTTGACTTAACAAAATAGAAAGTGAGATTATGGTTATAGAATTCAAAAATGAGTTTCAATATATAATAATTGAGTAAAAGTTCCAATCTTTAATCTCAATAACTCAAACATTACCAATTTCAGTCCCACAATCTGATTTTGCTATTATACCAAGATTAAAAACTAGATTTGAAGATTCAACAATGATAGCCATAAAAATTATGGAATAAAAAGAGAACAACTTATACCTCATGAATTGGTTTCAGTTGAAATGGGAAGCAACAACTTGTGGAAATACTCGAAGAACAACAACATAACATTAACACTGATAACACATCATTCTCACCCACGAAAGAGAACAAGGTCAGCAGCGAGAAGAGCAAGGAGGGAGGAAATCAGGGGGCAACAAGAGGATTTATAGGACATGCAGTATCAAAACAGCAACCACCCGCCTTCTTGGTGGTTGGCGGAGGCATGGCGTCACCCGGCATTGACAAACAACACAGTAGAAGCAACGATTAAGGGAGGGGGGCGAGAATACAACCCAGCTAAGGAGGAGAAAGGCAACCCAAAACAATCGGTAAGGAGGCTCCGTTGAGACAGAGTACTAGTAGGAGGCAATTGTGGTGGCGGCATGTTTGATGGCTGAGGAACAGAGAAGGGAGAGTTACGTGAGAGTGATAGTGGGGAGAAGGTGAAGTAAGTTGGAGTTGTTTTGTTTGGTTCAAGTGGTGGATAAATATGAATCTCTTGAGAACTCTAGATACTTCCTCAAAGGCTTTTATTTTATTTTTCTTATTCTTCTTTTTTTTAATATATATATATATATATATATATATATATATATATATATATATATAATAAAATCCATAAGTAGAACAAAACAATACTTAAAGTGTCTTAATTAATCAAATTTATATTTGTCATAGAACTTGAGGCAATTAATTTATCACTTACAAATACTTAAATTTTCCTTACACACACAACTCAATATTTCTCTAAATGTTTCCAAAAGAGAACTATATTAGCAACTATAGTATAATTAACTTTGTAATTAAAGCTACTTAAAATTTGAGCTGTTACACCGGTAAGTTTAGTTTCTTTTGTGGTTACGCTACACAAACACTGAGCGAATTTCAAATTCATGAACCCTAATTTCTTTGAAATTAAATCGAAATGAGGACCCTAATTGTCCACAAATTACCGTGCTCGTCGTTAATTGAGGTTTGGAGGCATTGAAGAAGACGTTAATGGAGTTTAAATAATATGTGCCAAATTTTTTTATGAAGTAATATTTCGTATGCCATAAGGTCAAAGTTCATATATTATAATTTGTGAAGCACAATTTCGTATATTATCAGGTTTAATTCTGTTATTCATACCTTGACAAAACAATCATATAATAAAAGGCATAATGTCATGTATTTTATTTGAGTATAACTGTATAAGTAATCATATAGTAAAAGGTATAATTTCATGTATTTTATTTTAGTATAACTGTATAATTAAGTAATCATATAGTAAAAGGTATAATGTCATGTATTTTATTTTAGTATAACTGTATAAGTAATCATATAGTAGTATTAAAAGGTATAATGTCATGTATTTTATTTTAGTATAACTGTATAAGTTCGTAAATCATACTTATATGCCAAATACAGTAAATAAAGAAAAGAATTTATTAAATATAATTTTGGAATTAATCAGTTAATTGCCTAAATTAAAACTGCATAAATTAAGGAACTACCTAAATGACGTGGTAAGGTCAACATTTCGTGTAATGCATGTGGACAAATTAGGGGTTCTCATTGCACGCTTTCTGTGGCCTTTTTCGAAGAAAGCTATTGTAAAAAATTAAATCCTAAAGATATGATAATATCTTTAGGATATGTTATTATCTATGGAAAATATTATGTTAAGAATATCTCCAATAAGTATTAGGAATCAAATATATTTTAGAGATAGTTATCAAGTAGCAGTCCCTTTGTCAAAATTGATACCATGTCAAAATAAACTTAACGACTCAACCTTTCTCATTATCAAGAGAATAATATATATAGTACATCATATTCCTAATCTAGGAAAATATAAGTATAGGAAGTAAAGATATTAACATTTTTTAGGATATCTAAAGATATATACAACATTTCCTAAATATTATCTCAACATCCCCCCTCAAGATGGAGCATGTAAATCGTGAATGCCCATCTTGTCAAGAAAAAACTCAAATTGTGCCTTCCCTAAGGCTTTTGTAAGGATGTCCGCCAATTGAATCCTCATGGAAACATAAGATGGTCGAATTACTCCTGCTTTAATCGCATCACGAATAAAGTGATAATCTGCTTCAATATGTTTTGTCCTCTCATGAAATACTAGATTGTTAGCAATATGAAGAGTCGATTGACTATCACAAAACATATTCATACCTTGCTTATGTTCCACACCCAAATCACGAAGCAATTGCTTCAACCATCTCAGCTCACAAGTCAAAGCTGTCATTGACCTGTATTCTGCCTTTGCTGAACTACGAGAAACTGTATGTTGCTTTTTGATTTTCCAGGACACATGAGACAAACCAAGCAACACAAACCAACCAGTCAATGATCTACGAGTCAAAGGACAACTCTCCCAATCTGAATCACACCAACCTTCCAATTGGAGAGCACTATCTGAGCTCAGAAGAATACTTTTCCCCGGGCACTTCTTCAAATATCTCACTACTCTAAATGTTGCCTCCCAATGCTCTTCTTTAGGAGATTACATAAATTGTGACAAAATATGCACCGAGTATGCCAAATCCGGCCGTGTGACTGCCAAATAGATTAAGCGACCAATCAAGTGCCGATATTTCTCACCGTCTAAAAAAAATTTCCCCCCTGCCAAAGCTAACTTATGATTCTGCTCCATCGGGAAATCGGCAGGTTTTGCTCCTAACAACTCTGTTTCAGCAATAATATCCATGGCATACTTACGTAGACAAATGTAAAAACCATGTTTGCTACGTGCCACTTATATCCCCAAAAAATATTTCAAGGCCCCTAAATCATTCATTTTAAAACATTCACTCAAGTATGCTTTAAAACTTTCTATCGCAAAAATAATGTTCCCTGCAATGATCATATCATCCAGATAAATCAACACGCTCAACTGCAATCCACCCTTTGAAAGAGTGAACAAATACTAATCAGAACATGATTGTTTGAAACCATATTTCTTCATAGCAGTGGATAATTTCTCAAACCAACACCTAGGTGCTTGTTTCAACCCATACAACGATTTCTTCATCCTACAAACTTTGTCAGAATTATTTTTATGAAAACCTGGAGGAATTTTCATGTAAATTTCTTCATCTAAATCACCATGCAAGAAAGCGTTATGAACATCCATTTGATGTACCTCCCAATTTTTAACAGCTGCAACTGCTAAAAACGTACGAACAGTAGACATTTTCACCACAGGTGCAAATGTCTCATTATAGTCAATTCCCTCCTCCTGATAATTTCCATGATACACGAGTCTTGATTTCAATCTGAGTAACTTCCCTTCTTCATCTCTCTTTTCTGTATATACCCATTTACTTCCGAGAGCTTTCTTCCTTGTTGGAAGTGTCTCCAAAGTCCATGTGCCCTGTTCTTCTAGAGCTCTAATCTCAGTTGCCATAGCTTCTCTCCAACCTTCATGAGTCATTGCTTCTTTAAACGACCTAGGAACTCTTGCTTCTGTCAAAGCTGCAATAAAATCTCTGTGTTTTGACGAAAATCGTTCATAATTGATAAAATATGTTATAGGATAACGAGTACCTGAAGAAGATGATGTCGAGGATGAACAAGATGAAACTTTATCTTTCCGTATTGTGTGTGTCACGCAATCACGCAGCTTCGATGACGGAAACTTCACACGTTTTCCTCTCCTTAACTCTTCCTCAGCTGTGTTACCCCTTTCACTGTCACTACTTGCTTCAAAGGACCTAAGCGGTTGTTGAACATTACCCGTCACATCCTCCTCATGACTTGTTGCCTTCCCCCGCGACCCCTCTGCTGCGTGGCATGGCTGCTGCTCCAGCTCACGGCCAGCGGTAGCTAGACAGTCAGCGGGCTGGGTAGTGGCTTTGCCACACTGCTGTGTCTGGCATTAGCGTGATGGGCAGTGGCTTTGCCACTTTGCTGCTGCTGGCAGCCAGCGGACGCTGGTAACCCAGTCGATTCCGTCTCCTCATGCACTCCACCGAGTACACCCATATGCCACCAAGAAAAATCATCATCACTCTCAACATGATCAAGCTCACTAATCAACACAGAAGGCTCCAAGTTCTCATTCAAAGCCTCACCAAATGGAAAAACACGTTCATGAAATTGCACATCCGGAGACACAAAAAAATTCCCGAGTCTTTAAATCAAACAAGTTTCACCCTTTCTCACCAAAAGGATAGCCAAGAAAAACACACTTCCGCCTTCGAGACTCAAATTTATCTCCTTTACTTCTTTGATTATGAGCATAACACAGGCAACCAAAAACACGAATAGACTCATATGACGGAATGTTTCCAAATAACATCTCATAAGGAGTTTTAATTTTCAACACGGGAGTCGGGGTACGATTAATTAAATAACAAGCCGTTCTAACGCATTCCCCCTAAAACTTGATAGGCAATTTCCCTTGAAATCAAGGCCCGAGCAACATTCATAATGTGTTGATGTTTTCTCTCTACTTTTACATTCTGTTGTGGAGTACCAACACATGAAGATTGAAATATAATGCCATTCTTAAGGAAATAATCTTGTAGATGATTAAACTCAGTCCCATTGTCACTCCGAACAATCTTAATGTCACAATCAAATTGACGTTTAATCAACGCAACAAAATTAAGAAACATCAATTCCACTTCAGTTTTATTTCTTAGAAAATAAATCCAAACACCACGAGAATAATCATCAACAATTGTCAAAAACAACTTTGATCCACACTACGAGGCTGTCTTGTACGGTCCCCAAAAATCTATATGAACTAACTCAAACATGCTACTAGCATGACTATCACTAATGGGAAAACTATCTCTAGATTGTTTTGCACGAGGGCATACATCACAAACATTATTGTTCTTCCGACTAGATTACTCACAGGAGGGAGCAATTTCAATATCTTCTCCGACGGATGTCCCATTCGTTGATGCCACAAGTCGACCACACAATCTACTGCTAGCACTCTAATTTGCGGAACACCACGGAAAAGATAAAGTCCATCTTGACGTTCACCCACGCCAATCACCGTCATCTTCAGTTGGTCCTGAATAACACAAATTTTGTTAGTAAATTGAACTAAACAATGTAATTTGTCACTTAATTGTGTCACAGAAATTAAATTACAATTTAATTGAGGAACAAATAACACATTATCAAGTGTCAAACCACCCTTCAATGTGACCGAACCAAGTTGATTCGCATTCACAGTTTGACCATCCGGTAAACCAACTGGACATTTCTGAATTGTTTTAATATTTGTCATTAGTGACAAATCATTCGTAACATGATTCGAAGCCCCGGTGTCCACGATCCAAGGCAAACTAGCTTTACCTTTAAGATTTGGTTTTGGTTTTATTTGTCAACAAATCAATAATTTGTTGAGCTTGATCCGAAGAGACTCCTACAAGACCTTGTGTGGACGATTGAACATTGTAGCCCGAGTTGTAGTTGCTTGCTCCGGCTCCCCCGCCTTGCACAGCATTGGCGCGCACGGCAAAGTTGCTGCCCGTGCCACCCCCACGACCACCTCGGCCTCCACGGCCACCTCTTCCTTGTCCGCGACCTCCTTTTCTCCTATCCTCCCACCAATCGGGAAAAACTAATCAATTGGTAACAATTATCCTTCTCCTGACCTTCCCGATTATATTGATGATAAAACAATTTGTCACTCTCTCCATAGGCTAGTCTGGACTTAGAATCAACCTTAAAAGCCACAACACTCTCCTTCTTTTCGTCTTTGACCCTCAACCGCTCGGTATTAATAACCGTTTGATAGGCACTATCCACCTTTGGCAAAGGTGTTTGTGCCAAGAGTTATGCGCGAATGGCATCATAATGATCATCAAGGCCAATTAAAAAATAGTGAAGATAATCTTCCTCACGAATTTCACCAACTTGTTGTGCAATGTTACACTTACAAGCTCCGCAAGAACACTTCGGCACCCTACAATATTGCACCAACTCCTTCCAATGTTTGGATAACCGACCAAAATACTCGGTCACCGATTCTTGCTCCTCTTGTTTACACAACCCAAGAGAATATTTTAGTTGAGAAATTCTTGTGCCACTCACAACACAATATCGCTGTTTCAAATGAGCCCATAAATCTCTAGCAATATCAAAATCTTCTATGGTGGAACGCAGACTATCTTCAAGGGTGTTGGTGATCCAAGAAACCAACATTGAATGCACCGCAAGCCAATATTTCTTCTTCTTAGTATCAGTTGAAGGTTCCTCAATTGAACCATAAACAAACCCAAATTTCCATTTGGCAATCAAAGAAGGACGAACAGCTTTTGCCCATTCATCATAATTCACGGCCCCCTTTAGCTTTATTGGAGTAATCACAATTCCAGGATGATCAATAAAACCAAGGTAATACTCAAGGTCAACTTGTGGTGGAGTGCCACCAATATCATCTTTCGTCCTCTCTCACAACACTGCATGCCCAAGCACAGGAGGCGTTAAAAAACATTCAGATTTCATTTTTTTTAGTGGAACCCTAAACCTAGGCTCTTGATATCATGCACACCAAGGAAATAATGGAGAGGACCTAAATCCTTCATATCAAACTCAGCAGACAGTAGAGAAATAAATTTCGTGATGAAAGGAGCCGAGTTGCCGGTGACAATAATATCATCAACATAGAGAAGAAGATAGAGAATATATTTGCCACGACGAAAAATGAACATGGAAGTATCTGATTGACAACAAAAGAAATCCTGTTCTAGCAAGAAACTACTAAAGCGAAGATACCAAGCTCGAGGAGCTTGTTTTAACCATAGATGGCTTTCCTTAGACGACAAATGTGATTAGGAAAATCAGAATGAATAAAGTCGGCAGGTTGTTTCATATAACTTCCTTAATAAGATCACCATGCAAGAAGGCATTTTTCACATCTAATTGCCGAATGACCCAATTATAGGAAATAGCTAAGGACAAAACCAACCGAACAGTAGTGGAGTGAACAACAGGGCTAAAAGTTTCAGAGTAATCAATACCTTCCTGCTGACCGAACCCCCGAGTAACCAAACGAGCCTTAAGCCTAATCACCTTACCGTCCTCATCAGTTTTTATCGTATAAATCCATTTTGTACCAACCAAGTTCTTTGACGCATCATACGGTACCAAATCCCAAGTTTTGTTGACAAGCATGGCATTAATCTCTTACGCCATGGCTTGACGCCATTTCGGAATTTTATTAGCCTTAGAAAAACAAGTTGGTGCTTTTTCTTTTTCTAGTGTCGTGAGAGTTAAAATGATTTTTGGTTTGAAAATACCTTCTTTAGCACGAGTTTGCATTGTATGAACATTATTCGAAGACGGAATGGCAAAAATACCCGGCGAGGGAGGTACAGTCAAAGGAACAGAGATAGAGGACTCATGACGACAAGGGGAGAGGGTGGACGCGGACACTGGAGAAGGGGGGTCAGTGGCGTGTTGCTTCTTGGGCAGCAACATGAGGAGGAGGGGGATGACCCAGTGGGCACTGGAATTCCAGCGGGCTGGGCAGCAGCCACATGAGTCGAGGGTGCTGACCCAGCGGGCTGGGCAACAGTACATGAGGGGTGGGGTGGGCGTCCCATCTAGCGTTGGCAGCTCGATGGAGGGGGTGTTCGAGCCGTTGGGCGCTGAGGAAGCAGCGTGCGGGGGAGACCGAGCACAAGGGAAGGGGGAGTCGAAGACATGCTGCGATGGCGAGATAAGGGGAAAGGTAGCAGCACTAGGGGAGGGGAGGGCGTGCCGAGGATGTGCGGGGAAGGACGCGGGTAAGGCGAGTGAGCCAAGGGACGACGATGGGGTCGTATAGGATATGGCTAAGGGTAAGTGGAGGAGTGAGGGTCAGTGTCACTAGAGTCAATAGAAGACGAGGGTCGGGACGACACAAGTTGACAATAGGGGAACACCGACTCATGGAATTTGACATTCCGACTCACATACACATTGCTTGACTTAGGTTCATAGCATCGATGCCCTTTGTAGCCCGAAGCATAACCAAGGAAAACACATTGAACATACCTTGGGTGAGCTTATTTGACGGGTTGGTAGAGAAATTAGGAAAGCACTCGCAACCAAACACACGTAACATGGAATAGTCAGGGCGTTTGGAGAATAACTTTTTAAAAGAAGATAGGCCCTGCAAGACAAGAGTAGGCAAACGATTTATGACATAGGTAGCTGTATATGCAGCATCGACCTAGAACTGACTAGGAAGTAAAGACTCAATGAGCATTGTACGAGCAAGTTCAATGACATGTCGATGCTTGCGTTCAGCAACACTATTTTGTTGTTGAGTGTCAGAGCAAGATTTTCGAAAATAGATACCACATTTTCGAAAATGATCTAGGAGAGGTTGATTATCGAATTCCCGGCCTCCATCACTTTGGTAATATTTAATTTTGCAGTCAAATAAATTTTCAACCAAAGCTTAAAAATCTAAAAAACGATCATGCACCTCCGATTTGCGTTTCAAAGGATAAATCCAAGTATAATGAGAAAAATATAATCATCAAAAAAACACACGTGGTATTTAAAACCAAGATTTGATAAGTTATTGGATTGCCATAAATCAGAATGAACAAGTTGCAAGGGTTTATCAAAAGAGTGTATTACATCTTGAAAAGGGAGACGATAGGACTTTTCTAAGCAACAAGAAATACAATAAAAAAGATCACTAGTGACACACACAATGGCCTTATTTTGCTTAAGTGCACCTAGAACTCGATCACTACAATGCCCAAGACGACGATGCCAAGTAGGACCGGACGCAGAGAGAGAGAAGAGAGCAACTGGCCTCCTAGGATGGGTGGTGAGGGTGATGGGATAGACATTGCCTTGACTAGAAGCTTTGAGAAGCACCTCCCCCGACCGATTGTCCTTAACAAAAAAATGAGAACCATTAAAACTCACAGTGCAATTGTTTTCTTTAGCCAACTTTTGAACTGACATTAAATTGAATTTAACAATGATAAACTGAGTTTAATAATAAAGGTCGACTGTTAGAGTTTAATGTGACTGTGCCAACATGTTTTACTGGGATTTGAGTACCATTTGCTACTTTAACATAAATCGAACCAATATAAATAGACTTATTTGATAGAATGCCTTGATCATTAGTCATGTGAGAAGATGCTCCGGAATAAGGAAACCAAGTGGTTTCATTATGCTCGCTAGTGGCGATGCCAACAACAGCAGCATTAGAAGTTTGAGCATAGCGAGAGGGACATGAAACAACCGAATGACCTGGATTAAAGCAAATTTGACAGACTATATTGGTAGACTGAGAACCAAACACACCCTCAACAGTAGAACTCCCTGCAAACAAATGGTTAGTATCGCAAGAAGTAAGGGCTACAACAGCACTTTTAGATGATAAAACAGAATTATATATAACTATACCTCCTGAGTTTTGTGTTTGGGTTTGTGTTTGAGTTTGCTTTGCACCCCCATTTCGACCTTTTCCACCACCACCACGACCATGGTTTCTACCCTTTCCACCACCACGACCATCCTGGTTATTGTTACGAGAGCCAGAGTTCGAAGACGGCGAGTCCAATGAAGGAGAGTTACTAGGAATATGAGCAAGAAAAGCTTGATGAGTGGCAAATCCTTGTTCCCGAGCATGACGGCCCTTAATAATCTGTTCTTGAATCAATAACTTTTCCCTAACATCATCAAAACTCAGATTACCAGAGAAGTGGGTAATACTAGTAGTTAGGGAATCATAATCCTTTCCAAGTCCCATGACAGTATGTTGAATTAAATTACGAGATGAAACAGGAGCACCAATCGCAGCAAGAGAATCAGCAATAAGTTTGATGTCACGTAAATAAGCATCCATGTATTGAGATTCATTCTTAGAGACATGTTGCAAAAGACTTTTCAATTCCATGGAACGAGCCAAACTAGCATTCATAAAGCGGGATTGAAGGCGAGTCCATATTAACATCAAAAACTTAACATCATGCACCTCAACAAGCATATCTTCGGACAGAGTAGCAAATAACCATGAACAAATAGTTTGATCAATACGAAGCCAATGATAATATTCCGGATTCATGGATTGGTTATTATTATGATCAAGCAAATAAATATCAGTCATTGCAATAGAACCATCAATCATACCTAACAAACCATGGGATACTAAAAACGATTAGAATTGAGTACGCCAGGGTAAATAGTTTTCAACAGTCCAAAGAACAGTAGTAACAATATTCTTAACATTAGAAGTAGATGTTACTATTGTTAAGGATAACGAAGCAAGATTAGGTTGTAGAGAGTAGAACCCAGGCGGGCCACCAGACCCAATGGGCGTGTGATGTTGGGACAGCAACCCCGGATGGCCGGCAAGGGTGGAGCCACCGAATGTAGGATGAATCGGTGATGACAACGGAAACCCACGAGACATAGACGTCCCGGAGTTCATAGCACCAAGCGGAGATGCGGCTGCCTCGAAAAGCCGACGAGGCGTTGTGTACGAGGGTGTCCACGTGAAGGCCATGGAATCACCATGGTTGTAGGCGTGCGACTGACCCAGCCCTAGTGGACCAGCGTTGATCGAAGGCTGCGGACCAGCGGCGAGGGATGTGGGGTGCACGACAGTACTGGCGGGCTGCACGGAGATGGCGAGAGATGCCGTCGAGGCAAAAGTCACTGCAGTCGTGGAAGCCGAGGCTGATTGAGAAGCCATCAAAGCAGTCAAGTGTAGTGATCCGAAAAAATTTGAAAACAGAAGCAAGAAAAACCAAGAACGTAAAAAGAGAAAACTTTATGCTCCTATATATATTGTACTCATAATTCATTATCAAACACACATCAATAATATATAAACTCTTATCACTTTCTTCTTCTTAGAAACTTAATAGAAAACTATATTCATTTACTTTCAAAACATCAACTTTTTATAACTTTTACTGATAAATAATTAGAGAATTGAAGGTCAACTTGTACATTGGCAAGCATGAAACCCCGAATGATATTATGAAATAGAAAAAAGAAGAGGAAAAAAAGTATAACAGAATGCTATCCTAGAAACTGCAAATGAGCTACTATAACAATTTGTATCCCCAGGCCTTCATTCTGCTAAGATACTTCAGAAAATTAAGCACCATCCATAGCTTATATGACATGGAAATAAAAGCCAAAGATTTACTGTCTAGTCACAGCCTTTCAATTGTAGCTCTAAAATTTTCCCATTTAGTTAATTCATCGGCTAATTTGCTAGGTCACTTTGCTTGTTTGACCAGCTATTTATAAAGATGTTGGCCAGAATTATTTACTGACTTTTGCCACTTTATGTGCAGATTAGAGAACTTTTGGACCAAAATGCCAAAAGCCAATGACAAAAAGTTACTCGAAACATCTTTCATTCTAGAATTAAATTCAGCTTTTCGGCTAGTTAAAAAGTCATTTACCAAACACAAGATGTAAAAGCCAAACAACCAAAGAGCTAAAAATTCCATTTACCAAACAAAGCCTTATGAAAAAAAAAAACTGTCAAAAGTGAAACACATACCAAAAGAAGTAGCAACAAACTAAATGCGATCACCTATAGTAAGTTGTAGTATGATGGAAACAAACTAATTTTGAACATGAATAGACTGACTAGATACACAAGCAAATTTTCTGATATGCAAATGCAAATGATTTACTGCACATGCAAAAAAGAGCAAGATCAATTTGTAAGATCTAGTGCCTTGAATCTGGTGAAGCGTAGGCGAAATAGGCGACTTTGAGTGCTCGCCAGTCAACCGGGCAAGTCTCACCCGACCGGGCGGGGTCGCCCTCCCAGGCGGTTTGGCCCGGGTGACCGGGTGAGACTTTTGTGAGTTCGTTGTTGTTTTCAGCTTGTGCGCCCGACCGGGCGGTGTCTCCCCCGACCAGGTGAGCGTGATTTTGATGCGGGTGAGGCGATTTCCGAGTGGGGTATAAATAGGCTTAACCTAATTCGTTTATTCGATGGATTTATAATCACATCTGTAATTCTTGTTTTCCTCAAGAGCAATAAAACTGTTCTCTCTCTATCCGTGGACGTAGCCAACACTCCGTTGGCGAACCACGTTAAATCTGTGTGCGTTTTCCTTTGTTTTGCATTCGATTATTTATTCTTTCTCACATCCGTTATAATAAATTGGTATCAGAGCTTTGTGTTCGATCTGGGTAAGAAAGATGTCTGGGATTAATGTGAAAATTGATAAATTCACTGGGAAAAACAATTTTAGTCTGTGGCAAATGAAGATGCGGGCTTACTGAAGCAACAGGGGTTGTGGGCACCGTATGCAAAGAAGTCATCGGATTCAGTTACCGCTGAGATGGCCGTTATGGAGGAGAAGGCACATTCAACGCTCATGTTGTGTCTTGCTGATGACAACATCACTGAGGTCGCGGAGGAGGAAACTGCATCTGGTCTGTGGTTGAAGTTGGAGAGTTTGTACATGATGAAATCTCTAACCAACAAGTTGCTTTTGAAGCAACGTTTGTTCAGACTGTGCATGAATGAAGGTACATCTCTTAGAGATCACCTAGATCAATTAAATACGATTTTGTTAGAATTTTGTAATATTGATGTTAAGGTGGAGGATGAGGATGCTGCTTTAATTCTGCTTGTGTCTTTACCATTGTCATATGAGAATTTTGTGTAGTCTTGTATCATTGGTAAAGAGACATTGTCTCTAGAGGAGGTCAGGTCTGCTCTCCATAGTAGAGAGTTGCGCCATAAGGCGTCTGGTACAGGTACAGTCGATCAGGCTGCTGGATTAGTAGCTAGTGAAGGTAACGAACATGGGAATTCGGGGAGAAAATCCAGGAAATCGTCTTCTAGAGGTCCTAAACCTAGTGATGTCTGTAATTACTAGAAGGAAGGAAAAGGGGATGTCCTAAAAAGGACAATTAGGAAAATAAATCTGGGTCTGGTTCTGATGCTGTTGCAGCAGAAATTTCGAGTTCTGATGATGATATTGGCCTAGTTGCTGATGAACATATGCATCTTTCGGATGTATGGGTTCTTAATTCGGGGGCATCTTGTCATATGTGTTCGCGCAAGGAGTGGTTTATGAACTATAAACATGTTGATGAAAGTGTTATTATGGCCAACGGTGAAGTCGCAAGACAGTTGGTATAGGGTCCATCAGAATTAGGACATGTGATGGCAAAGTCTGTACTTTGAACAATGTTAGGCACGTTCCACAGGTTACAAAGAATCTTATTTCACTTAGTCTGTTAGACAGCAAAGGGTTCAGTTTCAAAGGTGAAGGTGGAGTGTTGTATGTCTATAGAGGTTCAAAGATAATTCAGAAAAGGTATTAAACTGGAGACATTGTAAGTGTTGCAAGGGTCTACGTTATCTGAGTCTGGGGTTGCCACGTTGGTTGTTTGTGGTAGTGTTGAGAAATAGGTGGAGCATAGAGACACTCTAGATTGGAGTGGTGGTTCACGTTAGGGAAAAGTCCGTCAACACTCACAATCTGAATCTGAAATTCCGTCTTTTTCGTCGTTAAAATTGGGTCAGCCAAATTTGGCTCTTGGTCGGCATGTAATCTTTGGGAACTCTCTCCAAAGGGACGATTGTGAAGACACGGTGGGTTTTGCACTATCTGTTGGAGGAGTGGATATATCTGAGCTGTCCAAGCAAGGTGTTGCTCGTGCTATGAAAGAGTATAAGCAAGCCATTTGTTTGAATCTGGTTCCAAAGGGTAAGTTCCAAGGTTGATTGAACTTACAAACTATTCGAAGATGTTAGTTACCCTTTGGGGAAAGTTTGGGGCCCTTAGGGGCCAATCTGGTCTGGGGCCCTTATGGGCTAATCTGGTGTCCTTCAGGAACAAATCTAGTTCTGGTTGCCTTTGGGGAAAATCTGGTTGCAGGGAGAATCTGGGCGTTGTGATCAATGCATATGGTTATCTGTTATCTGGTTTTCTAGTTCGTTGTGAAAGGATTCAAGTCAAGGTAGAGATTTGTAAGATCCAGTGCCTTTAATCTGGTGAAGCGTAGGCGAAATAGGCGACTTTGAGTGCTCGCCGGGTCAACCGGGCAAGTCTCGCCCGACCGGGCGTGGAAGCCCACCCAGGCGGTTTGGCCCAGGTGACAAGGTGAGACGTTGGTGAGTTCGCCGTTGTTTTCGGCTTGCGCGCCAGATCGGGCGGTCCCGCCCGACCGGGCGAGCGTGATTTTGATGCGGGTGAGGCAATTTCCGAGTCGGGTTATAAATAGGCTTAACCTAATTCGTTTATTCGATGGATTTAGTTCATAATCACATCTGTAATTCTGGTTTTCCACATGAGCAATAAAACTATTCTCTCTCTGCCCGTGGATGTAGCCAACACTCCGTTGGTGAACCACGTTAAATTTGTGTGCGTTTTTCTTTGTTTTGCATTCTACTAATTGAGATTGGATCACTTTCACATATACTCGAGATAAACTGATGATTTCTTACAGTAATATTTGCCTTCTCGTTTGTATTTTATTTGGAAGTGTGTTTCAATGTCTTCTTGGATTTCAATTGAATTTTTGCGTAATGTTTTGTTAAGAATTAGGATGGTGTTGTGTTTGATTTAATGCGGAACAATAGTCAACAATAAAATATAATGGAGAAAGCAATGAAGAAGATGAACAAAAGACACAAGGATTTACGCGGTTCGGTCAATGTGACCTAGTCCACGGGTGGGGGATTCGGGAGCTTTTCTATAATCTTCAATGGAGAAACTTAGAGGATTACAAGGAGTCTTACAAAAGGCTTAAAAGTTTTAACCACCCAATAGGGTCCTTTTATATGACATATAGAACCCTAATGACCTCAAGAAAACCCTAAATTGATATGAGCAATAGCCGTCAATTAATTTAGGAAATATCTCAAAAAAGGAAAAATTGCCAAAAATCACGAAAACAGAAATTACTGTTCATGCCCGCTCGGGCACTATTCAAGCCCGCCCGGACAACACACCAAAAGCGAGGCAGTCAGTGTGGAATATGCGCCACCCGCCCGGGCCACTAAATAGTCCGCCCGAGAGATCCCAAATCTTCTTTTCGTCGATTTCAAAGGCAATACTAACAATTCTCCACCTTGACTTGAAATCCACGAAACCAAATACTATGAAGTAATGCTCACCCGAAAATAACTAATGTGAATCCTCCACCTTAAACAAAATACCATATGCCTACTACCTTTAGACAATCAAAACGGAAACTTCTTTAACTTGTGAACCGGTGCGTCGCCGAACACAAAACTCCGAAACTTGAACCATCAACATGGCCTAGATTGAGAGAATAATGCCACAACGCTCAAGCATGCAATACCCGAATTGTCCCAACTCTCTTCAAACACTTCTTCATCTCAAAAAAAAACCATTCTAGAAATTAAAAAGTTACATCAAAATTTCTAAATTGCAATTGTACTTTAGCAAATCATAAAAGTACCAAATTGAGATAAGAAATAGCATAACTAGAAACAATCTTCTAATGCAATATCCAAGATTGCAATTTATTACAAAAAACAATCTAACTTAGACTCCAAAAATAATCATCACGGTTTCTCGCTTTATCAATAATCTCAAAGGCATTCGTCATAAAGAGGTCGTAGGAACCGCAACCCAAAATTTTGTAACTTTAAAGTGCATCATCATCATCAAAATTAGTGTCAATGAAGTTTGCAGTGGCGGACTTCACATCATCTGATTTACCACCATTTTTATTCTTTAACTTCCAACACTCAGATTTGATATGCCCCTTTACACGACAATAGTTGCAAACTTTTCCTTTGTTATTCTTACCACCACTAACCAATAAAGCATCAGATTGAGACGGACCACTAGATTTAGCAATTAACTTATTGTCAATTAAATCTCTTTGAGTTAAGGCATCCCTAACATCATCCAAACTCAAATCATCCCTACCATATAATAGAGTCTCACTAAAATGCTTATAAGAAGGCGGTAAAGAACATAATAACCTAATAGCCATATCCTCATTATCGATCTTAACGTCAATATTTTTGCAAATCCATAATTATAGAAAAGAACTCGTCTAAATGAGACTCAAGCGGTTTACCTTCTTCTAAGCGAAGATCTTGAAGTCTACTTTTGAGTAGTAGACGGTTGGTGACACTTTTAGTCATATAAAGTGACTCCAACTTTAACCATAAACCTGCTGCAGTAGTCTCCATAGCAACTTCTCTCAAAACTTCATTAGAAAGACACAGTTGAATTGAAGATAGAGCCTTCAAATCCATATCCTCCCACTTCTCCACAAAAATAACCGCGTGCTTTTTGGATACACCGTCAAGAGCCTTGTGACAACCAGCTTGAACTAAGATGGCTTTCATCTTCAATTTCCATAGGCCAAAATTCACTTGCCTATCAAACTTCTCAATATTGAATTTCATTGTTGACATGATAAAAAAAACTTTTTATGAACACCCAAAAACCTAGCTCTTGATACCAATTGTTAAGAATTAGGATGGTGTTGTGTTTGATTTAATGCTGAACAATAGTCAACAATAAAATATAATGGAGAAAACAATGAAGAAGATGAACAAAAGACACAAGGATTTACACGGTTCGGTCAATGTGACCTAGTCCATAGGTGGGGGATTCGGGAGCTATTCTATAATCTTCAATGGAGAAACTTAGAGGATTACAAGTGTAATGCATAAAAACTAGTGCCGCAAGTGCACGGTGTACAATATAGTATCACTAGCAAATACGGGTCGAACCCACAAGGATGTCGATATCAAATCGTATTACCCACTTAATTATATGAACTTGACCAACTATAGTAAAAAATTACTACTTGTAAATGAATAAGGAAATAACAGATGAAAACAGAAACATGTGGATCACTAAGGCAAACTAACTAAAAATAGAACTAAGATCAATATTATATGAAAAACAAAACTAAAACTAAGCCTAACTCTACTGGAATTCTAAATCTAACAAAAGTCAACTGAAGCACTATATAACATAAAGGACGAAATTACTACATAACAATAGAAACTAGAAAAACCCACTACTGATGCACGATGGAAAATAGACTTGAGAACATAACTATAATAATATGCTAGAATTCAAAGAGCAAACCCAAAAATACAGAGACTGAAAATTCATGAAATAAAACCAGAAAGAAGACAAAATGACTACTAGATTAGATTCTAATCAAATCAATGGAAATATGGAATTAACAAAACAATTGAATATGAAAATAAGCAAAAAGGAATGAATATACCAGAATTCTTGCAATTGAAGTAAATAACAAAGAAGAACAATAAACTGATTCCGCCGCTGTCACCGACGGATAGACAAACCAAGACTGAATTAAAACTAAACCTAAAACTGTTTCTATTGTGATGTGCTGTTGTTTTTGCCCACTATTTGCTCTGCTGCTGCGTTTTATATATCCCCCTAGATCAAGGGTTTTCTTTTCTTCCTTCTCTTCTAATCTCCTTTGAACTTTAAGCCCAAAACGAGTTCTTTTGTCCTTTTCTTGTTTCTATTTCTTGGCAGCATCATTTGATGCGTGAGTGTAGTAACTAGTAAGTGGCAACATTGGGCTTGTACTCATTTTTCCCGAACCGAACACCTATCACAAAATAAAATACTAATTAAGCTTAATAGGTGAAAAAAATATTAACTAAAATGAATAAGTGTGAAATAATAAAAGTCATATGAAAAACCCATAAATAGATATAAAATATATTCAAATAACTAAAATATAGGGGCAAAAATATGCAATATAATGAGCTAATCAAACTCCCCCACACTTAGTATTTGGTCGACCTCGAGCAAAATAACATTATTAAACCAAGTGTATCACATAAAACAACACATTAGTAAACTACCCAACCTCAAATGAAACTAAACTAATAAGCATGACAATAGACTAAAACATTTTTTATTTATTTATTTGAGAAATCATACGTTAGTCATGAAAACGTTTTCGTTAGGTTAGCAAGGTATGAACACAATAGAGCTATTATACTCAAGCACCATTTTATAATTAGTTTGATCTCATATGTAATCTAGGTGCTCAAGTGCAAGTGTATTGAATTTCGAACACGAGGTACTTTAGTCGGACTTGATTATTATTCCTGTTGATTTTACCTCACTTTCCTATACATTAGCACTTAGTACCCGTACAAGGATCGTTCCTTTTCATATGACATTGCACTTGCCACTCATTGGTCTCAAAGGAGTACTCGATACTTTGCTTTTTGCTTTGCTTTTTAGGCTTTTAAATTTGCTCTTCCAAGTTCTTTTATTTCAAGAACTGATTAATATCACTCTGTTTTTACAATGGTTCACCATCTCACCTTTTTGGGATTACTAATCCATTTTTTTTTTCAAACCATTGTTCTCTCGTTTATTTAACAAAGTCAAGTAATTCTCCAGTAACCAAAAGCAGTGAAAAAGTCACCAAGGAAAGTAAGAGGTACTAGTTAAGTAGATTAAATTATAAAAGTCTTTCCTCCATACCCCGCATCTAAGCCAATAAAGATAGTGTGCTAGATTACATATAAGCATAGCATTATTAAGGTATATGTAGGAGTTGCTAGAGATAATGTCTTCATGTTCATAACTTCAAAAAAAATTTTTTTTTTTTTTATGAAATTAAAGTTATATTAGAGTCTACTGTCAACTATCTTATTAGTTAGTCCTATATAAAAAAAAATTGTGGAGAGGTGGCTACTATGTTTATTAACACTCATATTTCTAATGAGTATATTTTATGAAATTGCAGCACACTAGTAACAAAACACAGCAGTAGCAACCATAAACATGTTAAATTATGCTTAAACAAAGTCATAAATAGTCTATTTTGCGAAATTTCGACAAAGATCTCCCCATAAAAGTGACTAATCCAAATTTTAAATATCCCGTAAAGCATGCATATAATTTCCAAGCAAGCATAACTAGCATAATCCAAGATAATTCCAGCTAATATTGGCTCAAACAGAGCAAATATTTCCATCTCCATCATATCCAGTCATAGCAAGCAAACTTTTCAACAATTGGCAAATAATAGCCACTCCCCCACACTTATTTCTTACATTGGCCTCAATGTAAGTTGTAATTGTAGAGATAAAAAAAATAAAGTAAAATAGAAAATGAAAAGACACGAAGTAGTCATAGACTTCATTTATTGTAGTAGAACGAAATAAACTAAAGAAACTTAAAGCATCGAACGAATTTACCCGGGTTGGATGCTGAGATACATCCAAGCAACTTGCATAGGTCCATTAATCATCATAGTCAGGTTCGTAGAGTAGCAAACACTCCACATTTTCTTCTATATTCTCTTCTGGCAACTCAAGATATAGTTTAAGCCTTTGTCCATTCACTTTGAAACGCGACCCTCCATTAGGATTCTCGATCTCTAATGCACCATGAGGAAATACGTGAGTAATAATATATGGACCAGTCCAGCGAGATCGTAACTTACCTGGGAAGAGATGTAGCTTGGAGTCGTATAATAGAACTTGTTGACCTGCAGCAAAGTCTTTTCTATGAATATGCTTATCGTGAATTAGTTTCGTTCTTTCCTTGTGTAATCTAGAGCTCTCATAAGCTTCTGCTCTAATCTCTTCTAACTCATTTATTTGTAACTTTCTCACACCACCAGTAGCATCTAAATCAGTGTTAAGCATTTTAATAGCACATAACGCGCGATGTTGAACAATAGAAGGACTAATCCCTTTTATATCACTAAGACTCCATCCTATAGCATTCTTGAACTTTTTAAGCATTTCCATCAGTTTAGTCTCCTGCAAATCATCTAAGTCAGATGCAATGATGACTGGACAGCTGCGATCTTGTCCTAGAAAAGCATATTTCAAAGACTCGGGAAGTGGTTTAAGCTCTAAGGAAGGGGTAGACTCGGGGGCGGCAAGTAGAGAGAAGACAAAACAGAACTTTCGGACTCGGTAGAACCAAGCAAACATAACACTTTCAAGGTCTAAATCAGGAGACTCGATGTCTACAGGTTCACTAGCATCTATAACACCAGTAGGATAGGAATCTAACCAGTTAACCGTATCATAATACTCTTCATCTGATGGCTGTTTATAGAGATTAAATATGTTCAGATCTACTGTCATGTTTCCAAAAGAGATTTTCATCATACCATTACGACAATTAATCAATGCATTACAAGTGGCTAAGAAAGGTCGTCCTAGGATGACTGGAATTTGATTTTCAGGATTAGGAATGTATTCAGTTTCAAGAACAACAAAATCTACAGGAAAAATAAATTCACCTACCTTAATTAGGACATCTTCCACCACTCCCTTAGGTACCTTAACAGATCTATCAACTAATTGAAGGGTTACCTTAGTGGGTTTCAGTTCACCTAAGCCAAGTTGCTCATAAACAACAAGTGGAAGCAGGTTGACACTAGCACCCAAGTCTAAGAGTGCTCTATGAATGGTCTTATCACCTATAACAATTGAAATAGTAGGGCAGCTAGGGTCTTTATACTTCACTGGAATCTGATTAGAAATAATAGAACTCACATTAGAGGCTAAGAATGCTTTCTTAGGAACGTTAGTTGCTCTCTTTGTGGTGCATAATTCTTTTAGGAATTTGGCATAAGGTGGCATTTGATTAATGGCATCAAGAAGAGGGATATTAATTTTAACTTGTGAAAATGTTTCTCTTATCTTTTCAAATTGACCTTCATCTTTCTTTTTAGTGAGCCTATGAGGAAAAGGTGCTTTAGGTTTGTAATTCTGGTCATTAACAGGAGGTACATCCTTGTTTTTATCCGTTTCTTTAGCCTCTTTTTCACTAGATTTTTCTGAATTATAAATGGCAGGCTCATTATTACTCTTCTTCTCATTAGTTATGGAAGGAAATCTAGGTATAGAAGTAGAAGAAGAAGAATTAAGAGCATCATCAGATCTGTCACCTATGTGATTATCAACTTGTTTACCTGACCGTAAAGAAATCACAGCATTAACTCTTTTCAAATTATCATTTTGAACTTGTGAATTAGAACTCACATTCCTAGGATTAATTTCAGGTTGACTAGGGAATGTTCCTTTCTCTCTGTTCTGAGAAACTAACTGAGCAACAGTGTTCGTTAATGTTTTAAGAGTTCTTTCTAAACTACTTATCTTCTTATCAGTTTCAGAATATCCAGGAGGAGGCTGTGTTTGAGAAATTGGTGGCCTTGGATTACCTTGAACATTCTGATTTGGAAACATAGAAGATTGAGGTATTGAACTGTTATTAAAATTTCCCACTTGACTATTAGAGCCTCCTAAGTGTTGACCTTGACGCCAAGAGAAGTTAGGGTGATTACGCCAACCTGGGTTATAGGTATTAGAGTATGGGTCATTCCTAGGTCGCTGGAAGGGCATATTAGCTTGTTCTATATTATTATGACTTTGTGGAGTAATGTATGGGCAAGCATTAGAAATATGATCTAAACCATGGCAATGAGTACAGGAAAAAAAATGCAATTTGGTGAGCTTGGGATTGTGGGACAGATAACCCTTTTAACTGATTTTCTAACAAAGTTAGTCTAGACTCAAGATACGTGTTATCTGAAACATTATACAAGCCATTTTTAGCACCAGAAATCTTGCCAGGAAGGCTACTACTATCAGATCTAGTGGTCTCCCATTGTAATGTCTTATCAGCTAAATCTTCTAAAAATTCCCATGCTTCATCAATAGTTTTACCCAAAAAGTTTCCCTGACACATAGATTCAAGCATAGTTCTAGAGTTAGGATCTAACCCTTCATACACAATTTGACACAATCTCGACTTTTTAAATCCATGGTGAGGGCATTGAGCAAGTAAATCCTTAAATCTATCTAAATATTTCCAGAAACTTTCACGTTCTAATTGAATGAATTGGTTAATTTCATTTCTAAGTCTTACGGTCTTACCATTAGGGAAATATTTTTTTAAGAAGACAAATACAAAAGCATCCCATGAGTCCATTGAATTAGGTGGAAGACTATACATCCATTTTTTAGCATCAGTTTTAAGAGCAAAAGGGGTAGCTCTTAATCTTAGACCGTCATCAGTTACTCCAGGGTACTGCATTGTAGCACAAATTTCATCAAATTCTCTAAGAAACAAATAAGGGTCTTCAACACCAGAATACTTAGGGAGTAGGACAATATTGTGATGTTTAAGCTCAAAATTAACATTACCACGTATAGCAGGAAGTACAAAACAAGATGGTTGAGATGACCTAACTGGATAAAAGATGTCATTTAAAGTACGAGGGGGTGTCTCGTCTCCCATTTTACCGTTTCTTAAGTCACTAAAAAAATTATCCAAGTCTTTATCCAATTCGGTACTAAATAAGCGACAAGTCTTAGGGTCGGTACTCCAAACCTTCATAAACTAAATAAAGCAAAGTGACACAAATTAAACTAGTTTTTTTTTTTTTTTTTTTTTTTTTGAAAGAAAAAATAGCACTGATATGTAATAAAACAAATTAAACTAAATTTAAACAAGACGGAATGAGATTACTAAATAAGTAATAGAGCTAGAACTCACGGAAGCAAACAACTTATATCAAATAGGTAATATAACTCAATACACAACATCCCCGGCAACGGCGCCAAAAACTTGTAATGCATAAAAACTAGTACCGCAAGTGCACGGTGTACAATATAGTATCACTAGCAAATACGGGTCGAACCCACAAGGATGTCGATATCAAATCGTATTACCCACTTAATTATATGAACTTGACCAACTTAGTAAAAAATTACTACTTGTAAATAAATAAGGAAATAACATATGAAAACAGAACATGTGCGTGGATCACTAAGGCAAACTAACTAAAAATAGAACTAAGATCAATATTATATGAAAAACAAAACTAAAACTAAGCCTAACTCTACTGGAATTCTAAATCTAACAAAAGTCAACTGAAGCACTATATAACATAAAGGACGAAATCTTTGTTATATCATAGAAAACTAGATAACAATAGAAACTAGAAAAACCCACTACTGATGCACGATGGAAAGTAGACTTGAGAACATAACTATAATAATATGCTAGAATTCAAAGAGCAAACCCAGAAATACAGAGACTGAAAATTCATGAAATAAAACCAGAAAGAAGAAAAAATGACTACTAGATTAGATTCTAATCAAACAATGGAAATATGGAATTGACAAAACAATTGAATATGAAAATAAGCAAAAAGGAATGAATATACCAGAATTCTTGCAATTGAAGTAAATAACAAAGAAGAACAATAAACTGATTCCACCGCTGTCACCGACGGATAGACAAACCAAGACTGAATTAAAACTAAACCTAAAACTGTTTCTATTGTGATGTGCTGTTGTTTTTGCCCACTATTTGCTCTGCTGCTGCGTTTTATATATCCCCCTAGATCAAGGGTTTTCTTTTCTTCCTTCTCTTCTAATCTCCTTTGAACTTTAAGCCCAAAAAGAGTTCTTTTGTCCTTTTCTTGTATTATTTCTTGGCAGCATCATTTGATGCGTGAGTGTAGTAACTAGTAAGTGGCAACATTGGGCTTGTACTCATTTTTCCCGAACCGAACACCTATCACAAAATAAAATACTAATTAAGCTTAATAGGTGAAAAAAATATTAACTAAAAAGAATAAGTGTGAAATAATAAAAGTCATATGAAAAACCCATAAATAGATATAAAATATATTCAAATAACTAAAATATAGGGGCAAAAATATGCAATATAATGAGCTAATCAACAAGGAGTCTTACAAAAGGCTTAAAAGTTTTAACCACCCAATAGGGTCCTTTTATATGACATATAGAACCCTAATGACCTTAAGAAAACCCTAAATTAATATGAGCAATAGCCGTCAATTAATTTAGGAAATATTTCAAAAACGGGAAAATTATCAAAAATCACGAAAACTGAAATTACTGTTCATGCCCGCTCGGGCACTATTCAAGCCCGCCCGGGCAACACACCAAAAGCGAGGCAGTCGGTGTGGAATATGCGCCACCCGCCCGGGCCACTAAATAGCCCGCCCGGAAGATCCCAAATCTTCTTTTCGTCGATTTCAAAGGCAATACTTACATGTTTGTTTTTTTTTTTTTTTTTTTTTTGACAAATAGAAAACGTACAAACTAGAAAAAATTACAAAGAAAGAGAAGGAAAGCTAGAAACACGACATAGAGTGGCTAAATCATGAGCTGGAGCCACCTCATCTCTGCTTACTTTGACAATGCAACACCATTCAAAATCCCTGATGATAAAGCGAATGTCATCGATTGTGTGTTGTATCAGAATGTCCCGAGCTGTAGGGGCTTGCAAAAGACGTACTAGGGTCGCCGAGTCAGTATACATGAGGATTCGAGCAATAGCATTATGTCGCGCCCAGGTAAGCGCAATAAGGCATGCTTTAGCTTCTGTGTGAAGTGCAGAAGATGCTAAGAAACATTGTGCATGACTAGTCGAGTTTTGAGTTCCGAAAAATAAGCAATCCAAGCTGCAGCACCCCATTGCGAATGCTTGAGTCATGACCCATCAAATTGAAAGAGAACCTTCGGCGTCAGCTGACTATTATGACCAAATGTGGCATACAAAAACCTAGGAGGGGGGCCTCCACCCATTGGCACCCCCAAATGCCCTTGAGGCTCCTGTGAGGAGATGGAATATTGTTGTTTGCCTGCATCTATATGTTGTTGAAGTACCTCCACTGTAGCTCGAATACGGCGGGAGATCTGAACATTCCTTATTGTCCAGAGAGCCCTGATAATAGTTATAAAGTCACTCAAAATGGAACTATTAGGCCCTTTATGTTCTGTAAATCTAAGAATATGGTGTAGAAGCCAAGTCTCAAAAGAGGAAGAAGCACTATCAATATCAGGAATTAACAAATTCATATTAGTAGACCAAGCTTCCAAAGCAAGAGGGCATTCTTGAAAGAGGTGTTGCCGAGATTCTAGCTCATTTAAACAAATAGAGAAGATGCCGAATCTCCAAGTCCCCGCCGAAATAAGTTTTCCGGAGTCGCGAGACTATTATGCCATAGCTTCCAAATGAGAAGCTTCCATTTTGGCATGATGTTCAAGCTCCAAAGAATGCGAAAAAAATGCAAATGCAATGGAGTTGTAATGCTACAAAAGTCATGTTGCTGTTGTTTAAGAACAATTGCGTAAGCTGATTTGGTGGAAACTGACCTGTTTTGGTATGAGGCCAGTATAACCCATCTTGGGTGGTTGAGTTCTTGGGGAGTTCCATACCTAAAATTTGGCGAGCACTGGAAGGGATAAAGTATGCACGAACTCTTCTGCTCTCCCATTCTTTGCCATTTGGGGAGATAAGATCTACAACTTTTAATCTAGCGGCCATATGTAACGGAATATCATCCTTCATAATTAGGGTTTGGCCGTGCACCCATTTCTCCTTGCCTGCTAGGATATTTCTACCATTGCCAACTTTCCAAGCGCAGTGCTTCCTTAAGGTGGTAGTGGCCTTCAAGATACCACGAGAGCCCCAAGACATAGCAGTGTTGCGTGCACCCAAGCAAGTGGTGTGATAAACTCGGGAGAGGAGTAGTTGGGGCATTTGTTGTATACGCCATGCCTTTTGCATCAAAAGTACATCATTAAATACCCTAATGATGCGAAGTCCTAAACCTCCCAATCCGTTTGGAAGGTGTACAAAAGCACATTTGCGCCAATGTATGACTTGATTTGTAGCGCCTTTTTAGAAAAAGCGTGCTAGAAGACAATCAAGTTTGTTAACAATAGTTTGCGGGATGTTGAAAACCGCTAGTTGATGCTTGATAGTTGGAACAACGATGGAGTTGATAATAATCATTTTTGTGGATTGTGATAGAGTACGATGTCTTCACTGAGATATCTTACCCTAAATTTTATCTAGCAAAGGAGTAAAATGTCAAATTTTCGATCCTTGTATATCAACCGGGGTACCAAGATAGATACCAAGTGACAAGTGTGATTTCATCCTTAGGATATCTTTATACTCCTGATGTTTTTCCTGCGAGATAGTCGGACTAAACTTGAGGAAGGATTTTTGCAAGTTCAGCAGTTGACCAGAGATAGTACAAAATCGCTCTATCATGTTTTTAAGATTAGTGCAAGCTTCAGTAGAGGCCTTGAAAAAGAATAGTGAGTCATCCGCAAAGAATAGAGGTGAAATAAGAGGGCCCTGAGGACCAAGCCGGATACCCTTGAATTGATGGATATCAACTGATAACGACGTCATTCTTGATAAAATATCCATACAAAACAGAATTAAATGCGGAGACAGAGGATCGCCCTGACGCATACCACATTGAGGAACAAATGGCTCAGTGACTTTACCATTGATCAAGATACGATATGAGACGGTAGAGATACATTGTCGAATTAAGCGAACCCACTTTTCCGGAAAGACATACGTAGTAAGGATCTTGAGGATAAAAAGCCAACTCACACGATCATAGGCTTTGTTCATGTCCAGTTTAAGAGCAGCTAGGTGACAATGGCCTGATCTTTGTTTGTTAATAGTATGCAACAACTCATGTGAAATTAGAGTATTATCACCCATTTGTCGACCCGGAACAAAAGCATTTTGAAAATTATCAATCAAATGGGGAAGTAAGGGCTTCATGCGATTAACCAGGCATTAAGAGGCACATTTGTAAATAACATTGCACAAACTAATAGGTCTTAACTGATTTACCTCCTCTAGAGAATCAGTCTTCGGAATAAGAATCAAAAGAGCACGATACCATTCTTTAAGCAGATTTCCTGTAGATAAGAAACGATTAATAGCCTAAATGACATGGCTTCCCAGTAGAGGCCAATAAATCTTGAAGAACTCCGAAGGAAAACCATCAAGGCCCGGCGATTTGTCATTAGCTATATCGAACATGGCGAGCTGAATTTCCATATCCGAGAAAGGAGCCAACAACTCCTCTGATTCTTGAATTGAAATATTAGGAAGATATAACTCGCGTAATACCAGATCAATATTATATGCATGTCGGTGTGGATCCACTAAATCCGGGCCTGATAAATCATAAAGCTTTCTAAAATGAGACACAATGAGCTGTGCTATGGCATGTTGGTCATCCAACCAAGTCCCGTTCTGATCACGAAGCATGAAACTGTGGTTGCGTCGATTACGCTGTTTAATTCTCTGGAAAAAAATGATGACGGGAGATCGCCAAGTTTAACATATTTTTCTTTCAATATTTGCCGCCAATACGAGTAAGCCAAGGAAGCATCATCTAGCAGTAGTCGTCTGTCACCTAACTCCATGCCTTGAGCAATATTAGACACAACTGAGCCCAAGTGTTGAAGTTGATCCAATATCGTGTTCCAATTGATACCCCAAAATATTCTTTTGTCCAAACACCAAATTTTTCGCCGTTCTCGAACAAGATGCAGTTTTCGAGACAAGGTGTACATATATGAACCCTCAATGTGGAGATTCCAAACCTCGCAAACTATGGCTTGAGTCTGGGGGTGGTTTAAACACCAACACTCTATTTGGTAGGGTCGTCGGCTCTTACTTAGACGTGGCTCCATTTGAAGAAGAATTGGAGCGTGGTCCGATGTGGTGATCGGAAAATTACATACTACAACATTTGGAAATTCATCTAACCAATCTGGAGATGCATAAGCTCTGTCAAGTCGTTCCATAACCAACTCATCATTTTCCCGATTATTTAACTAAGTAAAGCGCGGGCCGTAAATAGGTATATCCTACAGATTACGAGCATGCTTCCATGTGATAAAATTTTCCCAACCTCGAATGAAGGCCGATCCGCCCAACTTTTCATTAAAATGATCTACTTGATTAATATCTCCAATAATTAAAAAACTGGGATAAGGTTGTAGTAGCTGATGTAGTTCACTCCAGATATCGGAACAGTATTGTAATTGCGACTCTCCATACAAAAACAGTAGATGCTTTATTTTCCCATTTCTTGCAGTCACTTTACAAAGATAAAACACCTAGAGCTACTGATAACATCAACATCGAAGGGTCCCCAACAAAAAAGAACCATACCACCCCTCGTGCCCTGGGCATCTACACCAAAGACAAAGCTAGGATGAGGATTACTAAGAGCGTTTTGTACATAAGTAACAGTGGTTTTAGTCTCCTGGAGGAACAAAAAACATGGTAGATATTGTGAGATAAGCCAAAAAAAGATAAGGAACTGTGAGGTTATCATTAGCTCTTATGCCTCGACAGTTCCATGCCATCACATCCATTAATATGAGCTAGGCTGATTTGGATCAGCCGCATCCTTAAGCATGTTTTCGTCGCCAAGAATGAGTTCCAAAGTGAACTGTAATTCCTTGTCTTCCTCAAGTGGAGCTTGGTTGGCCTGATTTTCTGGTGAGGGTAACTGTTCCTTCTCAACTGGGGTGCTTGGTTTTGTTCGCTTCAAACTCCAAGGGGCATCAGGATCAATAGAAGAAACCACAGCTTGGCGCTTTTTTGCTCCCGTGGAAGTAAGTGAACTGTCTGGTTGTACCCCCATCAATTGTGCCATTGAGACATCAGTGATGGCCAGATAACGAAGCCACCTTTGGCATCCCACTCCTCCATTCGCCGCTTTTTCCGTAACATTTGGGCATATTCTTCATCTTTTACAGGAATAAGAAAACTTGAAAGAGATTGACTTTTGGTGAGAGGGAGATGGCGTCGCTTTTTCCCTGAGAACTCAACTGATGTACACTGGAGAGCAAGCACAATTGGACTTGGATTTTGCTCAGGTGGAGAAGCAGATCTGGAGGAGGCGAGCATAGAGTATTGAAGAGGACTGGTGGGCGAATAGAGTTCGTCCGGTGCAGTTGCCTCCTGTGTTGGGCCGAAAACTTGGTCCACCTGGAAAAGTGGGTTAGTAGGATCTGCCACAAAAGGTGGGGAGATCCTAAATCTATCATTAATTAAGTTTTCAATATTATGCAGCTCTCTGGGCTCGCTCTCATTAGCCGAGCCCACTTCAACCATTAGACTATCAGTGGAGGTTGCAATTGGAGGCCCAATAGGCTGTGGAGCTTGAGTTTCTTGCATAATATGCCTTGAAAACCAATCGCTGTGCCCAGCCTCGTCTGGCCCGGGTGGAGCCCGCATAGCCCATCCTTGAAAAATAAAAGCCTCCAAAGTATTAGCCCGCTCACCCGGCCCAATATGAAATAAAGGGGATTCCTTCTGAGTAGGAATAGGAGGTTGTTGATCCACCCTTGGGCTAAGACGTGAAGCGAAACAGAAACTAACAGCAACTCGCATAGAGCGTTGGGCCCAACCTCCAAGGCCCAACTGAGAAAAAAGACCCCTACGCGTGGGCTGGGCACTATCTTCTTGCTGTTGAGTAGCTTCAGGTTGATGCAGAGGTGAGCTAAACTGTTTTATGGGCATATTAAGATCTATATTATGAACGGGCCTGGCTTCTTGCCCAGTTACCGGAGCAATCGACCCTCGAGTTGGATAATTAACCCCAAATCTAGTACTTGGAGAGGATGAATAGTGAAACTGCTCCCTTAATCTTAATGGAGTTAAATTCCTCATGGAGGAATTCCAGAAATCCGGCGGCGGATTTGTGTGATTTTGAGAATTAGAATCCGAATACCCTTGAAACTGACGTGGGGGAAGATCCGGAGAGGCACCATAATAAGCATCATTTGAGGGCTCCGGTGGAATATAATCACGAGCATAGTGTTGTGGGTACAGATACGGATCTTGTTGAGGGCCAAAAAGTGGAGGAAGGATGTGGAGAAGATTCACCCGCGGATTCCAATAACTAAACCTGTCGCTAACACCTCTAATTATGTTAGTAAATAAAGGAATACCGTCATTTGTGCGTAGAACAAGCATACCATCTTCCTCCAGATCTCGAACACGACGTTGAATAAGACGGTTTGCATAATAAGCGGAGAGGTTGCATCTACCTGTATTCTGACCCACGCAACCACATTCCTTACAAAATTTAAAAAATACCTTCATACCTAAAGTATGCCCAAGACACGCGCCAATCTTCCAACGGGAGAAAGCACCCAGGAATGAGTGATTGAGTGAGATCTAGAACAACCCGTGCTCGGAGATACGGTTGGAGTGGGAAGCCCACCCCATAATTATCGAATTTATCCACATAGCCGACGTGGCTTAAGATACGAATAGTCCACTCAGGCTGAAGAAACCTCCATGGGAGGTCATGAATTCTGACCCATAAGCGGGCTGTATGGAAGTTTATGCTCATAGGAATTTGATTTTCCGAACTTGGACGAAAGGTAATAGGCTTACCGTCTATTATGGTGGCATGTAAATGGAGCAGTGCCTCGCGATCTGTAAGATTTTCGCATTCAAAAACAAATTACGGACCCGTACGATGGATACGGATTGGTTCGCGCGTATCCCAATGATTATTGACAATATTAAAAACGAAACTAGAGTTTGGAGGCGAATTGTCGAAGAAAACGCCAACAACTGCATGGGACCAGTTTATAAAGGGCAGGTGATGATTGTAAGGTGGGTGTTGAACAAGTATTCCCATTCTTTGGAGTTGAGGGCGATGTGGTGGAAAAGGTGGAGTGGATGAGTTGGAGGAATCTGTACTGGAGTGATTCATTATATTAAACCGGATTTGAAAAGATCTGGGAGAAACTAGTAAGTGGAAAAGGTTTATGAGTTGGTACTATAATAAATTTGGTAATAAATGATCCAAATTTATAACCGAACAAACCACAAGATTGACGGCTTGAGCAAAGAGAATGTTGCAGATGTACCACGTTCGCATGTAATCCACCTGTCGCAATAGGGGTAACAATGAAGAAAGTAAGGATGAGCACAACCGGGTACCCAGGGGCGGATCTACATAGTAACAAGGGGTAGCACGTGCTATCCCTGGTTTCAAAAAAAAAAACAAAAAAAAAAAAAGAAAGAGAGAAACAGTGGAAGGAAAAGGAAAGGGAAAGAGAAAGCGTGCAATGAGTTCAGCAAACCCTAACTCCTTTCCGCCTCTCTCTTCTCCTTTTCGCCTCTCTGTCTATCCTCCTTTAGACTTTTCCTTCTCTCTCTTCTGAGTTAAAGTCACCACGATTTTTGCCGTCTTCTTCTGTCCCGAGTTCAATGCCAAGTGCTCTGCCATTGTCGTGGTGGTTTTGTCTCCAAGTTGTTTGATTTTGTAGATTTATTTCACAGTGAAAACCCCAATTTTGTGGTGAAAAATTGATAATTGCTAATGGGTCTTTTTTATCTACATCTTGGTTAATCTTTCTTTTATCTCATTTTCATGGTGAAATATTGAGTTCTTTGATGAGTTTTCTTGGTACTTTAGCAAATTTTGTGGGGTTGAATCGGGGGCATGTGCAGGGGTTTATTCATTTTTAGTTTTAGGTGATTATGGCCTAAAATTTGCCCACCTAAACTGCTATTACTTTCATATCACCAAATTATTTTGTGAATTTTGAACAAGTATATTATAATGTGTGAATTGTTAGTTGTAATTTTGTGAAAGTAACTTGTTGAGGTTTTTATTTTTGTGTTAGTGTTGAATCAGAAATTTATAATGCCCATAGGAGTAAGAAAGATACTAGTTAAATTGATTAGTAAGTTTTTGTAATATATGTATTAATGTATTTTAGAATTATGATGAGAAAAGGAAGAAATGAATATCTCAAGCTTTTCTTTTCAAAGGAGCACATAAAGAAAATTAAGTTGATCCAAATCCAAATCTTTCTCCAACTTAAACAAAGAGAAAATTATGAGAGAAATGGTTGAATTATAATTTAGTTACGTATCTTGAGAACTATTTGTTTTCCGATATGCTATTGTAAATTGGTTCTAAAAATTTGAGAACGTGTGATGAACAATTGTAATTTTCTTTTATTAAAATGCTTCGAGATTGTATTTGGATTTTGCAACATTTTAAATTTAATTGATACAATTATTTTTTTGGTATACGATAGTATCATAAACTTACGCTACCCCTGCCTCGAAATCCTGGATCCGCCCCTGCGGGTACCCGGTGGAATTTCGTAGACCCGAACCCGGTACCGGAACTAGCGGGTCCAAAAAAACTACAATTTGAATTGGAACTGGTCCAACCGGGTACTAAATTTTTGGACCCAAAATTGGAACCGCCGGGTACCGGGTCCGAAACTGGGTACCCGGTTTTAAGTTTAACAACGTATCGAAATGAGCCAATTGAGCTATAGATTTCAAAAAAAAAAAAAAAAAATGGGGCTAAAAGCCTACTAACTTTTTACTAAGCAACAATTAGCCTTTTACAAGCATATTCTCATGCTATGAAGTATCAATCATTCATCTTGTGGCCATTTTTACAACAAACATTCCAAGTTCAAACACTGCAAACATCATAAATTAAACAACTAAATCCACAAATACATAATAAATTATTGCCTTACAAATCTCAAATGGCAAGAGCATAAAAGTTACTAAGTCTCACAAATTACACATTGTAAAGCTTGAACAAATTCACAAGTGGGATCTTGATTCATTCCAATCATGAAATAATCTTCTATTTCCCTAAAAATAAAGGGAAAATTTCATAAAACTACCTTTTATAATAAAAAAATTTCAAAAAACTACCTTTTAAAAATTTTCTTTCAAAAAACTACCTTATATAACAAATTTGTTTCAATATACTACCATTTTATCATAAATAGGGTTAATCACTAATAATTGAGTCACCTTAAATTGCTTTTCTTTCTTCCCCTCTCGTTTCTCTCTTCTTTTCTCGCTACCCCATCGGCAGCAACACCTATGGCGACTGTCATTTATTAATTAGTATTAAATATAAACGTAAAATGGTAGTATATTGAAAGGAATTTGTTATATAAGGTAGTTTTTTGAAAGAAAATTTTTAAAAGGTAGTTTTTTGAAAAAAATTGGTTATAAAAGGTAGTTTTTTGAAATTTTCCCAAAAATAAAACACAAACAACTTGGCGTTAGTGGCTTAGTGCATAAAAATTTGAACAATGAAATAAAGTTGTATGAAAAAGAAAAACAAACCTTTAAATTAATTGTTTCCAACAATATCATCAACTTGTGTAAGACCACTAGCATCCAATTCTAAACAAATTAATCAACAAGATTAGTAAGTTTTCAAAAGACAAATAAAATAGACGATAAATATTATCAAGTAGACAAGTAATGGACGATACCTTCATATTTTTCAACATCCTCTAAGAACCGCTCAATATCTACACAAATATTTACGTCTTTGGCCATAAGCTACTATGAAATTGATCAAGTACACGGCCCGATGTACTAAATGCCGATTCACTAGAAACCGTAGAAACTGGTATTGCCAAAATGTCCTTAGCCATGGTTGCCAGTACCTTGTATTTTTCACTTTTTCCCCTCCACCATTGCAAAATATCAAACACCTCTCCTTCAACCCTTTTCTCTCTAACTTCCTCAAGATAATTATCCAATTCACATTTCTCAACAACACAATTACTATCTTCCTCATCAAATTCATCATAGATTTTCTTCATTTGCTCATTTTTAGCTGAATTTGCATTCTCTCCAACATTACAATTCATACCAAAAAGCCTAGGATCATGATCAAGATTCTTGGAAGAAGAAGAGAAACTAGCATTATAAAAGTCAAACAACTTTTTAAGCACTTCATACAAATGATCACAGATTTCAACAACCTTCGAATTCTCATGAAGAAACAACTTCTTAAGAGAAAACTTCACAAACCTAAGCTTATAACAAGGATCAAGAACAACCGCAACTAACATCATTACATTTGACTTGCCAAGATCTCCATAATATTTATCAAACTTTTCCCTCATTTGAACACCCATTTTACAAATATCTAAATTTGAAGAACATTCCCATTCCAACAAAGATGAAAGGACACCCAACATTTCATGAAAATGCAAGTTGGTAGTGACATACAAACTTCCGGACATCTTCTTAGTAGACTCATAAAATTGCTTTAAACACATTGCTAACACTTTAGCATTTACCCAATCCTCTTTTTCTGAAACTCCTTCCATAAGTTCCTTACTAAAATCAGGGTCATCTTCTTTATACCGATTAAAAACCTTTTCAAATTTCAAAGCAGTATCAAGCATAAGAAACGTCGAATTCGATCTAGTTGACACATCAAGAACAACAGACCCTTTGCAAGAAACTTTAACAAGCGAAGCAGAGTATGCAAGAAACTTCTCACATATTTTTACGACACCACGAATACGAGTAATTGAGATTTTCACCATAGACAAACCATCTTTTACAATCAAACTAAGAACATGGCAAGCACACCTTATATGAAAGAATGAGATAAACAGTAAAAAGAAAAAAAAAACTTATGAACTATGCGTTTAATTCTATGTTGTATATACCCGAAATTATTATATTAACGTCACTGCTAATTACATGAATCCTATTGAGTGAAAAAAACAGGGCATAAACATGAATTATTTCAATTAATCTAAACATCACGAATTTATATAAAAAAACAAGGCAAAAACACGAACTATTGAGCGAAAACAAAATACAAAAAACTGAATCTATATATAAAAAAACACGAATTTATGAAAAAATAAAGCAACTTAAAATGAATGAGATAAACAGTAGGTTGAAAAAAAAAACCTTATGAACTATGATTGCTAATTGCTATGAAGATTATTAAGGAGGAGAATTTTTTTTGTTTTTGTGTGATAGAAGACAGATGTATAGAACTATTGGAGAAACCAAGTAACTAGAAAAGGGAGTATGAGAGAGAGGGGCAGCAAGAGGCACCAACTGACCACCTCACGTCCTCACCTATGTCCAAAACGGTTGGGAAACTTGGGAGAATTAGGGTTAAAATCATATAACTTAAAAGGTTAGAAGTGGATTGGGCTGGGCAAATGATTTGGACTATATTATATTTGGGCCAACTGACCACCTCACCTATGTCAAAACCAATTCCACGTATCGGGCACCCGGAACCGGTTATACCATGTACCCACTAGGTACCGGGTTCGGAAAAATACTATCTAGACTTGGAACCGTTTGCAACCGGGTCTCCTTTTTTGGACCCGGACCCAGTTGAACCGGGTGTGGGTCCGGGTACCCGGAATTTCAGCTCAGCCCTAGAAGAAAGTATGATAAGAACCTGGATCTTCTGCAAATGTGATTGGATGAGGCAAAGGTGCCTTGGGCGGCGGAATTCACACTTTGTGAGGACTCTCTGAGAGAGAGAGAGAGTATTCCCTGTCTTTAGGGTTTTTTATGTTCCAGAAGATAAAAGTTTTTTTTTTGCGTAATGTTTATTATGATCTGAGTAAATTGTTTTTGCTAAACTATTGTTATTTCGCCATTAGAAAAACAAAAGACGTCAAGTAATTGATGGAAGATCAGACCGAGAAAAGCTTAATCATAGTAGCTGTCCACTTTTAGCTGTGAAAATAGTTGTTTAAAATATAATTGTTTGGTAAAAGTAGCTATAGAGATTATATAAGATAAAAATGGCATATTATTTAATTATAATATCAATTTTTAATAACATAATTAATTTATTTTTATCAATATGTGCAATGTACTTATTTATTTCTATCTAAGTAATTTATTAGTAGTAATAAATATACCAATTCTAACACAATTATTATTTTATTATAATACATTAAGTTATTTTTTTAATAACCATTAAAGGTATAATATCCTTTTCTATGCAATTTAATAAAGTAACATCTATGTTATATTATCTTTGAGGGATTTAATTTGAAACAATTTATTTGGAGTAAATAAAAGAAAAAGGAAGACAAAGTAGTCAAGAACTTCCTTTCCACATACACTAACCAAGTAGCTATAGTAATAAAATAATTAATAATAATACTATCATTATCATCCAAGCTTTCGACCAAGCTACTACATGTCTTTCAGTTGACAGGTTGAACCCAAAAAATTCAGAAGTGTGACATATATAATCACTTAGAAATAAGAGGTGATAGATTGAAGTTTCAAGGGGAAGTCTTTGCAATAAACTCACGCTATTCAACCACTCTAATCTAAACATCAAAGAGTCAAAAACACCAATAACATGAGAAGCAAAGATCAAGTTGCTCCAGTCACACAAGCTCTCTACTTCATTAACCCTTTCCACACTTTCTACCTTTACTTCAACTCAACGCTCATTTATTCTTTATGGGAGAAAAAGCTAGGGCAACAGTCTACCTCCAAAGCCATTTCATTTTTAAAGCATCGTTAAAATGAAAATATCTCACGCCAAGACCTCCCTACCTCTTTCGTGAGACGACAAATTTCATTCTAAATCACCCAGTGGAATCACTTAACTTACTTGTTGTTAGCTCATAACTAATCAATTTGAAAGAGAAGGAACAACATAATAGGCTTGCAATTTGTGGAGGGACCTTGTGAAGGAAGTGAAAAACCCTCAAAATTACAAAATCAATTTCTTTCATCTTCATCATAGCTCTCTAAATTACACTTTCTTTATCACAATTGAAGCTTCCAACTAGGGATGGGCATGAGTAGGGTCTTGGTCGGGTCCAGCCAGACACTAGACCCGGACCCTAATTTTTTTGTTGGACCCAGACCCGGACCTGGACGCTAAGAGTCTAGAAAAGTTGGACCCTGGCCCTTAGGATCTGCAGGATCTAGTCTATTTCCTTTATTTTTGCCAAATTTTCAATACCATTTATATTTCTTGACTTTCTATAGTGCCTATGCAGGCTATGGCATGTAGGGTCTGGGTTTGGATCTAGGGTCTAGGGTACAAATGAGAAAATTTGGAATTTTAGGATAAATATGAAAGTTTTTTTGTAAAACACAAAGCGCAAAAAGAATATCAACTAACTTTAGGGTCTAAGTATAGGGTCTTAGTTTTGTCTGGGTCTAGAATCTTAAGACCCAGACCCTAAGAAGTTCACATGGACTTGGACCCAGACTCGGACCTTTAAGGTCCAGAAAAAGTTGGACACGTACCCTAAAATTAGGGTTGGTCCAATATGGTCTGGTTAGGGTCCCGGACCCATGCCCATCCACTTTTGTTCTTGCAATTTCCAGATTCCAATTTTTGGATTTGCTTGGTTTCAGTGTTAAGAAAAATGAAAACCATCACCGTCGAGCACACTGCTCTGTCACTCTCTTCTCTCCTCCATCGATGGACGACACGGCGGCCCGCAACCACAACCACAACTAGCACCTCCGCCGCCGATGCCGACGCTAGCAACCCGACACAGAAGGACCGTTAATTAATGGGTTTGTTCTTTTCTACGTTTTCTCTGACCTCAAGCAACCCCAAGAGGTGATTTTCGTTTTAAAACAACTTTTGCAACAAAAGTCTGGAATTTACTCCATATTCATTGAACTCGAGGTAGAAGAAGGTGAGATTTTTAGGGATTTTTGTACTTTTTTCCAAAAAAAAATAAGAACAACGCTACTTTATTTCTCATAAATGCTATAAATTGTAATGTTTGCCAAAAGCTATATCTAAACACTACTTGATACTCTAACCACTACTCCAATCTCTATCATGCCAAACACTTAATTAGTGTTTTGACTTGGTCAAAACACTAAAAACTAGTTCAAAAGCTGTCGTCAAATAGGCCCATTGTGCCATCATAAGATTAGCATTTGAAACAATTCATCAGTAGATTTCTCCTCAAGTAAGCAAGAAAGTACTTTCGTTTACCATGAATTAACAAGCATGTACACAATACATAATCAGCGCCGGCCCGGACAATATGGAGGCCCTGTGCTAATACTAAAAAGTAGGCCCTTGTATAAAAAAAAACAAAAGAAACCATCAAAATATACAGGTAAACCAAATAACAAACATGCATCAAACTAAGTTTTTCTCTTCAAAATCTTTTGATATATTCCAAGAAGAGCTTATTTCAATAAACTTGCAAACATTTTGACTATCAGCTTCAATTCTTTTGTGTTTAAATAAATTTTTTTTTTCAATTTGAAGGCCCCTTTAAGAGTGAGGCCCTGTTCCATGTCCCACTTTGGACATGCTAAGGGTCGGGCCTGTACATAATGCAAATGACATACACAATGCAAATCCCAAAGTACTTTCCCCTTTTGAAGCGGATTCCCCTCGTCTAGACCCCTCACAAAGCTGGGATTTTTCGGTGAAATCTGCAACCTTTGAGCTGTACAAAGCCTGCTGTCTTCCAAACTTGGATGTTATCAAAGGAATTTGGTGTGGATCGTTTTCCTTCAATGGCAGATAAGTGGGTCAATGTCCTTCTTTAAGAAAATATCGTGTGCTTGCTTCTTCATCATAATTTGGACTAAGAATTTTTCGGAACTCTTCGAGTAGTTTCAATGACCTTCATGATCTCATTTTGACTAGGCTTTGCTTGTGGATTCCGGGTTGGGATGATCAATTCCCATACTCTATTTCTGAGGTCCTTCAAAACCCTTCATGTTTGAAAGGGTCACCCCAAAAAGCTCCTCCCAATTCCTACTGTTGCTGATAAGACTCCCCAGATTTGATGTCCTTATCCAACTAGGGGCAGACTCACATGGGGTACTGGGTGGCACGTGCCCCACTATTATTTTTAAAAAAATAGCTTAAAAAAATGAAAAAAAATAAAGAAAAATCCATTGTAGATACATAATCGTGTCTGCCCATTTAGCACCCTATGATGACCAATACCTTGCTCCAATTGGTCCGGATCAAGGAAATGATAAATAACGAGTCTAAAATAAAATCTTTAAGCCCAAACCATTTTATGACCTCTTTTTATTATCCCATTTCCGAACACCCTTTTTATAAATAACTTTATAAAAACCCATTTTCTAAAATGTTTTAAAATAACTTTCTAAAAGCCCATGTTTCGAAAACCTTTTAAAAATAGTGGTTATGAAAGCCCAATTTTATAAAACCTTTTTTTAGCCCAATTTAATTAATAGAATTAATTAATTATATTGATTAGTTTTATTAATAAAAAATATCCTTTATAAAAATATTCTTTTTCCAAAGTGTTTTTAAATATCTTTTGTCTAATTATTTTCTAAAATCTTTTTCAATAAAAATAATCTTTTTCCAAAGTGATTTTAAATACCTCTTACTAACTCTTTTTTTAAATCTTTTATGAAAAAAAATCTTTTAGAGACCTACTAACTTTCGAAAACCTATTGCAACTCAACTACCTAAAAACTATTTCCTCCGTTCCAAAATAAGCGAAACACTTATCTTAAAAAGCTCTCACATAAATGAGAGATTTCACTTATTTTGAAACGGATGAAGTATATAATATCCTCCTAACAATTCACGTACATCTCCTAACTAATGGATTGATGGCTCACTCTCAACACAAATTTCTCACGGCCAAACACTAATCAATCTCTAAAAGTCTCTCGCCTAATCACAATCATCATCATCTCGATACACCTAGTACCTATCAGCCATCCTCCCAATTCATCATCAATCACCCTTCATCCAACAGCAGATACCCATCGCCACATCACCTATAATTCATCACCTAATTCATCCTTACCTAGTACCATATACCTAAAATCCATACCGCACCATCACCGCCTAACATCACCAGTGCTATACTTATTAATGCATGATCACAAGAAAATAGCAAACTGATCCACTTTCTTGAGTGACTAAAGTCAATATTGGACGCAACACTCCATATAATACAAAGCTATTTTTTTTAGACTTGTACAATCCAATTTTCAAAGATCCGTACAAATCAACGACCCCGGACGATGGTATAATTTCTGAGGGTCAACTAAATTAACTAACTTTATTTGCTTTATTTATTTATTTTTATTATTTTCTTGAAGTTACTAACATTCTATTAATGATGTAGATTGTTACTCGTCCCTGCGCTGTAAGTATTGGGCATATTATACTAACTCCCTGCAAGACTTTCTTTTCTTATTTTTATTACTTTTTATTAACATATTATTTTTTATGTCTGATTGCAATATTTATCACCTTGTATTTATTATTAATCTTTCTAACTAATTCAGATAACATGGACAACCTGTTAGGAACCCATTAATATTGATTGTCTAATAACTTACCACTAAATAATTAGTCTTTTTGTGTGTTTCTTGAACCAATTTAGATTAATTATTTTAGGGTGTTTTAAAATGTTGTTTGATTATTCTATTGCATAAAATATGTTGTGAATCGTTATTTAGTAGAGGCCAGCAATGGGCAATATAATTCTTGACTATATTGTACCCTCACCCCCGAACTCACTTTTTGGTTCCTGACCATCTATGGAGTCATGACGGGGAAATCTACATTGGATAAGTCCCTAAGATGTCCTTTCCGTTTCAATCCAATTAGGTTTATGATTCTTCCTTTAAAGAATTGTTGGCGACTTCAAAACGTATTTTTAATAAAACCTTAACAATGGGGTAGTCAAATAAATGTTCTTACACCGCGTGTAGGCATTAAAGGAATTAAAAATCCACGCCTACACCCATGTGAATCCACCTCTCAGTGTACTACTCTTACTAATAAAGACTACAACAATACTCGAATTCGCAAATGGGCCAAATCCCAAAGTCCCACTTGGCAACTCCCAAAACAATATAAAATAGGATTTTTGAACTAGAATAATACAAAATTTTGACCGTTCGCTTGCAATAATACAAACTTTTAATTATTATGTAATATAACAAACTTTACAACAAAATTCCTGGAGCAGATCAAAGTAACTTATAACCTGTAAAACAAGTAAAAAAAATTAAAACCAAAATCTCTTTCTCTCTCCTCCCTCCCCCAACCAACTGAACCACCCCACCAGCCCCTCCCACCAAGAAACCACCCCCCACCTCACGACCACCATAACAGGAAACTCCTTCCACTGTCTTTTTTTCCTTCCTCACCACCAATATCCCCACCGCACCCCTTGTTGTTGCCTCCCACGAATTCTCACCACCAGTAACCCCCATCTCCTTTTTCTCTCTCCTTCCCCTCCCCCAACCACCTGAAACCACGAAAAGTAGCTCTCCCAGCGAGTCGTCGCTTTCAGCTCAACTCACAAATTTGAATTCATCGCCGGCAAATTGCACCGGCAACCATGTCCGACACTTATTGTAACGCCCCGACTTTCGTACATCCTTATTAAGTTAATTAAACAAGATTAGCAGCGGAAGACTTAGCTTAGTCGGCGCGTTACCGCCGTACTTTCCGCTATGGGAAAATACAAGGCGACCTTTAACATTAACTTACAGGGACATTACTTTGATTTGACACTCTTTAAAGTAACACTTTAATAATAGATTAATATTTTCTAGAAATTTCGGCAGAGTTTCCTTTGTAAATTGGTCAACCCAAAATGGAAAAGTGTTTGAAAAACCTGTTACAATAAAATATTTCCAAATCCATAACTCAACGCTTTCGCGGAGTAGCAGCTAAAGAGAATCAGGAGCACTATTGCTCAACCAGAACTAAAACTAAACCATTACTTATTATCTATTACAACGTGGAACGTCCTCGCCTCAAAAGAAACGTAAAACAACCATAGTTGAACTCTTAGTACATAACTGCTTCTATCTTGGAGAAGATGCTCCAGAACTTCAACCTGAAACTATTGTAACACTACCACCCACCAAGTGACAGGCCACAGTAATGACAAAACAAAACATTGACAGACACATCAGCACAACACTGAGTACTAACCCATAAAACATTCTTAAAACATGCTTTGGTGTCTACGACTCTCACATAATCAACATGTTCACATCGTTCATAGCCATATCACAACAACATAGCAATATTCACATAATCCATTATCATGCATCATGTTTCGTGACCTTTAAGTACTTTCAGAAATCATAGCAGAGTCGTAACATCATCATAGTTCTCTCTTATCAGAGTAGAAGACATACTTTCATATTATCAGCAATTCATTAAACATATAGTTTGAATCATTCAGTTTATCATAAATCCTTATCATCTTTCATTTACTTAACTAGTAATGATCGTACTATCTTAATAACATAGTTATTTCATAGCATTCTTTCATAAACATCACTAATCCTCATATTCATAAAACATTCCATATTTCCTAATCCAATCATCGATAACATAATGTGTGAAATCATAAAACATAATCGCAATCATAATCATACTTTCGTAACATCAAGGTCATCATACTGCATAGCATTAAATCATAAAATCATCAACATAATAAATATTTCATTTCATATCATAAGTTTCATCATTATCTTTTCATCTTTTAGCTTGGTAACTGGCGAGTATAGACATGTGGGACATCTCCCACCATGTGATGATCCTCAAGGAGCCCAACTCCCTTGTTGGATACACCACCATGCGATGATCCTCAAGGAGCCCAGCTCCCTTGTTGGATACACCGCTCGCACCAAAATAGGGTAGTAACATAACATGCGGTACCCCTCAAGGAGCCCGGCTTCCTTGTTGGGTGTACGGCGGGTGCGAAGGTACATGCACAACCATAAAGTAGATAAGCGTAACATTATACTGCCAGAACCTCTTTCACTTTTATTTATCATGTTTCGTTTGTTTAGCATTCATCGGCATAAGCCATAGATCTTTCATGAATCATACTTGAGCATCAATAACTCATAAGATCATCATTTACGAAACTCATTCGAAAACAAATTAAGTATCCCACAATCCATATAACGAATTGCATCACCAAATCCTAACATAATTATAAACATCATTTCACAAACAAATTTCGAAGGGGATCGTGGGTGTTAGCAATAGATGTTACTTTCTATACTTTCAGATCGTTTCAGAATGATCTACATAATCGGAAATTGTAAGCATATCTCATACCTTTAAGTACCTTTAAGAATACATAACATAAGCATAGCAGAAGCATATCAGAAGCATAGCAGTCTTTTCGTATTCTATATCATTTAAAAGTCACTCATACTTTGAGGCTGTTTCAGAATTAAAAGGAATAGTTTGGCATATTCAGAATACATGAACATATATCATAGCAAACATTTCATACTCCGTCATTCATAAGAACAAGAGTCATCTTTTCATACTTTCCTATCCCTTATGAGACAGAAAGTACTATTCCATACTATATCCATATAATAAGTTTATTAGCGATATAGTTCACATAACCGACTAGCGTCATTAAACATCATTCAACTCTAAATATTTCTCGCAATAGTCCAGTGATACACTTTTCTTAGCTTATCAATGTACTAAAATATAATAATAAACCTGATATATAGTTAACAAATGTACTTTAAATGTCATGTAATACCAAGTTGTCTGAGAGTCAATACATTATCTCAATTCCAACATAGTATGAACATCACTTGAAGACATATACATGGTCTCTTTTAGGATGGGTTACAACTTGTTACGTAGTTTGCTTAGTTAACTTATGTGATAGAATACTTTGAATGCTCTTAACTAATAATCTAACCTCATTGAATTCATTCTCTTTCAAAACACTATATTATCATGTAACACTTTAGTTTAAAAGCACTTAAGAAAGTAATATCATTATAAAGCCACCAATTTTCGAAACTCATAACTCATGTACAAAACACATATAACATACATTCGATTATCAAATTCCAAAACTCAATTTCCTACCTACGTTTATACTTGGAGTCCTTTTTAAACATCGATGAGATTTAATAGCATCGGGAACTTACACCTTTCAAGTATTTCAGCATAATCTCAAGCAACAGATTATAGTTTACCACAAATAGCCAACCCCATCATCATATAGCCCAATCCAATTTCTAGTTGCAGGACTCAACAAACATATATTCTCAAAACTTGAAGATGTAGAGAAGAAAATTTTAAGAATCATAATTACTCCAATCAAATTCCACCAATAACAAATCAGCCATAAACAATCAAACTAACAACAGCATCATACTGCTTCAATCATATCTTCAGAACCAATTTCTTAATATATTTGAAATAATAGGGAAATTAATCATTGAAACCAAAAAGAGGAGGATAAGGGGTGTAGTATCAACAAGGACAGCAGCATAAGGAAGGAGATGCGAGCAAGGAAGAGAGAAGGACGAAGTGATCGACACACCGACGAGCTCCAACTCGCGGTGGCCAAACCAGGACCACGGCGGCAGCGCCACCTCAAAACAGCAGCAACACAGCACGAAGCAACAACAGCTCCGCAGCGACACGGGAGCAGCACCGTGAGACGGGGTGCGCGTGGGGTGCGACGTCCGGCTACCGACGCAGGTCGGCAGCGAGATGAGGGAGGAAAATGACGGAGTGAGAGACAGAGAAGGGTGAAGGTGTTTTGGGGCTTTGGGGTTTCTCACGGGGAGGAGAGAGGAATGGGGTTTGGGTTTCTTTGGGTGAGAATATAATAAGAGAGAGAATGAATTTAAAATTCATTTGGTTATTTAAAAATTCAAAAATATTATTCTTATCTTTATAAAAAAAGGATTTTTTGATTTTTACCACCTTATAAAATCACCATTTTTAAGATAACCACCTTATAAGTTAATTGTTTTAAATAACCACCTTATATGACCTAAATCCTTTTAAATACCTACCAATCAACAGATTTCGTCAAGGAAATCATCCTCAAAAAGGGTTTAAGAACGATTTCATCACCTCCACCTTTATTCACTAGAATGTATTTAAGGTTTAAACCCTTATTTAAGACCTATTTCTTGGACGAAATCTACCAATTGGTATGTATTTAAAGAGATTTAGGTCATATAAGGTGGTTATTTAAAACAATTAACTTATAAGGTGGTTATCTTAAAAATGGTGATTTTATAAGGTGGTTAAAGTCAAAAAATCCATAAAAAAAATAGATTAATAAATACATTACAACATTTTAATTTACAACTCATATGCCAACTTAAATAAAATAAGAATTTTCAAAACATAATTAACTTTATAAGTATAATTAACGCTAATTAAAACGCTCTTAAAAATTGGGGTATTACACTTATCGCCTTTTTCTCTCAATTTCTGATATACTCGAACTCAAAAACCTAATTTCCAAAATCACTTACATTCATCTATTACCAGCCATTCACTATCACTTTCGGTAATAATTTTTCGCAATTCACAGGTGAAAATTAGTACCAATCACTTCTCTAGTTGTCAATTCTTCAAAATTATAGCCTCAAACCTATCCAGATTTTTGTTAAGCATGTTACATTTTGATTTTTTTCAGTTAATTGTAGTAAAAGTGTTACGATGGCGGCGAAGCAAATGGAAGAGATCAGAAGAAGTTGGCGGTTTATGAGAGAGGGACGGACACGATAGAGTGTGAGGAAAGAGAGAGTGTGGTTTCGCTGTGTGGAAGGGGTTGGGGAAGTAGTTATGGGGTGGGAAGGGAGGGACTGGGGAAGTTGTTCGTGGGTTGGGGAGGAGGAAGAGAGAGAAACGGTTGAGGGAGGGTCCTGGGCTCCTAGCCAGGGGTGAGGTGAGGTGAGGTGGGGTGGGGGAGGGAGAAAAAGAGTGGAGGGGAGCTAGAAAACAAAGTAGAAAGGGAAAATATTGGGTTTTTTGTTTTTCAAATTTAAAAAACCAACCAATTAGATAACGTTACGTGTCATAGTGATTAGTGAGTGCCATGTCAGCTTGTTTACCTGCTACAACAAGTTAACAACCGGTATTGACTTATTGGGGGAAATTTAAAAAAAAGTTTGATATATTACATAATAATCAAAAGTTTGTATTATTGCGAGCGAATGGCCAAAAGTTTGTATTATTCTAGTTAAAAAATCCTATATATATTAAAACCTAAAAAGGAGCTTTTAGAAACCTATTGCAAAACCTGCTGCAACCTTACTAACAAAAAAGTGACTGACCAAAGTACTAAAGAAGGCGCCACATCCCACGCTTCAGCGTGTTGTCAACGTCAGTTTGTCAGTTTGTCTACGCCACATCTCTGGTTTTCTTTTTCCAATTCTCTCTTAGAATTTTCAGTTTGCCTTTGTTTCAAAATCTTTAATTGTTTAATTGCTTTTTTTATTGAAGTTGAATGAAAATATGTTGTTTTTTTAATTTGTCCAATTGTGATTCGTAAAATATGAATCAAATATTACATTTATTATATAATATGAAGACTCAAATAGAACAATTATAGAAAAATTGTTAGATTATGATTTAAATGAAAATAAATTTTTGTGGGTAAATTTATATATTTTTGGATTTTTTTTGAACAAAAAAGTTTACTCAAGTGGAATGTAGATGCTTCTTACGATCCTTCCCTCCCTATGTTTCGTTACACTCTTCATTCTGGCTTTACTAGTGGCTCATCTCTGTTGCTGTTGGTGGGGGTGCTTCATTATTCTTTAGGTGAGTAGTCATTCACAACCGACGAAACATCTTTATCCCTTGATTTCGTTACTAAATTTTAATGGGAAATTTCCTCAGGTACCCCTGGGTTTGGCGTAATTCCCAAATTACCCCTCACATTTGGGGAATTCCTCAGATACCCCTGAAGACTGTGTTTGGGTCTAAAATACCCTTATTAATAACGGCAGGTTAACGCCGTTAATTTTTTTCCTCTCCCCTCTCCATCTTCATCTTCTTCATCTCTCCTCCCATCTTCTTCACCACTCATCTCCTCTTTTTCTCTGACTTTATCCCCAACAAAAATCAACAAAAATCAGAAAAAAATCAAGAAACTTCTTCCTTCTTGTATCTACTCGGTGCTGCCACAAACGTCGCCGGAAAACCACCGCACCACCTACGCACCCTCGCCGGTGCACCACCAGAACAGCAGCACCCCCGGAGCACCGTTGTTTCGCCGCCTTGCTTTTGCCCCATTTTAATCTTGAATCAATACCCAAATACGAAAACACAACAAAAAGCTCATTTCAGTAGCAAAATTTAGAGAGGCAAGTTCAAGAAAGAGAGAGAAAGTTACACGCCAGAACGCCAAGAGAGGACTTTGTACTTGTAACAAGCAATTTCAAAGCAATTGCCATATTTCTTCAATCGAATGACGGCAACATTACTGAGGCGCTTCTGCCCTATGGGTTGTACCAATGTCTTCGACATTTGTTGTTGTGCTTTCTTCTGCTACAGCTTACGAGTTGATGATACGGAATGGCGTTTTTTAGGGGGTTCGAAATTTCTGGAAGGACGAAAATGTGGGAATACTACTAGTTACTATACTCACCTCATACGCAACTTTTAATCACAAGTAATTTGAGTGAATTAGGAATGTTAAAATTCACACTAATGGACCGGTAATGCTAGAGATTAGACTGTTTGGATTTTGGTCTTGGAATTAATTTAACAAACTAAATCTGATTTTTATTTTGTTAATTTAACAAACCTCCCGAAAATTCAAGAAAAATAATAATGGAGGATGGTGGGAGGAGAGAGAGAAAATTCTGAGGTTTAGAATGTCACAAATGGAGGATGGCGAGGAGAGAGAAAGCTTAGAGGTTCATCAATGGAGGATGATGGGTGGAGAGAAAGAAAATGGGGAAGAGGGAGAGGAAAACCTAACAGCGTTAGGGTTCCATCCATAGTAAGGATATTTTGAGCACAAACTCAAAGTTTAGGGGTATTTAAAGAATTCCCCAAATGTGAGGGGTAATTTGGGAATTATGCCAAACCTCAGGAGTACTTGAGGAAATTTCCCATTTTTAATTAACCTATATTTATCTCATCTACTTAAGTATACTAGCATTGAAACCTCACATAAAGCCAAAGAAGATGGTAGAATATTATGGAGGAAGCGAGATAAAAAGGGGTCATTGGAGATATTTAATTGTGGTTAATTAGGGTTAATGACTTAAATAGAGGTGTATTAGGGTTTAGCAACAGAATTACAAACTATTGACTGAAAAAGCTAACAGCCGTTAGTCATAAAAAACATATGATGAACTTTAAAGAATTGAGAGGTATGAGGTAAATTCTGAAAAAATTGAGGGTATATGATGAAAAACAAAATTACAAAGGGGTAGTAATGAAAATGACTAAATATAAAAAGGAGATGTAGATTAATGAGCTAGCTCATTTAAAATTATAATATTTTGAGTTTTGAAGGAATGGGGTAGATTGATCTAACCTAATATACCCTAATAAGTCTGACAAAAAAATAACGCACAGCTAAAATTCTTTCGACCAAGTATATTAAACTCTAATACCAAAAAAAAGGTTTACATTTTATAAATTCAAATTGGATGCCTCTATATTTTTTTAAAAAATGTTTGATGCACTTCTCGAATTATAACTTATAACTTGTTGGTATATATTCGTACGGATTATAAGATCGAGCATAGCTTGAGCGTTAGCTAGTAAATATAATAGCCCTACAAGCCTATTGTTATTGGTAATGAGTCTAATTTGACCATCTTATAGATTCAACTTAATTTAAATTAACCATGTTAGAAACACATTTACTAAACAATGATGGAAAAAAATACAACGGTTTTTTCACCAGGTACCCTTGAGGTTTCACGAAATGCACCAGGTACCCTCGTTGTTTTGGAAATGCACCAAATACCCCTAAGGTTTGCATAAAATGCACCAAATGCCATTAATGACTAACGGTGTTAAGTTTCCATTAGTCATTAGGGTTAATTAACCCATCTACCCCCTCTAACCCTAATTAAACCCTAATTAGCCCTAAACCTTAACTTCTAACCCTACCCTAACACTAACCCTCACCCACCCAGTCACCCATCCACCCAACTACCCCACCACAGCCCCCCACTCCGCCCTCCCCCCACCCACGCAGCCCCACCCCCACCCCCGTAGCCCCCCACCTCGCAGCCCCTCCGCCACCCAACCACCCGGTCACCCACCCACCCAACTACCCCACTACAGCCCCCCTGCGCCCTCCCCAGTAGCCGCCCTCCCCCCACCCTCGCAGCCCTCCCCCACCCATGCAGCCCCCTCCCCACCCTCACGTAACCCCCCTTACCCTCCCCCCAGCAAAGACCGACGCCACCGAAATCCACCACTAAAACCATCGATCCAACCTAGATCCACCGTGAAACCCAAATCAATTTCCAACATCTCGGCCACCCACCAACACCACCACCACCACCACCACCAAATAACCCCAAATCACGGGGGCTAGGATGCGCGAGAATTTATGGTGGGGGAGGTTAAACACGAGGCTAACACACGAGGCTAGTGTTGGTTCTCCCAGGTGTGGTGCTTTGTAAAGCGAATAATGGTAGCGGGCTGGTGGTGGTGTCACAATTATCATACATGAAGAGGATAGCGGGGGGTGGGGTAGTTCGTAGGTGAAAGAAGAAGAAGAAGCACGGTGTGGTGCTAAGTTGTTGTGCAGAGGTGGTGACTCAGTGGGCGCTGGTGATAAGGCGTGGAGTAAGGAAGAGAGGATCATGAGTGGGGAAGAAGGAGGGAAGCGTCGGGACTCGGGGGTAGGGGAAGATCGAAATAGGGGGCCGCTGAAGTGCTAGTGGTGGTACGGTGGCGAAGTGGTTGTGCGAAGTTGGTGGTGGGTGTTAGAGAGACATGGTGGTGTTAGTGAGAGATATGGAAGGGAGGAGATTTCAAGGGGTGGCAGGGGATAGGATGGAGGGGGAGGGGAGGAGGAGAAAGGAGGGAGGAGAGAGAAAGAGGAGGAAGAAGACAACTTATGGCAATTGTGTAAATAAGCACTAATGGCAGTCTAACGCCGTTCATCATTAATGGCATTTGGTGCAATTCAGTTAAACCTTAGGGGTATTTGGTGCATTTCCAAAACAACGAGGGTACCTGGTGCATTTCGTGAAACCTCAGAGGTACCTGGTGAAAAAACCGAAAATACAAAGTATAATTGTGTGAGAATTGACAATTTATTAAATGAAGTATCTTAACTGGTTGCAAACCCTATAACCCCATATCCTATAATCCTGTCCCTTATAGCCCCATACGATATAATCTTGTACCTATAACCCCATATTTATTAATATTATAATCACCCTTTACTTGCTAACATTTGTTTTTTTCCCCTTTAATATCAATGTAAACCTAGTGACGCTGCAATAAGAGTTTTCATACAATTTAACTATCAAACATATCAAACTTTATAAACACAATCAACACGATAAAAACCAGAAAATAAAGATTTTGGGAATTGATCTTGGGTCTGCACATGTATAACACTAATAACAATTTGGATGTAGCACAAGCAACCATATTGATTGGGGTATCAACACATTAATATTTACAACTCAATATTACTTATACCAATTTTGCTACTATATACTACCTCCGTTTGTATAGGATGCTCGTGGGGTTACTATCCCACGTATGATTCCTCGTTAGGTAGCTTGTGTGTTTTTGTTTTGCATTTGGTTTGTTTCTATTGGCTTTGCCTATTTTGCATTAAAAAAATGTACTATCTCTGTTCCTTTTTAATCTACACATTTTGGGCCGTTTCTTTTTAATAGTTACACTGTTACTTATCTACATAAGGTAACATGCCCAATCATTATTCCCTACTTTTTGTCCCCTATGTAGTCTCTCACCAAATAAATTAACCTAACTTAAAACCCCCCCACCTACCCCATTATTTTCTCTCCTCTATTATTTATTTACTTTTTGTACTTCTTACTTCCCGCTTTTCATAATCCTCTTATCACTCTCCTACTTTTTCACTTTTTCCTTGGTTCTAGTGAAAAGCAAACTGTGTAGATTAAATAGGAACGGAAGTTTTATGTACAATATTTAATGTGATATTTAAAAAGTGTGCTTGATAAATGTTATTAGTTTTTTATACCAAATAAACATTTAATATATTTTCTTAATGAGAGCTTTCGGTGACGGAAAGTTTTTCACAAATTTCCTTAACTCAGAGTTTCATCGTCGACGAAAATAGTGCTGCGTTTTCTAACTTTTCTCCAAATCACCAGAGCAATAGAGGAAGAAGTGTACAAATAAAATTTGAAGTCATAAAAATATTAAACTAAAACCACTTTCTTATTTATTTTGTTGGGGAAAGGTGACATCAATAAATGTTGAATTGAAGCTTACAAATAAAATTTAAACTTAAAGTGATTTCAAATTTTTATTTGAAATTCAAATAAAATAGATGTTCTCATTATAATTGCATAACAAAAGTTATGTAATAAAAACGATACTCATAAGAGAACTTTATACACTAAGTGTTGTAAGCTTCAATAAGAAAAGTGCCTGCTGTATTATGATTTACTACTTCCCGCTTTCATAACAGTGTATTTGTATTAGTACATAAATGATTATTCTTTTTACTCGGTAGAAAAAGAAAAATAGTATTACTTAAAATTTTAGGTAAAATTATGTTGATTGTCTCAACCAATAAAATTAACTTAAATGAACAAAACAACCAATAGAAATTGCAAAAAGGTAAATAATTGAGGTTAAAGGATTTAATTAAGAACAATTTTTTTACGATAATTAACAAAAAAAATATTAACTATATTATGAGACACAGGAAGTAACCTAGAGTAGTTGATACTAGGACTTAATAAATTAAATAAAAACCTAGTAAAGAAATAAAGAAGTAGCATCCCCGTCTCCTCTCTAAACCCTAATTTTCTCTCTAACCTCCTCCTCTTCTCTCCTTCCCCTTCTTCATCAGTAAGGGGATGCCATGGATGAAACATCCATGGTAAGCCCCTTTTCATCTCTTATTTTCAGTTTTTATTTTATTTTCTTGTTTTGTTGAATAAATTAGTCTCTCTTTATGAGTTTCTTGAGCCCTGCTATGAGGATTTTAGTCTCTGTTATGGAGATCTCTTTCTCCCTTATGGGAGTTGTGAGTTTAGTTTGTTTGTCTTTAGTATTAGAGTAATATATGTAAATATATTGTCCATACTTAGAGTGATGTATTTTAGGTAATTAGGTTACCTTGTACTCCATATATATTTGTGAATAATATTGCATAGCCTCCTGAGGGAGAATACCATTATCTTACATGGTATCAGGCCTTCACATCGGTCTTCCTGTTCTTCTTCTTCTTCTCTAATCTGTCTTCTTTCTTTTCTCTGCCATGACTGAGGCCGAAACTCCCCCGCCAACAGTCACTCACGTGTATCACCCCGCCTTGAGCGTCACCAACGTCAAGGCTTTAATACCTCTCGTCCTTGATGTTGACAAGGTGCAATACACACCCTGGGCTACTCTCTTCCGCAACACGGCCAAAGTCTATAACGTTTTGGACCATATAGACCCAAAGATCAAGAGACCAAAGGATGTTGACGATGCTCTCTGGGATCGGTTGGATGCTATTGTGTGCCAATGGATGTATGGCACCATCTCTACAGACCTCCTTCTCAAAATTCTGGATGATAAGTCTACGGCAATGGAGGCTTGGGAGCGCCTTCGTAATATTTTTCAGGATAATAAGGGCACTCGTGTGGTGCACCTTGAGAACCAATTCGGTAACATCCACCTTTCCTAATTCTCCTCTCTTGCGGACTATTGTCAGGCCATCAAAACGGTCTCCACTCAACTCGCTGCCATCGATCATCCAATTTCAGAGGAGCGCTTGGTATTACAATTGGTTGGTAAGTTAACGTCTGATTATCGTATGGTTGCCACGTTGATACAGCAAACTACTCCTCTCCCTTCCTTTGATAAAGCATGCTCTATGCTTGAGCTTGATCGGGTTAGCCGTGATAAATCCGAGACACTCTCGTCTGCTTCTGACACGGTTCTCCTGGCCGGCGAGCCGCCGTCCCGGCAGCCCTCTCACAATAATTCCGGTAGTGCTGCTCGTACTGGTTCGGGGAACAAACATCAACAAGGTTATGGCAAGCAGAAAGGAAAATATAAAGGTCCTAAACATTCTGGGCACCATTCTCATAATCAGCGTGCTTCTCCTAATAATCAAGCCCAACCCGTGTTCTTTTCTCCTTGGGCTAATCCTTGGGCCCAGCAGGTTTACTATCCACCTTGCCCATATCCTTCGCAGTCTTCTGGTCAGTGGAGAGCTTCTCCTACGGTCCAACAACAACCGCATGGTTTATTGGGCTCAGCACCCCCTTCTTCTCATTCGGGCCAGCAAGCTTTACTTGCTCCTGGTAGCTTCCAACCCACTGAGTTACCTACATTCTTTAATGCATTATCTCTTCAACCTCCGGATTCTAATTGGTATATGGATACCGGTGCTACTTCTCATCTTATGAATGATACAGGTATGACTCCTTCTATTGTTAATTGGCAGCATGTAAATTCTCATATTATGGTTGGCGATGGTTCAAAAATACCAATTAAGGGCTCAGGCACTACTTCTTTTCCCTCCACTCCCCCTACTCTTACTCTCAAAAATATTCTTTATGCTCCTAATATCATTAAAAATCTTGTCTCTGTTCGCAAATTCACTTCTGATAATTGTGTCTCTGTTGAGTTTGATCTGTTTGGTTTTTCTGTGAAGGACCTCACGACGGGGACAATCTTGACCAGGTGCAATAGTGTGGGAAATCTTTATCCCGTGTCTTCTCCTTCCCCTCCATCATCATCCTCTCCTTCTGTGTTGGCTGCTCTCTCTTCTGAAGTGTGGCACAATCGTTTGGGTCATCCTGGAGGTCATGTTCTTAGTTTTCTTAAGAATAATAATGTTATTTCTTGTAATAATCAGAAAACTTCGTGTGTTTGTCATGGCTGTCAATTAGGCAAACATTGTCGTCTACCTTTTTCTGTTTCTGTTACTAAGACATATGCTCCTTTTGATATCATTCATACTGAGTTATATACTTATCCTATTAATAGTCCATCTGGATATCGTTATTATTTGCTATTTCTTGATGATTATTCTCATTATTTGTGGGTTTTTCCTCTCAAAAGTAAATCGGATGTCTTTCCCATTTTTGTGCGTTTCCATGCTTATGTCAAAACTCAATTTGGCATATCAATTAAAGCTTTACAATGTGATAATGGTAGGGAATATGATAACCATCCTTTCACTTTGTTTTCTACTACTCATGGCATGATATGGCGCCATTCGTGTCCTAATACGTCTCCCCAAAATGGCAAGGCGGAGCGTATGATTCGCACTATCAACAATATTTGCCGTTCTCTCTTATTTCATGCTTCTCTTCCTCCTTCTTATTGGGTTGAATCATTAAATATGGCTGTGTATTTACTCAATATTCGCCCTACTCGTCTTCTTCATAACCTCACCCCGATGCACATTCTTTTTAACAAAGCTCCCTCTTATGATCATCTTCGAACTTTCGGCTGTCTTTGTTATCCAAATCTTTCTTCCACTTCACCTCACAAGATGAGTCCTCGCTCTGCTCCATGCATCTTTCTTGGTTATCCTCTTAATCATAGGGGTTATCGATGTCTTAATATTGCCACCAACAAAGTGATTCTTTCCCGTCGTGTAATTTTTGATGAGTTCACTTTTCCCAACTCTTCTAATTACACACCTCAGCCATCTGATTTTGCGTTCTTGGATACTCCCACTGATCCAAACCCCTCTCCTCCTCTTATTTTCTCTTCTGTGGTCCAGCCGCATACTCTTCCTGGCCCAGCGCCTACTTCACCTTCTACTAGGCCCAATCCATCCTCCCTTTCTCCTCCCGCTGGCCTAGCGCCTCCTTCGCATTTAACTGGGCCAAACCCACCCTCCGTGTCTTCTCCAGCTGGGCTGCGGGAGCCTCGTAGGACTGCTGTCTCCACCGCGGGCCTTCAGCTCCCTCCTCCTTCTTCCTCTTTGGCCACTGGCGCCTCTGCTGGCCCACTTTCTTCTTCTGCTCCTCACGAGCCCAATTCTCACTCCACTCAACCAGTCCACTCAATGCAAACCCGCTCTCAATCTGGTATTTGTAAGCCAAACTCGAAGTATGCAAGTCTTGTCCTTGTTACTTCCTCTCCTCCTTCGATTTCTCCTATTCCTAAATCTCACTTACGTGCCCTTGATGACCCTAATTGGTATAACGCCATGTGTGATGAATATAATGCTATGATTGACACGCATACTTGGGATTTAGTACCACGTCCTGTGGATGCTAATGTGGTTCGTTGTTTATGGGTTTTCGCTCACAAAGAGAAACCTGATGGTTCTTTTGAGAGATATAAAGCTCGTTTGGTGGCTAATGGCAAGAGTCAGGAGGTTGGGGTGGATTGTGGTGAGACTTTCAGTCCGGTGGTGCGACCTACTACCATTCGTACTGTGTTGAGTTTGGCCGTTTCTCGCAAATGGTCTATACATCAGCTTGATGTCAAGAATGCTTTTCTTCATGGTGATCTTAAGGAGACTATTTATAAGCATCAGCCTCCCGGGTTTGTTCATCCAGTCAAGCCTAAGCATGTGTGTCTTCTTCGCAAGTCTCTCTATGGTTTGAAACAAGCTCCCCGAGCTTGGTATCAGCGGTTTGCGACTTATATCATTTCTTTGGGTTTTGTGAACAGCACCTGTGACACTTCTTTGTTCATTTTCCGCCGTGGGAATGACACTGCGTATCTCCTCTTGTATGTGGATGATATCATTCTCACTTGCTCCTCTGATACTCTTCGTACTCGAATTATTGCTCTCCTGAGTTCCGAGTTTGCCATGAAGGATCGTGGTCCTTTATCTTATATCCTTGGTGTCTCTGTCACTCGCACCAAGCACGGCATGTTTCTGTGTCAACGAAAATATGCCGCAGAGATTCTAGCTCGTGCTGACATGTCTTCTTGTAAATCAGCTGCTACTCCTGTCGATACTAAGTCTAAACTTAGTGCTGCTTCTGGCAGGCCCCTGTATGATCCTACTCTTTATCGTCAGCTGGCTGGGGCTCTTCAGTATCTCACCTTCACTCGCCCGGATATTTCTTATGCTGTTCAGCAGGTGTGTTTATTCATGCATGCTCCTCGGGAGCCTCATTTTCATGCTCTCAAGCGTGTTTTACGGTATCTTAAGGGGTCTCTTGACTACGGCATGCACTTCTCCTCTACCCCTGCTTCTGGGCTTGTTTCCTATACCGATGCCGATTGGGGTGGCTGTCCGGATACTCGCCGCTCTACGTCTGGTTATTGTGTTTTTCTTGGTGACAATCTCATTTCATGGTCTTCTAAGCGGCAGGCCACTTTGTCTAGGTCTAGCGCCGAGGCCGAGTATCGTGGCGTAGCCAACGTCGTTGCTGAAACGACCTCCATCCGCAATCTTCTTCTCGAGCTCCATTGTCCCTTGAAAAAGGCTACGATTGTGTATTGTGACAATATTAGTGCCGTCTATATGTCTCATAATCCTGTGCAACATCAGCGTACTAAACATGTTGAGATGGATATACATTTTGTCCGTGAAAAGGTCGCTCTTGGTCTTATTCGTGTTCTACATGTGCCCTCTTCTTCTCAGTTTGCAGACATTTTCACCAAGGGTCTTCCTCAACCTTTGTTTGTGGATTTTCGGTCCAGTTTGAGCATTCGACCTCCTCCTGCTCCAACTGAGGGGGTGTATTAGAGTAATATATGTAAATATATTGTCCATACTTAGAGTGATGTATTTTAGGTAATTAGGTTACCTTGTACTCCATATATATTTGTGAATAATATTGCATAGCCTCTTGAGGGAGAATACTATTATCTTACATTTAGGTATGGGAAATTGTTCTCATTGGTTGAAGTTCAAGACTATCAACACGAAGGTGTTGGAAAAACTCGGATGCAGTCGACAGAGCTCGATCAAGAATGTTCTTCCTCAAACTATGTCAGAATGATAGACTTCCTCATCAATAGTTGTTTGATTCAGCAAATACAAAAGGGTTGCGTTGTATTGCTCGGTCTGGTTCATTATAGTTTCTCCGAAGATGAATTTGATTTGATCCTTTTTAATTGTATCTTGTTTTTATTTAATACCTATTGTAGATGTCGTTTGACCTTCAAATTTCTCTTAAAAAAAAGATAGTTTGACTTTTGACACCAAACCTGATACATACTTCATAATAATCTGTCCAACTTTTGATAAGATTCTCACGAGCTAAGCATAAAAATGACTTCATTAGTAGCATTAATTATTTTATAGTATTAGTCAACTAAAGCCTCCTAATCATACATCATTAGGATAATAATAAACTTGGGGTGACTAAATATATATAAAAGATTGATATACACTTATGACGGGGGTATCATCACATTAATATTTACAACTCAATATTACTTATACCAATTGTGCTACTACATGTGTACAATAATTAATGTAATATTTAAAAATTGTGTTTGATAAAAGTTATTAGTTTTTTATACCAAATAAACAGTTAATATTTTCTTAATGAGAGTTTTCGGTAGATTTTCAATAGTTTCTATAACTCAGAGTTTCATCGACAACGAAAATAGTGTTGCGTTTTCTCCAAATCACCAGAACAAGAGAGGAAGAAGTCTACAATGCAATTTGAAGTCAGAAAAAAAATATTAAACTAAAACTAATTTCGTAATTATTTTGTTGAGGAAAGGTGACATCAGTTAATGTTGAATTGAAGCTCACAAATGAAATTTAAAGTTAAACTCAAAGTGATCTTTTGAAATTCAAATAAAAAAGATACTCTCATTACAATTGCATAAGAAAAATGATGTAATAATAAAGATACTATCATAAGAGAACTCTATACAAAGTGTTGTAAGCTTCAATAAGAAAAATGCATACTGTTATTATAATTTACTACTTCTCCGTTTGACAATGTTTTTGTATTTGTATATAAATAGTTTTTTCTTTTACTTTGTCGAAAAAGTAAACTAGTGTTAATTAAAATTTTAGGTAAATTAGGTTGATTTTTTCAACTAATGAAATTTACTTAAATGAATAAAAACAACCAATAGAAATTATAAAAAGGGTAAAAAATTTAAAATAAGAATAATATTTTAGAACACCTAATAAAATAAAATATGAATTATATTGTGAGACACAAGAAGTAACTAGAGCAGTTAATACTAGCATCAAATGGTTTGACTTTTTCCTTTAAAAAAATGGTCTGACTTTTGATACCAAACTTGATACATAATCCCTCCGTCCCATAATATAGTGCTCACATTCTTTTTTTGGTGTCCCAAAATGTTGTGCCTATTTTCTTATTTATCAATTCGATTAGACTAAATTATCCTTAATTTATACACAAACTTTCCAGAATACCCCGACTTTTCTCTCAAAACATGTGACACCATTTATTGCTTTACACCCTTCCAAGGTACTTTTATTGTTTTCTGATTTTGTTTAAAGGAAAAAGAAAATAAAGAACTAATTTCAATACAAAAGTATCAAAAAAGCACTTCATTAAATACATTTTTTTTGGAAATCCTACTATTCATTCCATTTTCCATAATTCCAGTGAAAAATGAGAAGTGAGCACTATATTATAGGACGGAGGGAGTACTTTGTCCGAATTTTGATAAGATTCACACGAGCTAAGCATAAAAATGACTTCATTAGTATTTATAGTTAGTCAATTCAAGCCTCCTAATTAATCATACATCATTAGTGATAATGATTAACTTGCAGTGACACTTATGATGGGGTATCCACACATTAATATTTACAACTCAATATTATTTATACCAATTGTGCTACTGTATATGTACAATAAATAATGTGATATTTAAAAGTTGTGTTTGACAAATGTTATTAATTTTTGATACCAAATAAACATTTAGTACTTTCTTAATGAGAGTTTTCGGTGACGGAAAAGATTTTAAAAAGTTTCTACAACTCAAAGTTTCATCGACGACGAAAATAGTGTTGCGATTTCTCCAAATCACCAGATCAAGAGAGGAAGAAGTCTACAAATGAAATTTGAAGTCAGTAAAAAAAAAAAAGCTAAAACTACTTTCTTAATTATTTTGTTAGGGAAAGGTGACATCAATTAATGTTGAATTGAAGTTCACAAATGAAATTTAAATTTAAACTTAAAGTGATTTCAAATTTTCATTTGAAATTAAAATGAAAAAGATACTCTCATGACAATTGCATAAGAAGAATGATGTAATACATACTTCATAATACTGTGTCCAAATTTTGATAAGATACACACGAGCTAAGCATAAAAAATGACTTCATTAGTAGCATTAATTATTTTATAGTATTAGTCAATTCTTTTTTTTTTTTTGACATGATATATTTTATAGTATTAGTCAATTCAAGCCTCCTAATCATACATCATTATTGATAATAATTAACTTAGGGTGACTAAAAATATATAAAGATAGATATACACTTATGGGAGACGAGACCTTCAAAATAAATATAAACATTCTCATATTATTGGAAGAATATTTTTATATGAGGAAAACTTACTCATCATAGGGTGATAGAGATGAGTAGGGTCCATCATTAAGATGTCTCATCTAGTATAACAACATAACAAGTTGTTATAACAGACGTAATAATGCAACGAAGAATTAAAGAACAATCGACACAGTTCACTAACAATGTGTTAGCTACAGCCTACAGCCACAGGTAGAGGATAAACATTTTTATTATCTTTAGGAGAGATGATACAAATTACAGAATAACAGAGGCAGAGGTTAAATATAAGATTTATTGTAAAATAATTAATGTGATATTCAAAAGTTGTGTTTGATAAACGTTATTAGTTTTTGATACCAAATAAACATTTAATATTTTCTTAATGAGAGTTTTCGGTGACGGAAAAGATTTTGAAAAGTTTCTATAACTCAGAGTTTCATCAATGACGAAATAGTGTTGCGTTTTCTCCAAATCACCAGAGCAAGAGAGGAACAAGTCTACAAATGAGATTTGAAGTCAGGAAAAAAAATTAAACTAAAACTACTTTCTTAATTATTTTGTTGGGGAAAGGTGACACCAATTAATGTTGAATTGAAGCTCATAAATGAAATTTAAATTTAAACTTAAAGTGATTTCAAATTTTCATTTGATATTCAAATAAAAAAATACTCTCACTACAAATGCATAAGAAAAGTGATGTAATAAAAAATTTACCCTCATCCTCCTCAGTTTGCACGAGTAAATCGTGTGAAATTTCAGCGTCTGCTATAATTGATCTGGCTCATAAGCTTGGTATGCAATTTGATGGGCGAATGTGAATTCTTCTCAAACTCCAAAAATCCAACTGGAGTGCCAATCAGGAATTTGTCTAATTGTTCCATTAGTCATTCATCAAGCTATTAATTAGATGATCCTTTTGTCTTGGAATATCCCTGGACCTGGGGCAAAAATAAAACGCAAAACCCTTCGTAAACTGATTCATCATCATGATCCTAATATGATTTTCGTTCAAGAAACGAAATTGGAGAGCCTTAACCCTAGAATCATAAACTCTCTTCGTAAATATGATAACTTTGAGTGGTTCTCTTGCCCTTCTCAAGGAAACTCAGGTGGATTAATTTATATATGGAAGAAAACTTTCTTTGCATTTGAATCAGTAAATTGTGACAAAAACTGGATTGCTATTTCCAGTCGTATTCCCTCAGTTAAGGAAAGGGTTGTGGTCAAAACAGCCCTAAGGGCTGCGTTTTTTGCCAGCAACCCTTTCCGTAGCAGCCCTTCACTAGAAAAGAAGGGCTGCGGTTTTAGGCCAAAAACGCAGCCCTTGTATAAGTGAAGGGCTGCGGTTTAGGCTTAAAACCGCAGCCCTTCGTATTCGGTATTTTTTTTTTAAAAATAAATCTGCTAGCCCAACACCCCCACCCCAGCCCCATCGCTGCCAGCGACCACGCACGACCACCCCTACACTCCCCCCACCGCCCCCCACCCCGCCCCGCCCGCACTCCCCACCAGCCCACTCCCACCCCACCCCCCCCCACCCCACCCCACCTCCGCACTCCTCCCCCGGGCCCCGCCCCCACCCCACCCCCCCCCCCGCCCACCCCTCCACTCCCCAGCCCCGCCCCCACCCAAGCCCACCCCTTGCCTACCCCCGCACTCCCCACCCCGCCCCCACCCCCCACTCCCCTGTCCCCCAACCTCGGCCCGGCACCCATACCCCAGCCCATCCTCTGCCATCCCCAACCCCCGCTGCTAGCCCCTCCACCCACCGCTGCCAACCCACCCCAAAGACCCCACCAGCCACCCTAATCCAGCCTAGCCGCCCACCGTGGCAGCCCCACCCCCACCCAACACCTCCCTTCGACACAAAAAAAAACTGATCGAATTGCAATATATGACAAGTTTTTCAACGTAATAATTAACTTTAAATATATATATTAATAATGTAAAAAGTGTACATAGAATTGTTACCAACTATATATCTAGCTAATTATATCACGAATTCCACCAAAATGTATCATAAGCAATCATTACAAAGGTAGGACGCCAACTTATCCCAAACTTCATGTAATTCATCTATGGTGAAGGCCCCCAAACTTGGTGTGTTATTCATATAAACCTTGCAAAACAACCAAGGAATAAACACATAATATAAGAATTCAATCATTTACCATAGTTAGTAGTTCTAAAAATGACATATGCCTTCCCGAAATTCAATCAAAAACAAATGCAAGTATAAAACTCTACACACTAATTATATTATACCTCATATTATCATGTTCAAAAAGAAAATGGAGTTCAATGACTCGAGAAACATGAATTGGACGCAAAAAGGCAAAAATAGGCCTAAAATCATATTTACGTTCCCGAAATTCAACCAACAACAAATGCAAGCCTAAAAATCTACACAATAGTTACATTATACCTCATATTATCATGTTCAAAAATAATTTGGGGTTAAATGACTCGATAATTACGAATTGGACGCGAAAAGGCAAAAATAGGCTAAAATGACCTTTTCGTTCCCAAAATTCAACCAACAACAATTGCAAGCCTAAAAATCTACACAATAGTTACATTATACCTCATATTATCATATTCAAAATGAATTTGGGGTTAAATGACTCGATAAGTACGATTTGGACGCGAAAAGGCAAAAATAGACCTAAAATGACCTTTTCGTTCCCAAAATTCAACCAACAACAAATGCAAGCCTAAAAATCTACACAATAGTTACATTATACCTCATATTATCATGTTCAAAATGAATTTAGGGTTAAATGACTCGATAAGTACGATTTGTAAGCGAAAAGGCAAAAATAGGCCTAAAATGACCTTTTCGTTCCCAAAAATATGCATGTGCTACTTTGGTTTCCAAACCAATTAATACCTATTACCAATCAATCTAATCTAAACTAACATATACTAATAAGTTACATACCTTTTGAAGATCATCGACGTTAGTGCAATGGTTGACGATATCGAACATGTACCTCAGCATGTAATAGCCACATGCAACTCCATCGTCTTGTTGCGGACACTAAATGTTCACCAAAGCATGCATCCAATGACATTCATGTTAGATGTTTACACTAGGGGAAAAAAGGAAGGGCTGCGCTGGAAGGGCTGCGTTTGAAAACGCAGCCCTTCGTACTGTATGATGGGCTGCGATTTTTAGGCTAACCGCAACCCTATTAGTGAAGGGCTACGATTAGCCCCAAAACCGCAGCCCATCATACACGAAGGGTTACGGTTTTTGGGCTAATCGCAGCCCTTCACTTTCATTTTTTTTTTGATTCAATTAATTTTGCGCGCATACATACAGTACCCCCATTTCAATTTCCCTCCCTTAGACAAAATTCACGGGCGAACTTCTCCTTGCGCGAAACCCTACTAAATTGACCCACCACCAGTGCGCCACCACCACATTGATCCACCACTAGTGCGCCACCACCATGCATTTCACGCACCACCAGCACACACCGCCACGACGACGCACCAACTCAGCGCACCACGCATTGGTTCATTCTCTCCTCCACTGCATTGACGCCACCACCACGCAGCTACACCACCTCGTGCTCCTTCTTCTTCTCTTCTCTCCTCCATTACTGCATTGTTTATGGAGCATCCCTTCTCTCACTCTCTTTCGGTAATTCCCCTCTCACTCTCTCTCCTCTTTTACATTTCTCTAATTTTTGTTTAATTTCATTGGATTTTGAAATCAACTTCTATTTTTTGTTGTAAAATGTGCTTGTATTAGCTGAAACATTGATTGTAAGGGGTGGGGGAGGGTGGGTAAGGGTGGGGGTTCCGGGCATGTGTTGGGGGAGGGCTGGCAAGGGGTGGGGAGGGGCTGTGGATGCTTGGGCGGGGGGGGGGAGGGCTGTGGGTACTGGGCAGGGGGGGTGGGAGAGGGCCGGGCAGGGGGGTGGGGAGGGTTGTGGATGCTAGGCGGGGGGGGGGGGAGGCTGGACAGGGGGTGGAGGAGGGGCGGCAATGGGTGGGGGAGGGCCGACGGGGTGGGGGGGGGGGGTCGGGGATGCTTGGGTAGGGGGTGCGGTAGATCTAGGGAGGGGGTGGGGGAGGGCTGAGGTATAATGTAACTATTGTGTAGATTTTTAGGCTTCCATCTGTTGTTGGTTGAATTTCGGAAACAAAAAGGTAATTTTACGCCTACATGGCAATGAGGAAGTGTAGTGGGGGGGCAGTAGTGGCGGTGGTGGTGGGGCTGTTGCAAATGTGGAGAGTCAGGTCACATGGCAATCGAAAGCCCATCTGGTGCTCTCCACATTTATAACAGTTCCAACTCCGCCGCTACCAGCTGATGGGCATTCCATTGCCATGTGACCTGATTCTTGGGTCATTTTTGGCCTATTTTCGCCATTCGTGTCCAATTCATACCTGTCGAGTCATTTAACCCCAAATTCTTTTTGAACATGACTATATGAGGTATAATGTAACTATTGTGTAGATTGTTAGGCTTGCATCTGTTATTATTGGTTGAATTTCGGGAACGAAAAGGTCATTTTACGCCTACATGGCAATGAGGAAGTGTAGTGGGAGGGCAGTAGTGGTGGTGGTGGTGGGGCTGTTGCAAATGTGGAGAGTCAGGTCACATGGCAATCGAATGCCCATCTGGTGCTCTCCGCATTTATAACAGATCCAACTCCGCCGCTACCAGCTGATGGGCATTCCATTGCCATGTGACCTGATTCTCGGGTCATTTTAGGCCTATTTTCGCCTTTCGCGTCCAATTCCTATTTCTCGAGTCATTTAACCCCAAATTCTTTTTGAACATGATTATATGAGGTATAATATAACTATTGTGTAGATTGTTAGGCTTGCATATGTTGTTGGTTGAATTTCGGGAACGAAAAGGTCATTTTAGGCCTATTTTCACCTTTTCGCGTCCAATTCCTATTTCTCGAGTCATTTAACCGCAAATTACTTTTAAACATTATTATATGTGGTATAATGTAACTATTGTGTATATATTTAGGCTTGTATATGTTGTTGGTTGAATTTCGGGAACGAAAAGGTCATTTTAGGCCTATTTTTGCCTTTTGGCGTCCAATTCCTATTTCTCGAGTCATTTAACCCTAAATTATTTTTAAACATGAATATATGAGGTATAATGTAACTATTGTGTATATTTTTAGGCTTGTATATGCTGTTGCTTGAATTTCGGGAACGAAAAGGTCATTTTAGGCCTATTTTCGCCTTTTCGCGTCCAATTCCTATTTCTCGAGTCATTTAACCCTAAATTCTTTTTGAACATGATTATATGAGGTATTATGTAACTATTGTGTATATTTTTAGGCTTGTATATGTTGTTGGTTGAATTTCGGGAACGAAAATGTCATTTTAAGCCTATTTTCGCCTTTTCGCGTCCAATTCCTATTTCTCGAGTCATTTAACCGCAAATTCTTTTTAAACATGATTATATGAGGTATAATGTAACTATTGTGTATATTATTAGGCTTGTATATGTTGTTGGTTGAATTTCGGGAACGAAAAGGTCATTTTAGGCCTATTTTCGCCTTTTCGCGTCCAATTCCTATTTCTCGAGTCATTTAACCCTAAATTCTTTTTGAATATGATTATGTGAGGTATAATATAACTATTGTGTATATTTTTAGGCTTGTATATGTTGTTGGTTGAATTTCGGGAACGAAAAGGTCATTTTAGGCCTATTTTCGCCTTTTCGCGTCCAATTCCTATTTCTCGAGTCATTTAACCCTAAATTCTTTTTGAATATGATTATATGAGGTATAATGTAACTATTGTGTACATTTTTAGGCTTGAATTTGTTGTTGAATGCATTTCGGGAACGAAAAGGTCATTTTAGGCCTACTTTTGCCGATTCGCCTCATTTTTTTATTTTTTTGATGATCTAACTCCAAACTTTTGTTACATATGCCAATATGAGGTAGAATGAAACTACATATTAGGTATTTGTGCATAAATTTTCATGTAAATGAAATTGGAAAACAAAAAGGCTTAAAGATAAGGGGGGAAGTTGTGCGGAGGGGCGGCGTGGGGGAGGGGAGGGCTCGAGCGGGGAGGAGTGTGCAGGGGGAGGGGAGGGCTGAGGCGAGGTGGGGGCTGTGCGGGGGCTAGGGAGAGCTAGGCAGGCATTGGGGAGGGGATGGGCAGCAACAGGGGGCTTGGGAGGGGCGGCGCAGAGGTAGATACTAACCCCCGCTAGCCCCCGCCAACCCCCCACCGCCTTGCCCACCCTCCCTTCACCCCCGCCCGCCCTCCTCCCCGCCCGCACCCCCCACTACACAGATCCCCCTACACACGGACCCCCTCCCCACCGCTTTGCCAGCCCTCCCCACACCCCTGCACACGACCCCCCCTCCTCCCCGCCCGCACCACACCCGCACACATACCCCCCTCCCCACACCATGCCCAACCCTCCCCTCCCCGCACAAACACCCCACACCCTACCCAACCCCTCCCCTCCCTTGCCCGGACCCACCCCCCACCGCACGGATCCCCCCCGCACACGGACCCCCTCCTCCATCTCTCGCCGGCCCTCCCCACACCCCCCGCACAAACCCCCCCTTCCCTCCCCCGCCCGGACCCCCGCACACATACCCCCCCGTCCCCCCACTCCCGCCCAACCCCCCCCCCCCCACTCCCCGCACAAACCCCCTCTCGAGTCATTTAATTTTTTTTAATCTTGAGCTATATGTAAATTAATGCATATATTTGTACAATTTCAGGGAGATGGCGGAGGTGCATACGGATAGCAGCACGAGTGCTGCTGAACACACCACCGAGGATGAGTCTTCCGATGCGAGAAAGGAACGGGGTAAATTTGCTCGACCTCACCGTGAAGAAATAAACGCACAAATGCCTAGGAAGTCATTGACGACGAAAAAGAGAAAAGAAAGGGGACCTACAAAGTCACTAGGGAAACACACAAATATGACTTTGGAGTACGATAATATGGGTCAGCCTTGTGGAAAGTGGCGTCAAAAGTATGGCATGCAAGTTGGCATTTGCATGCATAAGCTCTCCATTATGCACTCATGGAAAGAGGTGCCCGAGGGGTTGAAGCGGTGTCTATGGGAAGATACTATGGTAAGATTCACGTACAATAACGTTTAGCTTCTTAATTATTTAGTTAAATATATATATGTGTAATATTATTGATAGCATATAAATTACAACATTTGCGAAAACTAATTTGTGAACTGCGTTTTTTGTAGAATCAATTCAATATCGAAGATGATGAAGCCAAGAAGAATGTATTTCTATCCGCGGTTTCCCAGAGATTTAGAGATTTCAAGGCTAAGTTAGTGTCTGGGTGGATCACTAAGCGGAGGAAAGTAGTAGGTACAAAGAAGAAGAACATCTGCGGCGGAGAAACACCATCCGGTCCTGAGGCTTCACCGAAAACATCATCTGAACCCTCCAAATGACAATTTCAGATATGGAAAACTATCAAACCTGAAGAGTGGGAATCATTTGTTGCCAAAAAAACAACCCCACAAGCTATTGTAAGAATATTTTATTAAGATTTACTACACTTAGATCCAGTATTATTGTATAACACCATACCTAACATTTGTTTATAATTGTGTGTTTTAGGCAAGTCGTGAGAAAAGTAGCGCGAGTGCAAAAGCTAGGAAGTATTATCATCATTTTGGTGCTCATTCGTACAATGAGGCGAGAGAGAAGTGGATGTTCAGCCATTACACCACAATAGGGTCAACAACGGCAACGGGGACTAGCTCTACGACGACAGTTGCACAGCCTCGGCAACCAGATAGAGTCCTCGATTGGTGGTGTTCGATGCATGGGGTTGATGCAAAGGGAAAAAGAGTCTTGCCTGATCCCGGAACACAAAAGATAGCCAACGCCATTGTAAGTACAAAAAAAATGGTTATATAAGGTATATATAATATAACTTTTGCATTCACGAGCATTTCTCTCTTATCCTTATGTACATTGGCTTGAAGGAAAAAGAGGCAACTGGTGAGTTCACTCCTAAAGGACACATTGATGCATTGCACGAAACTTTAGGAAAGGACCACAGTGGATGCGTGATGGGCGTAGGAGGTATCCGCCTCGGTTTGAGAAAGGTATATGGTGATCAATACACTACAGCAACAAAATCAAGTGCAAGTAGTGTGAATTCGGCAGCGTCAGTAGATGTGGAGGCTATGAAAGCTGCAATTTGGGAGGAGCTCAGGGAGGAGATGACACATAACTTCAACTCCATTTTTTAGCAAATGGGTTTACCGACTCTTGCTGCATTCAAGAAGGGTAGTGATATTACACCTAGCCAGCCGACCAGTGATCCACGAACATCTATTGATCAGATGATACCTTTACCTGATCCACCTGTAGTACCCGAGTTGAAGGTAATCACTTAATCCCTTTGCTTTGTTAAACAACTATTATTCTTAAATGCATGAATTTCTTACTATATGTTGTTTCATAGACTAACTATAAATGGAGTTTTTTTTAAAGGAAGAGACACCATGTGAACTATTAGCTCGAGGAGATGGTTATGATAGTTTCATTCTCGTAGCTTATGGCCATGCACAACCCTCTAGTGACCGAGTACGATTGCATAACCAGTTAGTGGATGATAATCACTATGTGGTCACCCTCAATGAAATTGTGTCTGGTTTCGAAGAATTACCTCTTCCGCTGCCAAAGCCAGAAGTTGGTCTACAGTTACTAAATGATGCCCTTGGCAGTTATGTTCTATGGCCACGTGCATTGGTGCGGTTTTCAGATGAGGTACAATGTTTAACATATATATATATATATATATATATATATATATATATATATATATGCGTGTTTTCTTTTATAGTTCCTATGATAGTCAGTAATATCTTTACTTTTAACTAATTACTCGGTTTGGGGGAAGGCCGACTCACATGACAGGAAGGGAAAGAAGCATGTTCACCTGATAAGAAAGCAAGTTTACGTGATGAAGGTGAACGAAATGTGGTGAAGGGAAATGTTTCTATGACAAAGAATCCACTTACTATCGAGCCATAGGTGGTGCGAGGCCTTAGTATTCCATGCTTTTGGTTACATGAGTGCGCTAGCGATTTACCCGATGACAGTACAATAGAGGTTACTTTGGTGGTGCAGGGGTGCTGGCAGCAAGGGGGGTGGGGATGGCAGAGGGTGGCCTGGCTGGGGTGTGGGTAGTGGTGCAGGGGAGTGCAGGGGGTGGGCTGGTGTGGGGCGGGCTGGTAGCCAAAAACGCAGCCCTAAGGGCTGTTTTGACCGCAATCCTTCCGTTTTTTTCCACTAGTGGTAGTATGTGGCGAAAAGTGTTTCTATATAAGGACAAATAAATTAGTCATGTTACCTCGACTGATATCCAAGCAGGAGCTTTTGGTGCTCGAAGTCCTGTTGCACTAATATGCTTCATCACACTACATCAATACATTATTATAAGATTAGATGTACTAACTATTTTTATATATAAAGGTGATGAATAATGTGTAATATTAATAAGTGCGCATATATTGAGTTTCGATTAGTCTACCTATTTAACAATGATTTGATTAGTAAGGACCGTGGCGGTTGTCGACGCAAAGAATCAAAGTGGTAGACTTCGTTACGTGACAAACATATCACAAGCAGTGTCCAATGAGCCCTACAACAAGAAAATATAGTTATTATTAATCGTAGAACAATTAATAGGTGAATTTAATTATCGAATAATAAAAGTACTGCGAGTTTAACAAGCATACTGTTCAATATAAGGGACAAGGATGATCGATCTGATGATATCCAAAACGAGATGATGCTTTGAAACTCATATCGAGATACTCTTTCACTTCGGCTTTGTTTTTTAAGCAATTGTCATCTCGTATTATGTTTGGACATAACCAACCAAATATTGACTCCTCACTTGATGTTTCAATCAATTCATTGTATAATAACCTGAGAAATCATATTGTTAAAAGTAAACTTACTTATTATGGAAGTTGAATTGAAAACTACTTAAGGATGTGTATGTATATTTAATTTATATACTTATGTATTACCTCATGAAAGTTTGTATCATGGAAACATTCAACTCTACCCCACATAAGAATTCTTTAATATCGAGCTTAGAAATGAATGTCGATGACTCCTCAAAGTAGTGGAATTGTTGCTCCCCCAAAGGAACCTCTATTGTATTATCATCGGGTAAATCGCTAGCGCACTCATGTAACCAATAGCATGGAATACTAAGGCCTCGCACCACCTCTGGATCGATAATAAGTGGATTTTTGTCATAGAAACATTTCCCTTCGACACATTTCATTCACCTTCATCACGTAAACTTGCCTTCTTATCAGGTGAACAGGCCTTCTAAACCTTGTTGTCATGTGAGCCGGCCTTGCCCCAAAACCAAGTAATTAGTTAAAAGTAAAGATATTACTGCCTATCATAGGAACTATAAAAGAAAACACGCATATATATATGTATGTTATCATTGTACCTCATCTGAAAACCGCACCAATGTACGCGACCATAGAACATAACTGCCAAGGGAATCATTCAGTAACTGTAGACCAACTTCTGGCTTCGGCAGCGGAAGAGGTAATTCTTCGAAACGAGACACAATTTCATTGAGGGTGACCACATAGTGATTATCATCCACTAACTGGTTATGCAATCGTACTCGGTCACTAGGGGGTTGTGCATGGCCATAAGCTACCAGAATGAAACTATCATAACCATCTCCTCGAGCTAATAGTTCACATGGTGTCTCCTCCTTTAAAAAAAACTCCATTTATAGTTAGTCTATGAAACAACATTATTATAGTAAGAATTTCATGCATTTAAGAACAATAGTTGTTTAACAAAGCAAAGGGATTAAGTGATTACCTTCAACTCGGGTACTACAGGTGGATCAGGTAAAGATATCATCTGATCAATAATAGATGTTGGTGGATCACTCGTCCGCTGGCTAGGTGTAATATCACTACCCTTCTTGAACGCAGCAAAAGTCGGTAAACCCATTTGCTCCAAAATGGCGTTGAAGTTATGTGTCATCTCCTCCCTAAGCTCCTCCCGAATTGCAGCTTTCATAACCTCCACATCTACTGACGCTGCCGAATTCACACTACTTGCACTTGATTTTGTCGCTGTAGTGTATTGATCACCATATACCTTTCTCAAACCGAGGCGGACACCTCCTACGCCCCTCACGCGTCCACTGTGGTCCTTTCCTAAAGTTTCGTGCAATGCATCAATGTGTCCTTTAGGAGTGAACTCACCAGTTGCCTCTTTTTCCTTCAAGCCAATCTACATAAGGATAAGAGAGAAATGCTCGTGGATGCAAAAGTTATATTATATATACCTTATATAACCATTTTTTTTGTACTTACAATGGCGTTGGCTATCTTTTGTGTTCCGGGATCAGGCAAGACTTTTTTTCCCTTTGCATCAACCCCATGCATCGAACACCACCAATCGAGGACTCTATCTGGTTGCCGCGGCTGTGCAACTGTCGTCGTAGAGCTAGTCCCCGTTGGGGTTGTCGACCCTATTGTGGTGTAATGGCTGAACCTCCACTTCTCTCTCGCCTCATTGTACGAATGAGCACCCAAATGATGATAATACTTCCTAGCTTTTGCACTCGCGCTACTTTTCTCACGACTTGCCTAAAACACACAATTATAAACAAATGTTAGGTATGGTGTTATACAATAATACTGGATCTAAGTGTAGTAAATCTTAATAAATATTCTTACAATAGCTCGTGGGGTTGTTTTTTTGGCAACAAATGATTCCCACTCTTCAGGTTTGATAGTTTTCCATATCTGAAATTGTCATTTGGAGGGTTCAGATGATGTTTTCGGTGAAGCCTCAGGGTCGGATGGTGTTTCTCCGCCGTAGATGTTCTTCTTCTTTGTACCTACTACTTTCCTCCGCTTAGTGATCCACCCAGACACTAACTTAGCCTTGAAATCTCTAAATCTCTGGGAAACCGCGGATAGAAATACATTCTTCTTGGCTTCATCATCTTCGATATTGAATTGATTCTACAAAAAACGCAGTTCACAAATTAGTTTTCGCAAATGTTGTAATTTATATGCTATCAATAATATTACACATATATATATTTAACTAAATAATTAAGAAGCTAAACGTTATTGTACGTGAATCTTACCATAGTATCTTCCCATAGACACCGCTTCAACCCCTCGGGCACCTCTTTCCATGAGTGCATAATGGAGAGCTTATGCATGCAAATGCCAACTTGCATGCCATACTTTTGACGCCACTTTCCACAAGGTTGACCCATATTATCGTACTCCAAAGTCATATTTGTGTGTTTCCCTAGTGACTTTGTAGGTCCCCTTCGTTTTCTCTTTTTCGTCGCCAATGACTTCCTAGGCATTTGTGCATTTATTTCTTCACGGCGAGGTCGAGCAAATTTACCCCGTTCCTTTCTCGCATCGGAAGACTCATCCTCCGTAGTGTGTTCAGCACTCGTGCTGTTATCCGTATGCACCTTCGCCATCTCCCTGAAATTGTACAAATATACGCATTAATATACATAAAGCTCAAGATAAAAAATAATAATTCACATTGCCGCTAAGGGGGGGAGTGCAACGAGGGGAGGGGATCGTGCGGTGGGGGTCTGGGCGGGGAGGGGAGGGGCAACAGTGGGAGGGAGGGGAGGGGCAGTAGTGGCGGGGAGGGTGTGTGTGCAGGGGATGGGCAACAATGGGGGGGAGGGTCTGTGTGTAGGGGAGGGGCAGTAGTGGGGGGAGGGAGGGGCAGCGGTGGAGGAGGGGGTTTCTGTACAAACCCCCCCTCCCTGCACGAGACCCCCTCCCCCACCGCTTGCCCCCCCCCCGCCCACCGCCGCCCTCGCCTCCCCCCACTGCTGCCCCTTCGCACAACTTCCCCAACTTTTTGTTTTCCAATTTCATTTACATGACAATTTATGCACAAAAACCTAATATGTAGTTTCATTCTACCTCATATTGGCATATGCAACAAAAGTATGGAGTTAGATCAACAAAAAAAAATGAGGCGAATCGGCAAAAATAGGCCTAGAATGACCTTTTCGTTACCGAAATGCAACCAACAACAAATGCAATCCTATAAATCTACACAATAGTTACATTATACCTCATATAATCATGTTCAAAAAGAATTTGGGGTTAAATGACTCGATAAGTACGAAAGGGACGCGAAAAGGCAAAACTAGGCCTAAAATGACCTTTTCGTTCCCCAAATTCAACCAACAACAAAATAATCCTAAAAATCTGCACAATAGTTACATTATACATCTTATAATCATGTTCAAAAAGAATTTGAGGTGAAATGACTCGATAAGTACGAATCGGACGCAAATCGACCAAAATAGGCCCAAAATGACCTGAGAATCAGGTCACATGGCAATGGAATGCCTATCAGCTGGTAGCGGCGGAGAAGGTAGGAATTGTTACAAATGTGGAGAGCATTCCATTGCCATGTGACCTCACTCTCCACATTTGTAACAAAGTCCCACCACCACCACCACCCCCACTACTACCCCCCACTGCACTCCATCATTGCCATGTAGGCCTAAAATGACCTTTTCGTTCCCCAAATTCAACCAACAATAAAAATAAGCCTAAAAATCTACACAATAGTTACGAATTGGAGAAATTAGACAGACCTGAGTATATGTCTCATGATTTATTGACCTTCCGCCGTTTCTTAGGATCTTCAAGTACATGTATCTCTTTCGTGTGATCTACACGCATATAGTTCTCCGAGATATTCACATCATCTTCCATACTATTTTTAGGATAGGTAAAAGTTGGGATGTCCTCAACTACATCATATTCTTCCTCATTATCAACATCACCAATACCGAGGATACTTTTTTTTACCAGGTACAACAATTGACCACTTATTATCAACAGGATCAGTTACAAAAAATACTTACTTAACTTGTGATGCAATTACAAATGGCTCTTGAGTTTCACGTAGACGACTAAGGTCAACAAGAGTGAATCCGCAAGGATCATCTTTTCTTACGCAACGTCGATTATCGTCAACCCACTTGCAACACAAGAGGCAAATATTTAAAGTACAGTAGTCCAGCTCCCATATTTCTTGTATTCGCCCATAATAATTGCTGTCATCAAGTACAGGTAACTTATCCTTTGAGCTTGCGTATTGTATAGATGACGCCACAAGTGAAACACCACTATTTTGTTGCGATGTTGACTTCAAATCTTGACGTTCAGTCCAAAACGTATACCCATTAATATGATAAACCTCATAAGAGCGTACAGCTTCACAAGGACCAAATGCTAACCACTTGATTGTTTCAGGAACACTTTCATCCAAATCATTCACTACTCGTTTATGAAACCAATCAATGAAAGTCTTGTTATGCATTTGCGTCAATGCCCTTACTCCTTTTCCAGGATTGCTAACACGTAATTCCTCCATATGTTCATTTAAATAAGGATGGACAGCTGCTACGTGATGCAATACAAATAAGTGAGCTTGTGTACGCTTTTCTACGGAATGTGTGATCAATTTTGAACCAATTGTACCCTTGCCCTCAAGTCTGCCCTCGTGTCGGGATGTCGGAAGTCCAACAGGATTAACACTAGCAAAATACTCAGCCACAAAATTACTGATCTCTTCACCCACAATCCCTTGAATTATACTACCTTCTGGTTGTGCAGGATTCCGTACTTTATCCTTCAAAGTACCCATATATCTCTCAAAAGGATAGCACCACCTCAAAAACACTGGACCACACAGCTTAATTTCTCGAACTAGATGGACAATGAGATGGACCATAATGTCAAAGAATGCAGGGGGAAAAACATCTCAAATTTGCATAGAGTTTCAACTACTATGGCCTGCAAGGAATCGAGGGTGGACGGTTCTAGGACTTTGCTGCATATTGTATGGAAAAATGAACAAAGTTCTGTAATGGTGTGCCTCAAATGCTTAGGAAGTATCCCATGAATTGCAATCGGTAAGAATACTTGCATCATGACATGATAATCGTGAGATTTCATACTCGATAACTTCAACTCACCATTTAAGGTAACAAATCGCTTCGTATTCGATGAGTAGCCAGTTGGAACCTTAATGCCATACAATGACTCGCAAAAAATCCGTTTCTCTGCACGCGACATCGTGTAGCAAGCTGGTGGCAAATAATTCTTCTCTGAATCCTCCACCTTCTTTTTACTTTTCTGAGTTTCATCATCAACCCTTTCCTCCACTACTTTCTTCTTCCTTCCGTCCCTTTTCTGAGCCCACAACTCTGGTCGAAGCCCCTGTTTTTCCAAGTAAAGTCGTGACGCCTTAACATCTTTTGTTTTGCTCGGAATATTCATAAATGTCGCAAGAATAGCTTCACAAACATTCTCCTCTATGTGCATGACATCCTAACAATGTCTGACCTTTAGATCTTTCCAATATGGGAGTTTTCAAAAAATGAACTCCTTTTTCCATAATCCTGTAGGTCGATCAACCTCACTAGCAGGTTTACCAAAGATTGTTTCAATGCCCTTCACCTGATTATAAACTTCAGTACCAGTTAATGGTCTACGAGCAACTTCTTCTTCAACCGTCCCATCGAATGCCTTCTTCTTAAACCGATAGGGATGGTCGCGTCTGAGGAGCTTTTGTGTGCGCATATAGACATGTTTGCAACCCTTAAGGTGTGTAGACTTCATGTCATCTACACAAATCGGGCAGGGTTGTTTTCCTCTAGTCTTATACCCAGATAAGTTCCCATAAGTTGGATAATCGTTCATACAAAAAAGCATGGCACGCAGAGTGAACATCTCATTAGCATACGCATCAAATACTAACACTCCTTCGTTCCACATCTTCTGTAAATCTTTAACAAGCGGTTGGAGGTATACATCTATGTCATTTCCAAGTTGTTTGGGCCCTGATATAAGAAGCGATAGCATCATGTACTTGCGTTTCATGCACAACCAAGGAGGCAAGTTATAAACCACTAAAACTATTGGCCATATACTATGCTGCGAACTAAGATTGCCAAAAGGATTCATGCTATCCGTACATAATCCAAGCCTCAGATTCCTATCCTCATTACCAAATGCCTTATGCACCCTGTTGATACTTTTCCACTCAGGCGAATCATCCGGATGCTTGAGCAGACCGTCTTTCTTCCTACGATCTGCATGCCACCTCAAATTCTTCGCATCTTCTTTAATTGAGAACATGCGCTTATATCTAGGTATTATGGGTAGATACCACAACACCTTAGCTGGTGGTCCTTCACTACCTCCAGCTCCTTCACGTTTGTACCTCGACAATCCACAACGTGGACACTCATGTAAATGCTCATACTCATTACGATAAAGCACACAATCGTTAGGACAAGCATGTATCCGCTCGTACTCTAAACAGAAAGGACACATCAGTTTCTTCGCATAATAGTACGACTTTGGCAGTTCATTTCCATCAGGGAGCATATCAGCTAAAATTTCCAACAACGATGTGAAATTAGAGTCCGTCCAACCAGCTTTCGACTTAATGTTGAACACTGTTATCATGGCGGAAAGTTTGGTGTACTTGTACAAACTGGATACAACGGCTTTTCAGCAGCCTCAGACATAGACTCAAAAATATGAGGTCGTTTACACGACTGATCTTCAACCTCGTGTATCATCTCGTCTACCCGATCCCTATTATCATCTGCAAACTCATCATCCCAATTCTCATCCCCGAACTCATCATCCTTCTTTTCTTCACATACATTGTTAATTACTCTAGAGCTTCCTATATACTTCCCCTGCTGACCATGCCAAACCCATACGTGGTATTGAGGCCTAAACCCACGGCGAAAGACATGCTCCCTAACCAAATGTATACTACTAACCTTGCTCTCATTTCTACAATCGACACAAGGACAATAAAAGTCGACTGCTCCAGAGGATGCTTGATATTGTAATGCAAATGTACAGAATTCCCCCATTCACAAACTCAAGTACGATCCATCTCATTCAAGAAGACCTCTAATAATTAAACACAACCAATAATTATAATGCATCAATCATTATTTAAGTACATACACTCACATATTCAAATCACACACGTATAGAGCAAGCTAAGATAATGACATGTTCAAATGTATGCATGCAGCCGAAGGTCCTTATCACTCCAACCTAACCCATCCTTGGACGTCTAATCTCACTAGTGAATATATGCCAACTTTTCAATTCTAAGGAAAATCCGGCAGCATTTCCCTACAGTTCTCCATGTACATAATGTAGATAATTGCTTATCTACATATGTACCCAGAGAACAATGTAGAAAAACGATAAGCCAATAATTTCCTTAAAATTGAAAAGAAGACACACATTCACCACCTAAGTGAGATCAAACGTCCAAGAACAATCCCAAACCGGGGACTATTCAAGGCTTACTCCTAATGAGTAAGTCTTGAACGGGTATCTAGGCATATGATGATGATTCAAACAACTTGTAGATTTCATAGCTAAATTACATTGTGTTTTCATACAATCTCATATCAAGAAATATACATACACATTATCATATATCTTACTCAAATTGGAACACATGACAATTTTTCCTCATCAACATCAAACAAAAAACAAGATAGTTAGGCTAATTACGTACCTCTCAACACCAAAGAGGAGCAATTATGAGAAGAGAGATAGTTTTGCCTTCCTTAGCTTCTTTTTCCTACAATTAACAAATCACACACGGCACATTAATCACATAATTCAATTAAGAAAACCAAAACTAACTAACAACCTAGATTAATTAACCATAAACTAACTACACAAAATTGATAATGTGCCCACTCCCTAGCCCGCTCCCACCCCTTGCCCAGCCTCCCCAACCATCCCCACCCCCCGCCCAAGATCCCCGCCCTCCCCCACCCTCGCCAACCCTCCCCACCCTCTCGCATAGCATTCCCAGCCTCCCCCCACCCCCCGCCCAAAGATCCCAGCCTTCCCCCACCCCATGCCCATCACCCCCCACCCCCTACCCACCATCCCCCCACCCCTCCCCCACCCCCTACAATCACATTTTACAACACCAAATAGACGAGAAATGAAATTAAACAAATTAATTAGAGAAATGAAAAACAGGAGAGAGTGTGAGAGGGGAATTACCGACAATGCAGTAGTGGTGGTGGTGGCGTCAAGGTGAAGTGGAGGAGATAAGAGAAGAAGAAGGAGCGCGGTTCCGGCGATGGTGCGTTGCTCAGGCGACGGTTCCGGCGATGGTGTGTCAACGTCGGTGCTCAGGCGAGGGTCCGATGATGGGGCGTTAGGGTTAGATGCAACCTCGGAGTGAGTGAGTGAGTGAGAGGGAGTGGTTTTTCGCTTGTCCAAATTTTTCAAAGGGAGGGAAATTTGGGTGTCTAATTAAGCTATTGTGTGTATGCGCACAAAACTGAAATGTGGATGTGAAGGGCTGCGATTAGCCCAGAAAACGCAGCCCTTCCAGCGCAGCCCTTTCTTTTTTTCCCCTAATGAAAAACAACCAATAGAAATTATAAAAAGGGTAAAAAATTTAAAACAAGAATAATATTTTAGAACATCTAAAAAAATAAAATATGAATTATATTGTGAGACACAAGAAGTAACTAGAGCAGTTAATACTAGCATCAAATGGTTTGACTTTTTCCTTTAAAAAAATGGTCTGACTTTTGATACCAAACTTGATACATACTCCCTCCGTCTCATAATATAGTGCTCACATTCCTTTTTTGGTGTCCCAAAATGTTGTGCCTATTTTCTTATTTATCAATTTGTTTAGACTAAATTATCCTTAATTTATACACAAACTTTCCAGAATACCCCTACTTTTCTCTCAAAACATGTGACACCATTTATTGCTTTACACCCTTCCAAGGTACATTTATTGTTTTTTGATTTTGTTTAAAAGAAAAAGGAAATAAAGAACTAATTTCAATACAAAAGTATCAAAAAAGCACTTCATTAAATACATTTTTTGGGGAAATCTTACTATTCATTCCATTTTTCTTAATTCCCGAAGTGAGCACTATATTACGGGACGGAGAGAATACTTCATAATACTCTGTCCGAATTTTGATAAGATTCACACGAGCTAAGCATAAAAATGACTTCAGTAGTATTTATAGTTAGTCAATTCAAGCCTCCTAATTAATCATACATCATTAGTGATAATGATTAACTTGCAGTGACACTTATGATGGGGTATCCGCACGTTAATATTTACAACTCAATATTATTTATACCAATTGTGCTACTATATATGTACAATAAATAATGTGATATTTAAAAATTGTATTTGACAAATGTTATTAGTTTTTGATACCAAATAAACATTTAGTACTTTCTTAATGAGAGTTTTCGGTGACGGAAAAGATTTTGAAAAGTTTCTACAACTCAAAGTTTCATCGACGACGAAAATAGTGTTGCGATTTCTCCAAATCACCAGATCAAGAGAGGAAGAAGTCTACAAATAAAATTTAAAGTCAGTAAAAAAAAATTAAGCTAAAACTACTTTTTTAATTATTTTGTTAGGAAAAGGTGACATCAATTAATGTTGAATTGAAGTTCACAAATGAAATTTAAATTTAAACATAAAGTGATTTCAAATTTTCATTTGTAATTAAAATGAAAAAGATACTCTCATTACAATTGCATAAGAAGAGTGATGTAATAAAAAAAAGATACTATCATAAGATAACTCTATACACAAAGTGTTATAAGCTTCAATAAGAAAAGTGCATACTGTTGTTATAATTGACTACTCCATTTCATAACAATGTATTTGTATTAGTACATAAATAATTTTTGCTTTTACTCTGTAAAAAACAGCAAAATAATATTCAAATTATAAAAAAAAACAGCAAAATAATATTAACTAAAAATTTTAGGTAAATCGTGTTGATTGTTTCAACTAATAGGGATTAGGAAAAAAAGGTAGATAATTAAGATAAAAAGATATAAAATAAAAACTATTTTTCAGAACACGTAAAAAAATTAAAATATGAACTATATTGTGAGACACATAAAGTAATCTAGAGTAGTTAGTACTAGCTAGCATCAAATGGCCTTTGACTTTTGACACCAAACTTGATTTTTTTTTTTTTTTTTTTTTTTTGATTAGGAGATTAAGTCAGACCAAGGGCTAACCCCTACAAGGCTACTAGCATGTAGGAAACACCAACACATTGGCTGGTAAGGCATGCATAGCATGCGAAAGAAACACCCCAGCATAATGCTGGGGATAAGGATCGAACCCTTGACCTCAGGGGCCAAGGGGGAGTGCTCTATCCACTTGAGCTAACTCCTATCCTTTTGACACCAAGCTTGATACATACTTCATAATACTGTGTTCAAATTTTGATAAGATACACACGAGCTAAGCATAAAAAATGACTTCATTAGTAGTGTTGGGCCCACAGTTTGCTTGGCGGTATTAGCTTTGATTTCAAATGGAGAGATAAGTGGGGTTGGTTATCAAATGTGAAAGATAAAAATTGGTGGGATCCTCAAGGTAACTATATGAGATAATGAAGGAATCAATTGCAAAGAAGTGGGGATGGGTCCTATTTCTAAGGAGGTGTCAAACGGTTACAATACTGGAGTTTTATATATATATATAGTAGATGTAATTTAGTGGGTATTAATTCAGAGCTGCATTCACAGTATTCACAAGTCATTATATTCTCTTTCTCCTTCATAAACGTTCTACCAATATTGTATTGATACTTACTGTACTTATATGCTGGCTTTGACGGCAGCAACGATATAGTGGATTGGTGATCAAGAGTGTCACCCGCGGTTTTTCCCATCATTTGGGTTTTTCGCGTCAACAATTGTTTGTTTTCGTATTCTTTTATTCATATTATTGTTAGTTCTTAATTACTTTACATTTGTTTAAGTATATTGTTCTTGTTGACGGCTTCCTAATACCTTTTGCGTACTTGGTACAAAATCGGCATAAACAATTTGGCGCCCACCGTGGGGCCCTCAACAAGATCTATATACACTTTTTACCGTTTTTCTTATGTTCTATTTTTTTCCGCTAGTTCGTCTGTGCCTTTTCCTTTTTTCTGTGTGGACAATGGCAAGAGAATGGGTAACAACTCAAGAGGTCATCAACGAGCTCAACCGCGTCAAGGCAGCAATGGCCATGTTGATGGAGAGCTACGTCGCATCCTGCATGGAGAATCAAAGCCTGAATTCTGCTCAGCGACAGTCCAAGGGAGCCAAGTCTCGCAACGTCGGCGACATCCCCAAGATGCCCAATCTAGACGACGAGGCCTTCGAGACTCCAGTGAACCGTGACATTCCTTTGCACGGAAACGATTCGGACGGCAACGCTGACGATGACGCCGGCGTCACGCCTCAAAGAGGCCAACGGCGTTCCCCTTCTGATGACCCGATCCAACAGCGTCTCCAGCAACTAGAGGACATGATCGCTAAGATCCCTGGCGTCCCTCACCCGATGGAGAAAGCGACGCCGAACAGCTATGCAGATTCACCTTTTGCTGACCCTATTGCAATGATCGAGGTTCCGAAGCGGTTCTCTGTCCCAACCATGAAGCTGTACGACGGCACCTCAGATCCCAACGATCACGTCGCTCAATATAAGCAACGGATGATAACCATTTCAATTCCTCGAAACATGCGCGAAGCTTGTATGTGCAAAGGCTTCGGATCAACACTGACTGGACCAGCTCTGCAATGGTTCATTCATCTCGGCAACGGCACTATCTCTTCTTTTGCTCAATTAATTAATGCTTTTAACTTACAATTTGCTAGTAGTCGTAAGATGGAGAAACAAGCAAGTGATTTGCACAGAATTGTGCAAAAATTTGACGAATCCTTGAAAGAATTTGTCAACAGGTTTAACAGGGAGAAGGTGTCGATTCCCAACTGCGACGTCAAGACGGCGATTGAGGCTTTCCGACGTGGATTGGACGAAGAGTCAGACTTATACAAAGAGCTGACAAAATACCCTTGTCCGACGTTCGAGGACGCCCAAGCCAAAGCCTTGGCCCAAATCAGGTTGGAGGAAGATATGCAATCAAGGAAAGCGTTCAATAACGCCGGCAGCAGGAAATCGACGCCGACCAAACAAAGTTCTTGGCGACCAAAGCCTTACGACCGTCCGCAACAGATCCATAGTGTCCGTCAAGCTGGGACCATAAGCGATTGGAAGATTGACCCCGGCTTGCCGCCCAAACTCGCTGAATATGGGTTCAGTATTGACGTGTCAGGTATTGTTAACACTTTACGTTCTTTAGGTAACGCTGTTAAGTGGCCTTTCAGGAATGAAAAAGGAGCACCCCGACGTGACAAGTCGAAATGGTGCGAGTTCCATGGAGACCACGGACACGACACAGACGAGTGTGTTGCCTTACGACGTGAAGCGGCGCACCTCCTCAAATAGGGTCACCTAAAAGATTTGTTAACTGAGAAGGGTAAAGCAACAACGTCAACATACAACGAACGGCGACAACCCCCTGCGTCGCCGACACATGTGAAGGTAATCAATAGTGGTGGATCAGATATTTCTGGACTAACCTATTCTGCAGCTAAACGTCATGCAAGAGATGTCCCAAATCAAGACGCCATCCCCAAAGAGCTTCGTCACCCTCGCGACGCCGAGCTAGAAGCTATGCCCATCACGTTCGACGAAGACAATCTCGGTGACGACCGAGATATCCATCACGACGGTCTGGTAATTTCTCTAACTGTTAGCAATTGTTTACTAAAACGTGTGCTAGTGGATAATGGCAGCTCCGCCAACGTTCTTATGAAAGACGCACTAGAAGATATGGGCATTGACGAGCGCGATATCATCCGAAAATCTACTGTCCTCGTCGGGTTTAGTGGAGAAGCCAAACATACCATGGGCGAAGTGACGCTACCTACTTATGCCAAGGGCGTAAACATGTCCACCAAGTTCTACGTCGTGGACTGTCCATCCTCTTACAATGTCATCCGGGGAAGACCTTGGATCCATAACATGAAGGCTGTCCCTTCCTCGTATCACCAATCCTTGAAGTTTCCTACCAAGTGGGGAGTACAGGAGATCAAAGGCGACAGACGGATAGCTCGAGAATGCTACAAGACATCCCTCAAACCTCGAAAAATGGAAGCATAGCAATTACAGACGCAGACGTTGGGGGAGTAAGACTTTGACGAACAGCAAGTCGACGAAATCATACTTGACGCCGGCAAACCAGATCAAACAGTGAAGATAGGAGCGTCGTTAGCCCCCGACGTTCGCGAAAAGGTAATCGAATTTCTTACAGCTAACATTGATTGTTTTGCATGGTCGCACGAAGATGTAACTGGTATTGACCCTGATGTCATAACACACAAACTCAACGTCGACCCATATCATAAGCCAGTAAAGCAAAAAAGACGCAAGTTCGCTCCCGAAAGGAATCGGATAATCAACGACGAGGTCCAAAAGTTAATCGACACTGGCAAGGTAAGCGAAGTCAAGTACCCTGATTGGCTAGCTAACGTCGTTGTTGTAGGAAAAAAGAATGGAAAGTGGCGGGTTTGCATCGATTTCACTGATCTCAACAAAGCTTGCCCGAAAGATCCGTTTCCATTGCCACATATCGACGCCCTCGTCGACGCCACTGCCGGACATGAGCTACTGACATTCATGGACGCCTTTCTCTGGAAACAACCAAATACTTATGCATCCAGAAGATCAGGAGAAGACGTCGTTCGTCACCGACCGCGGCATCTATTGCTATAAAGTTATGCCGTTTGGATTGAAGAACGCCGGCGTCACCTACCAACGTCTCGTCAACGCCATGTTCAAAGACCAGCTAGGGGACACAATGGAGGTGTATATCGATGATATGTTGGTGAAATCCAAGGCCGCTTGTGACCACGTCTCACATTTACAACAAGCATTCGACGTTATTCGAAGGTATGGAATGAAACTTAATCCTACTAAGTGTTCTTTTGGAGTGTCAGCATGAAAGTTTATGGGGTACATCGTTACGCAACGAGGCATAGAAGCTAGCCCTGACCAGATTAGGGCTATCATCAACATCTAATCCCCAAAGAACATTAAAGAGGTGCAGAAACTTACTGGACGCGTTGCCGCCTTGAATCGGTTCATTTCCAAATCCTCCGACAAGTGCAGGCTATTCTACGACATCCTGAAAAAGAACAAGGGCTTTGAATGGAGCGAACGTCATGAACAAGCATTGCAGGAACTCAAGGAATATCTCATGACGCCACCTTTATTATCCAAGCCGGCGGCAGACGAACCGTTACAACTTTATGTCACTGTCAGCGAATCATCAGTCAGTGCCGTCTTGACTAGGGAAGATTCAAATGGCCAGCTGCCCATTTATTATGTAAGCAAAACCCTTGTCGACTCCGAAACCAGGTATTCCTCTTTAGAAAAGCTCGTTTTGGCGTTAGTCATTGCCTCTAAAAAATTGAAACATTATTTCGAAGCACATGTCATACATGTAAAGACTAACTATCCCATTAAGTCAATCTTGAGACGCCCAGAATTGACAGGAAGAATGAGAAAATGAGCCATCACTCTTAGTAGTTATGACATCGAGTATCAGCCACGAACGGCCATAAAGTCACAAGCCTTGGCAGATTTTGTGGCTGACTTCAGCCCACGACTGGAGGTATCGGCACGAATGGAGGTGAGTATGCTTGATGTTAACACAATTAATACTAAATGGGTGTTGCATGTAGATGGATCTTCGAACTTTCGAGGCGCCGGATTAGGTATACTGCTAAAGTCACCACAAGGGGACACTATAGCCCGAGCTATTAGCTGCGATTTTAAAGCTACAAACAATGAAGCGGAATATGAAGCATTATTGGCTGGGTTGACTTTAGCCAAAGATCTGCAAGCCACCGACATTGAAGTATACAACGACTCACTATTGATAGTTAGCCAAATCAAAGGAGAATTCGCCGCCAAGGACTCTAAAATGACGGCGTACCTGGAGGCAGCCAAGTTAAAGGTAAAATCTTTTGCAAGCTTTAATCAGATCCCAAGGGATCAAAATACGCAGGCAGATGCATTGGCCAATATTGGTTCAGCCATGAGAAAATCAAGATTCACGAATATACCCATAGTGCACCTAGCGACGCCAGCGATCGATCGATCAATAAACGGCGCCGACGTCAACGAGATCACAATGACGCCGTCCACTAGTTGGAAGGCGCCGATCATCTCATATCTCAAGGACGACATACTCCCGGACGACAAACTACAAGCGAGAAAGGTACGCTTTAAGTCTTCGATGTATGTTCTGATTGACGATGTACTTTTTCGAAAGTCTATTGCAGGACCTTATTTACGTTGCCTCGACGGCGACGAATGTAAGCAAGTACTCCAAGAGATGCACAACGGGAATTGCGGTAATCATTCAGGTGGACGCAGTCTATCCAACAGAACTTTGAGAATGGGGTACTACTGGCCGACATTGAGGCGTGACGCCGCTGAATACGCCAAAAAATGTGATGCTTGCCAGCGACACGCTGCCATGTCTCATAAACCAGCAGAAAAGCTGCATCCAACAATTACCCCATGGCCCTTCATGAGGTGGGGGATGGATATTGTCGGCAAATTGCCTCAAGCGCCGGGGCAAAAGGTGTTCATGCTAGCAATGACAGACTATTTCTCCAAATAGATTGAGGCCGACTCATTCACCCAAGTACGCGACAAAGAAGTTATTACTTTTATATGGCGAAACATAATCTGCAGGTTCGGCGTCCCGCCAGAGATAATTTGCGACAACGGCTCGCAATTTATCAGTACGCCTACACGTACCTTTCTGGCAAAGTGGAACATACAACTAAGTATTGCGACGCCGAGATATCCACAAACCAAGGGACAAGCTGAATCAAGTAACAAGTCAATCATAAAAGTTATCAAACAACGCTTGAAAGCAGCCAAAGGCAAGTGGGCTGAGGAGCTACCGTCAATTCTATGGGCGAACAGAACCACTCCCAAGAAGGCGACGGGGCAAACGCCGTTCTCACTAGTATACGGATGCGAAGCAGTTTTACCTCAAGAGGTACAGATTCCGACGGCGAGATATGGATTATTGACGCCGGAGAGAAATGAAGAGGAGATAAGTCACGACCTCACTACCAGCGAAGAGTTAAGAGAGGCAGCGCTCGTACAAATGGCGTCGCAACAACAGATAGTGGCCCGAAGTTTCAACAAGAATGTTAAGGCAAAGACATTCAAGGTAGGTGACTGGGTCCTTAGAGAGGTATTTCAGAACACTAAAGAACTCAATGCAGGTAAGTTAGCACCATCTTGGGAAGGACCATATCGCATACAGAAAGTGGTAGGCAACGGCGCCTACAGGCTATGCACAAGGGAAGGTAAGCAAGTTCCACGAAGTTGGAACGCCGTCCATCTAAAACTTTATCATTTCTAAGCTGTGTTGACAACAAAAGGGACGCCGACACAGGTAAGTAATTAGTTGAAATTTATTTCTTTTTATGCATGTCATTTTGTCATCAACATATCTTTAGTCCTTTAAAAGCACCATTGTCTTAGATAACATACTGACTTGAGCGTCGGAGGGCCGTTGGTTAAGCCAACGGCCATCTCACCTTTGTTCGTGATGACCGGCATGTAAGACAAGGACACATCGACGACCGATGGAAAACATCAGAGTTACGACACACAATAACTTGACGCCGACATAACCGATGACGGCGGCAACTTACATCAGTATGCCAGAGCTCGGCGGCATCCAGTTAAAAAGCAATATGACTACTTTACGATAGGGAACACATCCCTTGAGAAGTCATCAACACAACACACAAACAAGCTAAGCATACTTAATTGGAAGTGGCGACTTAGCCCTTCATGGCAGTTAAGGTTGCGAGAGGCTCCTAACATTAAAGGTACCTACATACATACACACACCTAACAAACATTGGCAAATTATACATTCACATGAGGCAAGTTAAACACACAACGAAGAAACGTAACATTGATATTTGTCGTTACGGCAATAAGTCAAATAAAACATAACCTAAAACTTGCGACTGTTTAAAACTAAATCAGTATTCTAACACTAATGCAACTAAACAAAGGGAAATTGTTCTACGTTGGTGGCACAGCACCATGCAAAAAACATTGAAAACACTTTTTAATTTGTATCCATGGCATCTTTGTTTTCACCACCAGGGGTTGATTCAGCTGTCGCCGTCATCTCGGCACTTGCAGCTACACCGTTAGGAAGAAGATTGGCATCAGACCCATAAGCAGCAAGGAACATCCTGACGTCGTCCTCTGGAGTCCATGACGCCGTCTGCCCTTCCATGAACTGCTTCATTAACCTTGCCTTGGTCCTCTAAGTATACAGGCTTGCAGCGTCAATGAGCACTTCTTGCAACGCCGTCACCTTGGCTTCTAGTTCAGCAGTACGGACGTCCAACGTCTCTTTGAGCGACGCCGCCTCCACGACTTTGGCGCCCAGTTCTTCTTACAGCGACGTCACCTCAGCGGTCTTGGCTTTCAGCGCCTTCTCGGCCTCCTACTGAGCAGTAATCGACCTTTCCAACTTCTCTCGAAGGGTTTTGCATTCCTTGTCCAGAACGATAGCCGAGCTGCGGATGGCCAAAGAGTTTTGGATGGCCTATTCAAGGTAATGATACAAGTTAACATTATGAAAGACAGGGGCAATATTACTAAGGAGGAAGTGAATAACTTACATGCAACTGTAGCGCCAACCCTTCGTCGGCGACTTGATGAATTGGGAGCTTGGCAAGGCGTCTTTGTGGCGCAGGGAAAGCTAATTTCTCGACGTCAGGCCAAATGGTAGGGGCAGTGTGCTCCAAAAACCCCTTGGGGAGAGAAATACTGGAGTTTCCTTCTTTGGTCGGCGTCGATTCTTTGACGACGTTAGCATCGTCAGATTTAACGGCGGCATGAGATTTGGCAGCAGGAACAACGGCGGCAGAAGGGGCAGGCATGCTAGCTTGGGCCCTCTTCCTTTTCAATGTTCTCTCCAGCATCTCCGCCTCCGTCAGAGCAACCACTGGAGATTTGCTCTTTGTAGGCTTGGTGTTTTCTGACGACAATACATCAATATGAGCACGGGATTACATAAAGTTGAAGATGACAGCGTTTGCGTATGTGCCATACCTGAAGCCATTGAAGGAGAAGTGTTGTTGGAAGGCTCATCGGGGTCTCTGGGATATTCGTCGACGTCGGCAGGCACTAGGTTGAAGTTGGCCCTGAATGCACGTTCCTCCGTCGAATAGGTCTTCAGAAGCCGGTTAGCCTTGGTTTGGGAATAGTCGTTCTCCTCCAATGACATGGGTAAGATTTCTGCAAAGCACCACGAAATTAGAATATGTCAAATTCCTAAGCCAACAAAAACTCAAAAAAGAAGCAAAAGTTATACCTTCGGAATTCCAGCTGTCGCGCAAAAACACGTAATCTTTCCCCAACGACGCTTTTTCTACAAACACATACCTTTTCTTCCATCCTCTGTCGTTGGCCCCAACATTACCCACAAGGGATAAACGCCCGGATCTCAAAAACAGCGTATACCTTGTATTTTCAACTTTTTTCACTTCATACACATGCAACAAATCCACTAACCCAAAATCCATGTTCATACCCTTGGCCAAAGCGTCGATTACATGGACAATTCTCCAAGCTAAAGGCATAATTTGTCCAGGGCTTACCTTAAGGGTGTCGAGAAATTCAGTCATGAGAGGGCAAAGGGGGAATTTGTGGCCAATTTTGAAGGGATATTCGTAAAAAACTACCCAACCCATGGGACAATCGTCGGGACGCTCTTCCTTTTCAAGAATTCGAACCTTTATTTGGATGGGTAACCCAGTTCTTTCCACAAAGTCATCTATTTCTTCTTCTATGAAGGTGCTAGGTACACTAGGGCCTCCAATTACACCGGCGTTGATGACAATCACCTCCCCACTAGTCTTAGAAGGCTTGGGGGACTTGCTAGCTTTCCTAATCTTAGCGGCGTCTTTTGGGGCCATGGAAGGTGAGTGAGAATTTCAAAGAAATTGAAGTAAGAAGTTGAAAGATTAATTATCTGGGATTCGCCAGAGGACGAGACGAAGGTAGAAGCCGAGAGGTTTCTTGGTTCTTCAAGAGAGAGAGTGTTTTTGTGAAAACTTGAAAGTGACAGGAGAGAGAAAAAGGTAAAGGTAGCGTGCGTTTTTATACAAGGCGGCAGGAGCAGTTGGGACATTAATGGCTGTTATTGGGCTATGTAATTGACACCATTCTCTAGGCGGTTGACGAGAGGTATCAATTAGGGGCAATTGTTGGGCCCACGGTTTGCTTGGCGGTATTAGCTTTGATTTCAAATGGAGAGATAAGTGGGGTTGGTTATCAAATATGAAAGATAAAAATGGGTGGGGTCCTCAAGGTAACTATATGAGATAATGAAGGAATCAGTTGCAAAGAAGTGGGGATGGGTCCTATTTCTAAGGAGGTGTCAAACGGTTACAATACTGGAGTTTATATATATATATATATATAGTAGATGTAATTTAGTGGGTATTATTTCAGAGCTGCATTCACAGTATTCACAAGTCATTATATTCTCTTTCTCCTTCATAAACTTTCTACCAATATTGTATTGATACTTACTGTACTTATATGCTTGCTTTGACGGCGGCAACGATATAGTGGATTGGTGATCAAGAGTGTCACCCGCGGGTTTTCCCATCATCTAGGTTTTCCGCGTCAACAATTGTTTGTTTTCGTATTCTTTTATTCATATTATTGTTAGTTCTTAATTACTTTACATTTGTTTAAGCATATTGTTCTTGTTGACGGCTTCCTAATACCTTTTGCATACTTGGTACAAAATCGGCATAAACAAGTAGCATTATTATTTTATAGTATTAGTCAATTCTTTTTTTCTTTTTTTTGACATGATATATTTTATAGTATTAGTCAATTCAAGCCTCCTAATCATACATCATTATTGATAATAATTAACTTAGGGTTACTAAATATATATAAAGATAGATATACACTTATGGGAGACGAGACCTTCAAAATAAATATAAACATTCTCATATTAATTGGAAGAATATTTTTATATGAGGAAAACTTACTCATCATAGGGTGATAGAGATGAGTAGGGTCCATCATTAAGATATCTCATCTAGTATAACAACATAACAAGTTGTTATAACAGACGTAATAATGCAACGAAGAATTAAAGAACAATCGACACAGTTCACTAACAATGTGTTAGCTACTGCCTACCGCCACAGGTAGAGGGTAAACATTTTTATTATCTTTAGGAGATATAATACAAATTACAGAATAATAAAGGCAGAGGTTAAATAAAAGGTTTATTGTAAAATAATTAATGTGATATTCAAAAGTTGTGTTTGATAAACGTTATTAGTTTTTGATACCCAATAAACATTTAATATTTTCTTAATGAGAGTTTTCGGTGACGGAAAAGATTTTCAAAAGTTTCTATAACTCAGAGTTTCATCAATGACGAAAATAGTGTTGCGTTTTCTCCAAATCACCAGAGCAAGAGAGAACAAGTCTACAAATGAAATTTGAAGTCAAGAAAAAAAATTAAACTAAAACTACTTTCTTAATTATTTTGTTGGGGAAAGGTGACACCAATTAATGTTGAATCGAAGCTCATAAATGAAATTTAAATTTAAACTTAAAATGATTCATTTGAAATTCAAATAAAAAAGATACTCTCACTACAAATGCATAAGAAAAGTGATGTAATAAAAAAAATTACCCTCATCCTCCTCAGTTTGCACAAGTAAATCGTACGAAATTTCAGCGTCTGCCAAAATTGATCTGGCTCAGAAGCTTGGAATGCAATTTGATGGGCGAATGTCAATTCTTCATGACATAATTGAGGATATTCTCAAACTCCAAAAATCCAATTGGAGTGCCAATCAGGAATTTGTCTAATTCTTCCATTAGTCATTCATCAAGCTATTAATTAGATGATCCTTTTATCTTGGAATATCCCTGGACCTGGGGCAAAAATAAAATGCAACACCCTTCATAAACTGATTCATCATCATGATCTTGATATGATTTTCGTTCAAGAAACGAAATTGGAGAGCCTTAACCCTAGAATCATAAACTCTCTTCGTAAATATGATAACTTTGAGTGGTTCTCTTGCCCTTCTCAAGGAAACTCAGGTGGATTGATTTCTATATGGAAGAAAACTTTCTTTGCATTTGAATCAGTAAATTTTGACAAAAATTGGATTGCTATATCCGGTTGTATTCCCTCAGTTAATCTTAAATGCTGATATAATATAAATATAGTTAGGATATATTTTGTTCCTAGAGATATACATTGTATAGGTTCCCTAATCATAATAGGATTATCCTAGTTAGTAACACTATAAATATTGATCAATGGTAAACAATCCAGTTGAGGAGTTTTCCCAACTCTAGCATGGTATCAGAGCGACAGTCGTGGTCGTGGTCGTGGTCGTGGTAGGGGTGGTCGCCAGGGCAGGGGAAGGGGTCGTGGTCGTGGTTCCTCCAACCAGCAACAGCACGCACAACAACAACAAACTGCCTCTACACCAGCGAATTAGGCCGGCCCAATTCATACCCACTCCCCTTGGAACACATCTCCTGCTTAGGGTCCTAACTGGGCTATAAACCCTTCCCCTTACCCACAGCATTTCACAGCTGCTCCACGTTTTCCCTACCCAGCTGGATATAGGACTGCTCCAGCGTTTGGGCCTCCTCCTGCCCAGCGTCCCATCCCACAAGCTCACCAGATTTCTCATGTTTCCTATCCGGATTATGGGCCGCTTATGACTCCTACTCAATTGAGCAACTCCTTTGCAACCATGACTCTTCCACAGGACAACTCTTGGTATATAGATTCGGGTGCGACGGCTCATATGACCAACTCGTCAGGTACTCTCATGCCCTTATTTAATTTAAGCACTCCTAATCATATTTTAGTTGGCAATGATCATGGCATTCCAGTTCATGGTTATGGTCACTCTCCCTTCCCACCCCTCACCCACCTTTATCCCTCCGTGATGTTTTATTTTCCCCACAAATAATTAAAAACCTTAACTCTGTCCGAAAATTTACCACTAATAATAATGGCTCCATTGAATTTGATCCTTATGGCTTTTTAGTGAAGGACCTTCGCACGAGGACTATAATAGAAAGGTGAAATTGCTCGGGGGAGCTCTATTCTGGAGTTGTGGCGGTGGCTTAAGCCAAGGGAGCCTTATTGGGCTCAAAACTCATGAGCCAAGTGCATCAAGAAGGGTGCTAAGAACACGAGATACTTTTATGTAATAGCCTCCATCCGTCGTCGGAAGAACAACATTGAGCACCTTGATTTAAGGGGGCGTATTATTAACACTCCAGAAGACTTAAAACAAGAAGATGCCTCCTTCTTCTCTAAAGTCTTCATGGAGTATCATCTCCTAAGGCCCACATTTGATGATCTAAACTTTCGGCAGTTAAATGCAGCCCAAGGTACTCTTCTTACTGCCTCATTCTCTCATGAGGAGATTGATGAAGCGGTTGCTTCTTGTGACAGCTCCAAAGCGCCAGGCCGGGATAGGTTTAACTTTAAATTTATCAAGAGTGCTTGGGACACTATCAAAGGCGACATTTATGATGCAGCCAACGAATTTCATTCCTCCTCTTGCCTCCCCCAAGGATGCCACAACGCTTTCATAACATTGATTCCAAAAACTAATGCTCGATGCGGCTTAAAAGATTATAGACCGATAATATGGTCGGTTGCGTATACAAGATTATTACAATACTCTTAGCTAGAAGGTTACAAAAAGTGATGAATCTCCTCATATGGACACATCAATCTTCATTCATAAAAGGAAGGCAAATTCTTGATGGCATCCTTATTGCTAGTAAACTCATTGATTCATGCAAAAAGAACAAAACCGAGGCCACTATTTTGAAACTTGATTTCACAAAGCTTTTGATAGTGTTTCTTGGAGCTTCTTAGATTGGACCCTTGAAAAAATGTGATTTCCTCTCCAATGACGTGTGTGGATTAGGTCTTGTGTAATGTCGGCTTTGACTTCAGCTTCTATACTCATTAACAGGTCTCCGTCATGTTTCAACGCAGCCTTAGACAAGGCAACCCTTTATCGGCTTTTCTCTTTGATCTCATTGTGGAGCCTTTTAATCTTATCATTCAAAAGGCATCGTCACTATCACTATGGGAGGGTTTAGAGGTAAGCCGTGGGGGACTAAAAATCTCTCATTTACAATATGCCGAAGACACAATTATACTTTGTCCTTCCAAGATTGATTTTCAGACGAATATCAAGATGGCTCCTGTTGTTTTTCAACTCACCTCTGGTCTACAAATCAACTTCCACAAGAGCTTTCTTTTTGGCATAAATATCCCGGATTCATGGCTTCACAACACGGCTACCACACTCTTATGCAAGATTGGTAATTTGCCCTTCGCATATCTTCGCCTTCCAATAGGAGGTACTAGCTCCCGAAGTAATCTTTGGGACCCCATCATTTCAAGAATGGAAAATAAGTTGGCTACGTGGAAGAGTATCACTCTGTCAATTGGTGGAAGAGCAATCCTTTTGAAAGCCTCTCTATATAGTCTCCCATTATACTATTTGTCACTTTTCCCCCATTCTGAAAGAGGTAGTGGATAAAATCACAAAAATTCAACGTCATTTTTTTGGGAGTGGTGAACCGGAGAGGAAGGCTTCCTCTTCGAGCATGGAATGTTCTTGAACTCCCTAAGCAAATAAAATGGAGGGCCGAATTTTGGGAATTCGCATAATAAAAACACTGCTCTATTGTTCAAATAGGTGTGGAGATTTTTCAAATACAAACACATTGAATCTACATATTTTCAGACATTCCGATTTTCAGGCTTCACGATTGCTCGTCCCGAAGGTTGTCAATCTCACAGACCTAAGCCACGGTATAATCCTGAGGGTCCTTAAATAAATTATTTTTATATTGAAGTTACTAACGGTTTTCGTTCTTGATGTAGATCTTTAATGTAAAATCGCTCTACTGTATATTTTAACCTGTTTTCTATACTTTATTTTATGTTCATACTATATTTATTTATGCCTTTGTATATTATATGCTTGCCTGATCACTCTGTTCATATTATATGATTGTCTTGCTTTATTGCTTTTATCACCCACATGTTATTTTTGCTAATCAAAGACCTAAATAACTGTTCTAATATTAATCAGATTAATTTGGACAACCTGTTAGGTTCCCTGTAATATTGATTTCCCAACAACATGTCACTAAAAATTAGTCTTTTTATGTGTTTCCTGAATTTAGACTAAATATTTTTGGGGTGCTTTAAAACGTTATTTGATTATTCTTTGGCATAAAATCTGCAATGAATCGATGTTTAGTACAGGCCAACTTTGGGTGAATGTGGTTCATTATGACTATATTCGTACCCTCACCCCCGAACTCAATCTTTGTTTCATCTTGACCATCTACGGAGTCAGGACGGGGAAATCTACATTGGATAATTTGTCCCTATGATTTTCCCATATCCAATTAGGTTTATGATTCTTCCTAAAAAGAATTGTTGGCGACTTCTTTCAAAACAATTTTCAATAAAACCTTTACAGTGGGGTAGTCAAATCTAATACGCGCTCACACCGCGTAGGCAAAATAAAAGCACGCCTACAACAATCCCTCCCATTAGAGCTTCGGAGGGGTTGGAGAAGAATTCTGCTGGGGATAAATAGCCACTCAATGTGGTTGAGGACAGGGTTATTGATGCGCACCATGGTGACAGCCCTCTAGTCACTAAGGCTGGACCGCATCGCGTTGAGTTGCCTGCACATGTCCCTGATCATGTCGAACCTCCTGATGATAATGATGTGGTGTCTGATGATGTTATTAAAAAGAGAAAGGTGGATGGTGTTTTTGGTGATAGTGTTCAGATGATTGATATGCCAGAGGTTGGCGAGGACCTACCCCGCCAGTCATTATGATTCTTTTGTGCTGGAACTGTCGGGGCTTTGGCAATCCCCGGGCAGTTCGAATGCTCCGTCATTTGAGCTCTGTACATAGCCTAGATTTGCTGTTTATTTCTGAAACTATGATTGAAGGTCGTTGTGTGGAAAATAAAAAAAGAAGTTTGGGTTTTTGTAATGCTTTTGTTGTTGACAGTGTCGGGCTCTCTCTTGGTTTGTGTGTTTATTGGAAAGGTGACAAAGTTAATTTCACTTTGGTTTTGTATTCTAATAATCACATTTGTAGTGACGTTTTCGTTGAGTCTGTGTTGTCTTGGAGGTTCGTTGGTGTGTATAGTTGGTTGGAAACTGCTCTTAAATACAAAACCTGGGATCTTATTCGTTCGTTTAGCTCTTTCAATGACCCGATGATTTTTGGAGGGGATTTTAATGCGGTCCTTTGTGTGAGTGAATTGGAGGGTGTAGCTCATTTTGAGAGAAGGGCTATGTTCTGGTTTAGAGAGGTTATGGAGGAGATGGAGTTACGATATTTGGGGTATTCTGGTGCTTGGTATGCTTGGGAGCAGGGGAAGAATCCGCGGACTCGAGTTAGGAAAAGGCTTGACCGTTTTGTTGCTAACCCCCTTTGGTGTTTGAATTTCATGCAGGCTGATGTTGTTCACTTACCTCGGTCCAAGTCATACCACACGTCTCTCTTGCTTCGCGTGTGTAGTGAGCCACGTCGACATTCCATGCGGCATAGGCCTTTAAAATCCGAGACTACTTGGCTCTTGGATCCTGAATGTGATAACATAGTGTGTGCTGCCTGGGGTTCTTACATGGACCGAAACATTACAGAGAGAGTCTGTGTTGTTGCTGTTGAACAAACAGGTTGGTGCAAATTGAAATATAGTGATTTGAGTAAGAAAATTAAGGAGTTGGAGAAGCGCTTAGCTTTGGTTCAAATGGGAGCCTCGGTGGAAGATAGCAAGGCTAATTTACATCTCCGGGCTGAGTTAGATGCTTTTGTTAGAGAAGCAGGAGGCTTATTGGCACCTTAGATCCCGTGTTGCTGAATTAAAAGATGGTGATAAAAACACAAAATATTTTCACCACAAAGCCTCTCCTATAAAGAAAAGAAATTATATTCGGGGCTTGTTTGATGAGAATGGTGAATGACGTAAGGAGGAGGGAGATTTAGAGATGGTTATTTGTAACTATCATAAATACTTGTTTACATCTAACAATTTTGATCCTGCTGTTATTGTGATGTTCTCTCTTCTCTCTCTCCTATTATTACTGATGATATGAATGCCTCTCTCTCTCTCTCTCTCTCTCTCTCTCTCTCTCTCTCTCACCTTGCACTAAAGAAGAAGTATGGTGTGCCCTCTCTTATACGCAGTCGTGCAAGGCTCCGGGTCCTAATGGTAATAATGCTATCTTTTATCAGAAGTTCTAGCATATTGTAGGGGATGATGTTGCTCATACTGTTATTGGGATTGTTCAAGGTACTCGCCCTCCTGATAGTGTGAATAGCACTAATGTAGCTTTGATTCCGAAGGTAAAAACTCCTACCCTTGTTTCTGAGTTCCATCCTATCAGCTTGTGTAATGTTATCTATCAGCTTGTTTCAAAAGTTATGGCAAATCGGCTTAAAGGTATATTACCTTCTATTGTTTTGGAGAATCAGAGTGCTTTTGTTCTAGGTCGATTTATTACTGATAATGCTCTTATTGCCCTTGAGATTTTTCATTCCATGAAGTACAAGTTTCGGGGGGCGGAGGGGGTCTATTGCTATGAAGTTGGATATGAGCAAAGCATATGACAGAGTGGAGTGGGATTTTCTAAGATCTTTGTTGCTGAGACTGGGGTTTCAGGAGACATGGGTTAATGTGATAATCAGTTGTGTCTCTTCTGTCATATACTCTTTTGTCATAAATGGTTCTGTTTGTGGTTCTGTCACCCCCTCCCGGGGACTTAGACAGGGGGATCCTATTTCCCCTTACCTATTTATTTTGGTTGCTGACACTATTTCTTCTCTGTTGACTAAGACTACCTTAGACAAGCAGGTGGGGTGAAAGCTAGTCGTAACAGCCCTGAAATTTCTCATCTATTGTTCGCTGATGATAGTTTTCTTTTTGCTAAAGCTACCCGATTGGAATGCAAAGCTATAGTTGATATTCTCAACAAATATGAAGCTGCATCTGGTCAAAAAATTAATATTGAAAACTCAGATATTTCTTTTATCAAAGTGTTAGTGCTGGGCAGAAGAGTTGGCGGAATATTTAGCTATGAGACATGTTGATGGACATCCAAAATACTTAGGGGTCCCAACTCTGATGGGACGTCTTAAGAAGATCATTTTGCAGATATGAAAGATCGGATATGGAAAAAGCTCCAAGGTTGGAAGGAAAAGCTTCTCTCTCGTGCAGGCAAGGAAGTGTTACTGAAAGCTGTTGTTCAAGCTATTCCCACGTATTTGATGAGTGTTTACAGGCTCCCTGTTACTGTGATCTAGTCTATTAATTCAGCTATGGCGCATTTTTGGTGGGGTCAAAGTGCTACTGAGAGGAAGATTCATTGGAAGAGTTGGGAGTATCTATGTAATCCGAAGTGTATTGGTGGAATGGGGTTTTGAGATTGGGTGTTTTCAATGAAGCCTTGCTTGGTCACCAAGCTTGGCGATTGGCCCAAGTTCCGGATTCTTTTTTTGGCCGTGTCATGAAAGCTCAGTACTACCCAAGCTTGTCTTTCTTGGACTCTTCTTTGGGGCCGGTGAGTAGCTATCCTTGGAGAAGTATTTAGGGGGCAAAAGCTCTTTTAAAAGAAGGTTTGTTGTGGAGAGTTGGAGATGGGAAGATTATTCAAGTGTGGAAGGACCCATGGATTAACGATGATGGTAATCGTTTCCTTGTTGGGGTGTCATTTGAGGGAGTTGAGAGGGTGAGTAATCTGATGGATGGCTCTCGAAAAGAATGAAGGGCTGATTTTATTCGGGCATCTTTTGAGGAGTCGGGTGCGAAGGTTATTCTCTCCATTCTCATTAGTGAGCGTGTGCCTCCAGATTCTCTTAGTTGGGCCTTTACGAAGGATGGCAAGTATTCAGTTAAAACGACATATATGGTTGGTAAGTCTTGCAATTTTGATGAGTTTCACAAAGCTTGGGTTCAATTATGGAGCTTGAATGTTTCCTCGAAGGTACGCCATTTTATATGGCAAGTGTGTACATCAACGCTTCATGTTCGTACGCTCCTTAAACATCGTCATTTGATCGACGACAACCTTTGCCCGCTATGCAATTCCAAGCCCGAATCTCCACAGCACGCATTATTCTCTTGCCCGTATGCAAAGGGAGCCATGGCATTTGCTGGGCTTGCGGACCTTATCCCTGCTGGGAATTTCGATTCTTTTCTAGAGGTAATGGAGGGGTGTGTGGATGTGGACGAAGAAAGGCTGGCCAGTTGGGGCTTTCTTGCGTGGTCTCTTTGGTACCGGAGGAACCAAGCGGTTTTTGAAGATCATTTAATCCCAAACCATTTGCTATTGGAACGATCGGGGAAGTTAAAGTGTGATTATGCAAATTTTACCGCTCGTGTTCACGTGAATGTAGCTCGCCAGGGGGGTAGCAACTCAAAGGTGTGGCAGGCGCCTGCTAAGGGTGTTGTCAAGGTAAATGCAGACACTGAAATAGGGGAAGGCTGGGTGGGTTTGGGTGTGGTGGCTTGGGACAGTCGTGGTGGTGTTCTTTGGTCTACTTCTCGTCGTGTTCAAGCATGGTGGACCCCGAAGGTTGCCAAGGGGAAAGCCATTTGCTTTGCAGTTAAGTTGGCTTGTGCGCGTAACCTCTCTAATGTGACGTTTGAAACTGATTGCCTATCTCTCGTCTCGTGCCTCTCTAAGGGAGCTTTTTATCTCTCCGATCTTGATTCTATTATGGAGGATGTTTTTAGGGATGGTAATAGTGTGCCTCACAATCTTGCTAGAGTTGTACATTTTGGTGTTGAGCAAAGGTGGGAATGTCATGTTCCCGCGGAAGTCGCACCTTATGTACTTATGGACACGTTGTCCCTCCCTTAATATATTTCACAACATTTTTCCTTTCAAAAAAAATTAAAAAAAGAACCATGTATACTATTATAATTGACTACTTCTCCATTTCATAATAGTGTATTTGTATTAGTACATAAATAATTTTTCCTTTTACTCTGTAAAAAAGGGCAAAATAGTATTAATTAAAATTTTAGGTAAATTATGTTGATTGTTTCAACTAATAAAATTAACTTAAATGAACAAAAAAAAACCAATAGGGATTACAAAAAAGGTCAAAAATTAAGATATAAAATAAGAATAATTTTGTAGGACACCTAAAAAAATTAAAGGGTTTTTCTATAATATACCCCTGTGTTTTGTAAAATTTTACGTTGTACCTCTAATGTTTTTTTATTCTATACTGTACCCTTAAGTTTTTTAAAGTTTTCTACACAGTACCCATAGTATGTATAAATGAAGACGGACATTAATGATATTTAAAATCCCAACCAAACCTCTGTTTATTAGTTTTAATGACCCCTGAACTTCTTCATTTCAATCTTCTAAGTTCTTCCCTAAAACTTCTCAGTTAGTTCAATCTTCTACCCCTGTCACTTGAAATCCCTAAATCAGATTGTGGAACCCTAAAAATTTACTCTTTCCTGAAAATTGGATTTAATTGAAGACGAAAATGCATAACCAAGAGTAATCTGAGAGGGAGACACCAAAATTCATGTAATTTTCTTAATTATAAGTTGTTAAATTGTTAAATTTCTGCACTTGCGTTGTTTTGGTGAAGTTTAGGGTTTGATTGAGTTGTTAGATTTTCTTGATGGAGGAGAAGATCAGTAATGAGAATTTGAGAGAGAGAGAGAAGTTCAGTAATGAGAATTAAAGAGAGAGAATAACCAATGGAGGAAAAGGTTTACTTATGGAGGGAACTTTTTCCTCCAATCGCTATTAATATGAATCATTAACAGGGTTAATTAGTAATTAACAGTAAACATTACGTACACTTAGCGGAGGGCAACTGTATAGAAAACTTAAAAAACTCAAGGGTACAATGTTTAAAAAAACATTAGAAGTACAACGTAGAATCTTTAAAAATATAGGAGTATATCATAGAAAAACCCAAAATTAAAATATGAATTATATTGTGACACACATGAAATTAAATAATCTAGAGTATTTAGTACTAGAATCAACCGTTTGACTTTTGACACCAAACTTGATACATACTTCATTAACTAATTTTGATAAGATACACACACGAGCTAAGCATAAAAAATGACTTCATTATTAGCATTAATTATTTTATAGTATTAGTCAATTCAAGCCTCCTACTCATACATCACTAGTGATAATAATTAACTTGGGATGACTAAATATATACACACATAGATATACACTTATGGGAGACGAGACATTCTAAATAAATATAGACATTCTCATATTGGAAGAATCCTATTATATGAGGAAAACTTACTCATAGGGTGATAGGGATGAGTAGGGTACATCACTATGATGTCTCATCTAATATAACAACTTAGCAAGTTGTTATGACGGACGCAATAAAGCAACGAATAGTTAAAGAATAATCGACACAGTTCACTAATAATGTGTTAGCTACAGCTACAGGTAGAGGAGAAACGTTTTTATTATCTTTAGGAGAGAGAATACAGATTACAGAATAATAGAGGCATAGGTTAATTATAGGGTTTATATAGTATAATAATTAATGTGATATTTAAAAATTGTGTTTGATAAACATTATTAGTTTTTGATACCAAATAAACATTTAATATTTTCTTGATGAGAGTTTTCGGTGACGAAAAAGATTTTCAAAAGTTTCTACAACTTAGAGTTTCATCGACGACAGAAATAGTGTTGCGTTTTCTCCAAATCACCAGAGCAAGAGAGGAAGAAGTCTACAAATGAAATTTGAAGTCAGTAAAAAAAACTTAACTAAAACTACCTTCTTAATTATTTTGTTGGGGAAAGGTGACTCAATTAATGTTGAATTGAAGCTCACAAATGAATTTTAAATTTAAACTTAAAGTGATTTCAAATTTTTATTTGAAATTCAAATAAAAAAGATATTCTCATTACAATTGCATAAGAAAAGTGATGTAATAAAAAAAAGATACTATCATAAGAGAACTCTATACACAAAGTGTTGTAAGCTTAATAAGAAAAGTGCATACTGTTATTATAATTGACTACTTCTCCAATTCATAACAGTGTATTTGTATTAGTACATAAATCATAATTCCTTTTACGCTGTAAATAAAAAAGAGCAAAATAGTACTCCCTCTGTGTTTTTATCCTTTTCACTTTCATGTGCGGGTCTCCTAATGCACATCTTTAAACTTAAATATCTTTCATTATATGTTAGTAAAAGTTATAACAATTGAATATTATTAAAGTACTAATTGAGACGAATCAAACAAGACCCGATATGACTATATTTTTTTTCTTATAAATAGAAAAAAATTGAGAAGATTCTCTCTAAATATGAATAATGTCAAGATTTCAAGTGAGAAAGATAAAAAAACAGATAGAGTATTAATTAAAGTTTTAGGTAAATTATGTTGATTGTTTCAAGTTTCAACTAATAAAATTAACTTAAATGAACAAAAACAACCAATAGGGATTAGAAAAAGGTAAATAATTAAGAGAAAAAGATATAAAATAAGAGCAAGTTTTTAGGACACCTAAAAAATTAAAATATAAACTATATTATGAGACACAGGAAGTAATCTAGAGTAGTTAGCACTAATATCAAATGGTTTTACTTTTGACACCAAACTTGATACATACTTGATAATACTGTGTCCAAATTTTCATAAGATACATACGAGCTAAGCATAAAAAATGACTTCATTAATAGCATTAATTATTTTATAGTATTAGTCAATTCAAGCCTCCTAATCATACATCATTAGTGATAATAATTAACTTGGGGTGACTAAATATATGTAAAGATAGATGCTTCCTCCGTTCCAAATTAAATGTAATAATTTGGATGGCACATTCTCCTAGACAAAATTTCTTAGGGTGAGATTAAGAAAAAGTAAGGGCATGTGACTAAGTTAATAAGAAGAGAGAAAGTGGGACCATAGAAAAAGTAAGGGCATGTGACTAAGTTAATAAGGCTTAATTAGTTTTAGTAAGGGTATATTTGTAATTTCACACTCAAAATCTTCACCAAGAATAAAAAGAAGTAAAATGTTGCATTTAATTTGAAATTGTCGTTTTTAGAAACTGTTGCATTTAATTTGAAACGGAGGAAGTATACACTTATGGGAGACGAGACCTTATTCAACATAAATATTGATATTCTCATATGGGAAGAATAATATTATATGAGGAAAACTTACTCATCATAGGATGATAGGGATGAATAGGGTACATCACTAAGCACGTAGCTAGAGATTATCTACTTCACTTGATGTCTCATCTAGTATAACAACTTAAGAAGTTGTTATAACGAACGCAATAAAGCAACAAAGAATTAAAGAACAATCAACATTGTTCACTAACAATGTGTTAGCTACAGCCACAGGTAGAGCAGAAACGTTTTCATTATCTTTAGGAGAGAGAATACAGATTACAGAATAATAGAGGCAGAGGTTAATTATAAGGTTTATAGTACCCTTCTAATTAACCTAAACAGAATAGGCCTAAGACGAACCCAATACAGGATTGGCCTGAGCGAGACCCCGTGCTTGGTTAATCCTAGCGCCAAATAATTCAAGGCATATTTCAACACAAGTAATTCTTGTATCTCTACCTTACTCACTCTTATTAACAATGCAAGTTTGTTAATGCTCAAGCCTATCTCAGACCTTAAACTCAAATTAACTTGAAATCATAACGCAAGATCAAATTAATTTAGGTGACTAATTGAAAGTTTTCGTCATTTATATAGAAACACTATTTAAATTAACTCAATGATTATTTTTCATTTAAATAGAAACACTATGTAAATATAATTTTTTGTTTTGATATTATAGTATATAATTGAAATATTTAAGCTGAAAAATACTCCCTCGGTTTTTTTTTTAATCTTTCTCACTTGGAATCTTGACACTATTCATACTTAGAGAGAATTTTCCCAATGTTTCTCAATTTATGAGAAAAAATATATTCATGTGGGGTCTTGTTTGATTCGTCTCAATTAGTTCTTTATAAATATTCAATCGTTATACTTTTTAGTAATATATAATGAAAGATATTTAAGTTCAAAGAGGTGCATTCGGAGACACGCACAGAAAACTGAGAAGGATAAAAAAACGGAGGGAGTATGTAATGTACTGTCATTGTTTTATTTTGGGCATTAAATCACATTGATTAGGTGATTGAGAGATGTACGGATAAAATCACAACATCAATATTATTTACATGATTTTCATAATTCATATAAATATACTATCTAAGATTGCGATTGTTATTCAGATATTATTGTGTGGTAGAATTATTAGTTATTAAAAGATTTATGCACAAAATCATGTAATATGATGTGATCGACAACTTTTTAGCAATAAATCATAATGATTTAGGGTCTGTTATGTTCAACTTATTTTGTCTTATCTTATCTTATCTTATCTTATAAGATCTTATAAAATCTAATCTGATCTTATCTTATCTTATTTTATCTTATCTTATAAGATAGTTTATTGAGTGTGTCTAACATCTTATTTTGTCTTATCTTATCTTAATTATCTTATCTTATCTTATTAGATCTTATATAAGTTAAAAAAGTTGAACAAAACGGACCATTAGTTGTCTTTTTTTCCCTCCATTCAATCAAGTTTATCCCACTTTCCGTTTATGGGTGTTTCATATAATTCTTTCAATTTCTACTCTATTCCATTTTTGGTAAGAAAATATATTATTTTATTATCTAATTGCTCCACCATATGGACCCATTACTTTTTTTGCACTACTTAACAACCACACTTTCTTGTCCTATTAGAAAACAATTAATTACCCTTTTGCACACTCTCTCTCCTATTTAACAAATAATAAATGACCCACTTTTTCTTTTTTCTTAGTTTTTAGAGGTACAATAAATGGGTAGAACTTTATGGAACAAAGATAGAACCATCGTTTTATTTAAAAGAAAAAGGAATTATTTCTTTGACATTCTTTTTTTTTTTTTGACAATTGATTTTACTTTTTCCGCTTAGGAATGGCCTCTTTCTGGCTAAGTCCCAGCAAATCAATAATCTTTATATTGAAGGCGATAAGTGATCATTCGAGTCCTTCAGGGCCTCTACTCTTGTCCATAGATCATTCAAATTCTCATTGATGATATCAGATCATTACTCGATCATTTTTCTTACTCCATAGCTCACGTCTTTCGAGAAGCCAACAACCCACGCGTTTCCAGCTAAATTTTCTCGGTCTTTTTTGAAATTGTGAATCTCAAATTTCAATAATTGTGATCAATCACAGCTAAATTTAAAAATATAAACTGGTGATTTAAATTTTATAATTTGTATTCAAAATAATTGAAAACCGGTTAACAACCCACGCGTTGCACATTTATGATTTTCAATACAATGTTTAGGAAGTAATAAAATAAATATACATACATTGCGTTGGGTAAGTTAAATTAACTCTAAATAACTATTTGTATTTCAAAATAATTTAAAATTGGCTTACAATCCGTGATTTGAACAATTATGACTTGTGACTTATTCGTAATAATTAGTGCTTTGGTGTACAAGAAACTATGTAGGCAATATAAATTCCCATGATTTTCTAATTTGGGTAGTTGTTTATTAGTTGACATGAAGTGGGGAAAATGGGGGAAATGAAAATTCCTTGGGAAACTGAAATTCTCACAGAACATGGGAATTTATTAACCTCCCTAGGTCATTCGGAATTCCCATTTTTGATATATATACATATATATATATATATATATATATATATATATATATATATATATATATATATATATATATATATATATATAGTCCTACTATTATTGTAATATTTTTTTGTTATTTGCTTCAATGGTATAATGGAAGTAATATACTCGTACTATGGTTCATATTTCTCATAGTTCTACTCTTGTTATAATTCATATTTTATTGTTTATACTCCCTCTGGTTCCTAAAGATCCTCCCTCTTTCCGTTTAAGTGCGTTTCCAAAAGATCCTCCCTCTTTTACTTTATTCCTTATTTGGCAAATTTTTTCCCTTTTTTACCCTCTTATGTCCCTATCATATGGTCCACCATTACACTATTAATTCAATTTTACTCCCTTTCACTCTCCTACTTTACCCCTTTTTATTTGTTTATTTTCCTTAACCCCTTTTCTCTCTCCTACTTTACCCAACCCAACCCCACACAAATTGATCCTCCTTGGTATCTGTAGTAACAGTAACAAGGAGGATCTTTCGGAAGCGGAGGGAGTAAGTTGCATAAATAAATCATTGTCCAACATCTAATAATTTACAATATATTAATTAGGTTGTACAACTATAAGATAAAAAATATCTTATTTGAAATATATTTCGAGGAGTCTCCAGTGGTATACTAAAAATAGTAATATTTTAGATGATGAAAAAATTTATACTCAACTTACATAGTATAATATTCTAATGTTGTTTATTAAAAATCAAACGCTATTACAATTTTGTCATGATCTTAAACACTAATATATATATATATATATATATATATATATATATATATATATATAATACAATCATGATCATATATGAAACATGAATATATACACACACATACACACACACACACACACACACACACACACATATATATATATATATATATATATATATATATATATATATATATATATATATATATATATATATATATACTCCCTCCGGTTCCTAAAGATCCTCCCTCTTTCCGTTTAAGTGCGTTTTCAAAAGATCCTCCCTCTTTTACTTTATTTCTTATTTGGCAATTTTTTTTCCCTTTTTACCCTCTCATGTCCCTATCATATGGTCCACCATTACACTATTAATTCAATTTTACTCCATTTATCTCTCCTACTTTACCCCTTTTATTTGTTTATTTTCCTTAACCCCCTTTCTCTCTCCTACTTTACCCACCCAACCCCACACAACTTGATCCTCCTTGGTACCTGTAGCAACAGTAGAAAGAGGATCTTTCGGAACCGAAGGGAGTATATATATAATCATACTCATTATTAATGATTATTTTTGTAATGCACATCTCAAGCTCTATTTAATTATAATAAGATCATTGTGTATTTTCTTTAGTACTCCATGTACCAAAAGTTAGTACTCAATGATATCATTAATATTTTATATAATATACTGAAAATCAAACTCTACTTTTCTTTATAATTCTAAGTCTCTTATTTTTACTATAATTCATGTACTACTTCTTATTATATTAAATTCATACTCTTTTTTTTAACTAATTTATTGTTATATGATCCAACGCAAAGGTTAAAATAGAACATTAGTTATATGTTGACATTCATTTAAAAAATTATATTTTGATAGGTTGTAAGCACTCTCCAATAGTGTAAAAATTATATTGCAAATGAATTTTATTTTGAATCATATTTCAAGAACCCTCCAATGGTATAAAAATTATAATACAACGAATCAGGTAGCAAAAGTTATAAGCGATTTACATAATACGATAGTTTAGGTTGTTTATTCAAAATCAAACTCTTATTTTCCCTTATCCAAAACTCCTTATATGTATTTATATCTATATAAAACTCTATTTTTTCAAAATGTAAAATCAAATATAATGACATGGTATGCATATGTGGCGCTCTCTAAGCTCTCAAAATCTTGAAGAGCTCTCTATTCTCTTGAAAAGTTCCACTTATATATATTTAGATTCGAAGATATTAATTTAGTTCATCTTATAAATAAATTAAGGTTTTCCTTATAAATAATTTGATTTTTCTGAACTATGTCATGTTATTGTTGAGTTTCTTTATTTTTCTTAGTTTTTAATTAGAACTACTCTCTCCGTCCTAGAATATTCTTTACACTTTCCTTTTTCATCTGTCCCATAATACTCTTTACACTTCTATTTTGGGATATGACCCACTATTATTTTAAACTTTCTACCTTTTGACTATTGGCCCACACTCACTCTCCTCCAAATAAAATAATACCACTCCTACTACATACCAACTCTAACTATGGCCCACACTATCTCTCCTTAAAATAAAATAATACTACTTTTACTAACTAGTAACTCCTATCACATCTACATTTTCAATAAATTAACAATTGATAACCAAATAACAACTTATCATCTAAAGATACGTGCCTTGATAAGTGTCAAGTGTATTTTGGGACGGAGGGAGTAGTATTTAGGCTCGGGCGATGCCTCGGGGTTTCTCTGTGCTACAATTTAGTAGTAGTAAAATAAGTCATCTCATACAATCATACTCATTTAAAAAAAGTCATCTCATTCGTTATATGGATTTCAAAAGTTTTCCATTCATATATCATCATTAATTTTGATTAATTAAGCAATAATAGTATGGTGGAGTGATGGTTGGATCTCTTTCTTTCATACTTGAGGTTGTGGGTTCAAATCTTCACGTTAACAATGCTTCTTTTTTTTTTTACTATATGAGAAAGACGTGCGGATAGAATGTTATTGAATGAGGGACGGTGACACGTGGCACATATACATTCTTAGGAACGCTTTTTAATATATTAGTATAGATTAGTAATCCAGTTCGATTGTAAATTAAATTGATTATCATTGATAGCGCGGATCACTTTCTTTTGAAAATCCCCTCCTTTATATGCACGAGTTTTATTGTGGGACAAATCAATAACATGTTCCTTCTTATAAGCTGGATAAGTATATAACATATATTAGGTTCATAAATTCTAATTGTTCTTATTTATACATGTAAATTTGGGATTAGCTATTATATATGATTTTCTTTATTATAATTCTTATTCCTTATGTCCTACTCAATATCAAATAAATACATGATAATTGATAATTTTCTACTCTAGAGTATCAAATATAACATTTTTACAAGAACACTACTTTATTAGTTTGTATTGAATGCAATACCTTCTTAAATATAATACTTTATTTCATACTTCCTTGACAAGCTAAAAAATACTTAAATAATAGGAAAAATGGATCAGAATACCTCCAACTTTGGACGATCCGCTTTTAATACCCCCAACTTTGGGGGTGGTCCGCCAAAAATGCACCCAGATGACTTGTAACCTGTTAGCAAGGTAATTTTTTTTCCATCCTCTACTTCTTCTTCCTTCATTACAACCACCACCTAGCCACGAGCCGACCACTACCACGACCTCCCACCAGCCCCCCACACCCCATCCCTACCCCACCCACCCACCAGAATCTCCCCCACCCCACCCACCACCTTTGAACCCCTTCCGCCCCCAACCCCGGCCACCACCTTCAAACCCCCCCCACGCCCACCCAACCCTCGCAGCCCCCCACCCCCACCTCGCAGCCTCCCCCCCCCCCACCACCCACCACCCCATCGAATTCCCCCCACCCACCACTACTCACTGCCACCATAAAATACCTTACAGTCCTATACATATACACACCTCTGCTTCCTTTCCCAACAGTATCAAATTGATTGGAAATTTGCAATAAATTTCACCGAAGAATTCAAAGGACAAATTCAAGCTAAAACTCAAATTTTCAGGAAATCCGAATTAAGAAGTCTACACTAGAATTCCAAATTCACAAGAAATTTTGTCAAAGAATTTCGCAAGAAACCGAGATTATTGAACTTTAAAATCCAACACACAAAATCGACGAAACCGAGATTAAAGCTGCTAAAGTTTGTATTCGTACTCTTTTTGCTTATGAGAAGCGTCTCAGTGAGCAGATCTTTGATGGTTTGAATGCATATTTATCATCATCTGGTGGTGGTTGTTGTGATTCTTCTCCACCTCAATCTCCGTGTTCGTATTCGGAGGCGTGTTTTCCGGGAGACGGTGATGGTTTGAAGGTGGTTGAGAACAGACAAAGAAGGGAGAAATCAGAGGTGGTTGTTGGTGGGAGTGAAGGTGGTAGGGAGGAGAGAGAAATGGTGGTGAGGGAAGGTGGTAGTGGGGGGGGTTGGTGGTGGGGGGTTGGGGGTGGAGAGAGAGATGAGCAGAGGGGGTGGGGGTTTTGGTTTACCAGTTCATCCGGTCATAACAGGTAAATGGTGCATTTTTTGCGGACCACCCCAAAGTTGGGAGTATTTAAAAATAATCCAAAGTTGGGGGTATTAAAAGCGGACCGCCCAAAGTTGGGGGTATTCTGATCCATTTATCCTAAATAATAAGATTGCAATAATTTTTAAGACACGTCACACGGCCAACACGCTCAACGCTCGCAAAAAAGCCTTAGTTCTGTCATTGTCGTATAATTATTAGCTCTAGTGTACCCGTTTAAAAAAAAAAAGCTCTAGGGTAACAAATTAAAACTAGTTGTCGTATTGATTAATATGAGATTAAAATGATGAAAATACTCTAAAGTCAAGTGATATTAATTAAACCATTCTTAATCAATTCTTCAACCACTCCCTAGCTCCTGATGAATCTATATAAACGACTTTACCCTTTGCAGTTCTCCACACAATTAAGACAAGGAACACATTGTTGTCATTGTCAACTCTCTCTAGCTCATTGTGCAAACTAACTCATTCATTCCACCATGAAAGAGTGGAAAGGCAGTATGTTTCATTTTATTGCATCTTATATTCATATTATTTATTTATTTATTTATTATCTACTGTGGATGTGTTTAATTGCTGCCTAATGTAATTACGTGGTCATATTCTACCATGAATTAATGATGAAAATAACATTCAGGAAACTACAGCTTCGACTTCACTGATCCAAGTAAACCAGTTCGAACATTCAGATCAAGAAGGCCTTGCCACTTCATCTTCGAAATCGAATCATATGATGAGCTTGTGGCATCACTTAAAAAAGCCAACAAGTTATCATTCGAGACACCAGAATTTTCTACTGGGAATGAAAAATGGTACTTCCTTGATCTCTAAATAATAGCTAGGGCCTAGAGCACATATATATTTGAGTTAAAAAGATTCCAAATCATACTTCATTGTGTTAATTTTTTTATTACATGTTTATCAGAGTGGTGTAGGTTTCTCTAGACTGAATTAATCATTGTTTCGTTAGGTTGATGGTAGTAGAGGATATGTTTGACGTAATACTCCCTCCGTCCCTCCCTCCGTCCCATAATATACTTCTCGTTTCATTTTTCACGGTCAAACTTTAATACTTTTGGCCAGATATTCTCATTGATATATACAAAAAAATATACTAATGTGAGATCTTGTTAGATTCGTCTGATCAATGTGTAGTTTTATAATATCAACATTTTCTAACTTTTATTAATACGTAACTAAAAATATTGATGGTCAAATATACGTATTGAAGACCGTGTAAAAAGAAATGAGAACTATATTGTGACTAGGGATGGCAATGGGTCCAGGGGCCTACCCATACCTATCCAGACCCTACCCTAAAATTAGGGTATGGGTCTTAATTTTTTGGACCCTATGGGTAAGGGTAGGGTATGGGTCTTGGTCCTATCGGGTAAGGGTAGGGTAAGGGTCCATTCCTCAAATACCCAGACCCTACCCAAACACTACCCATAGACCCATCTAAACTAAAATATATATTTTTATTTTTTAAAATTAAAATAAATATATATATAAACATATCCTTCTAGCAGACTTCTAATAAAACTAAAACCCTCCCTCAGTTAGAAACCCTAGCCGCAAATCGCAATCACGTAAAAATATATTTATTTATATTTTGATGTATGAGACTTTTGAGATATGCAAAAAATATGTATTGGTATGGAATGTACATGATATTACGTGTGCTAATTGCAAAATTAATATATGAAATTATGCTTAACGATTATATATACATGTCAAAATGTAAGCGGATTTATTTTTGTGTTGGACCCATTTTAGACCCTACCCATACCCTATCGGACCCTACGGGTACGGGTAAGGGTCCTAAAAAAAATTTACCCTATGGGTATGGGTAGGGTATGGGTCTATATCTAAAAGTTAGGGTATGGGTAAGGGTCTAGCCTTACCCTACCCAGACCCTACCCATTGCCATCCCTAATTGCGACGGAGGGAGTATATGATAGCAGGCTATATATGCACTTGTCTTGTTTTTGCACGACTTCAGTTTGGTTTTATTTTAATCCAACCACATTTTTTGTTGTATTCACATAAGAAGATAGGGGATACTAATTTCATGAAAGCATTCAGCATTACATTCTAGAAAAAAATATATATTTCCTTCATGTAGAGGAGGCACACATTTTAAAAGATAGACGAGAAATATAAATAGATAAAAGATGGATTCATGTAATGAGGAGAGAGATAGAGATAACATATTACCAATAATGGATTTATAGCAATTAATATGAAACTTCTAAATAAGAGAAATGTAGCGATTAATAAAAAAAAACAAAGGAAGTATTAAAAAAATGGGTCCGGGCTTTCCAAGAAAGAGGAAATGAGTTGGATCACTTGCAAGCCCTTGATCCTGTTGGATGATCACATAACTCCTTTTCTCAAAACCAAGTATAATAAATGACAAGAAGAAAAAAAATTAGAAACTCGTTCAGCCAATCAAGCTTTACAATATTAGCTCTCTTGATGCCACCTTGAGAATATTTACCGCTACGTACTAGCTAGTAGTGTAGTTCTAAATATGCTTATTAATCTTCTTCCTGCCTGATAAGATTCTTTGGTTTGTATAATTTACTGATCTATTATTTTCTTCTAATTGATCAGGACTATGTGCTTCTATCCTGAAGGGAATGTGGCAAAAGGTGGCAGAGGGTACATCTCCATGTACGTAAAGAGGCAAAAGAATAATGCCGGTCGAAACAAAGAAATTAATGTCGCCATCAAATTTTTCATATTAGATCAAACTAGTGGTGAATATCTAGTCATTGAAGGTACGCTAGCTCGTTCTACTTTGGGAACAATAATGCAATAACTCTACACAAAGGAGCTTATTAATCCTACACCCAGGTGTATTATACACCCTTCACATTCACCTGCATCATGTGCTTAGAACATGAGTACATGTGTGGAAAATATAAGAGGTTGTAAATTTTTCGCCGGATGTAGAAAATTTTCTTAATATAATACTTCAAGACATTGATGATCAAGGTTATGCTTTGAAAAATATAAAAGTTAAATATGAAAAAAAGTATATACTTCCTCCGTTCTGTTTTAAATGAAACATTGGGTGAAATGACACTATCCATTGATCAATTTAGACTCTAATTTATCACCATTATATAAAGAAAAACATAGTCAAGTGGGATCTTGTTATATTCGTCTCGATGCATACTATCAAATTATAACTATTTTATATTTTTTACGTGTGCACAGCTAAAGATATTAATGATTAAAGAAGCGCATTTGGTTGCGTAAAAAAGCAAACGTTTCATTTAAAACAGAACTGAGGAAGTATACAATTATGATTTTTTGGCCCCTCTTATGGCTATGTGGGCCTTGAGTAAGTAGCGTGCAAATCAAACCTCAAAATTCAAGAGCAAGCAAAAACCTGATATTTGCATATTATATCATCAAGACCTTGCAATAAGCAATTCACCCACTCGTATTCTATCTACATCCTTGTGGAATCTAATACAAATATTTTTAGCTATGTAAACATAAAAAATTATAAATTATTGATAGTTTTGAAATGCATGTCTTTTGTTTGACATTAAGTAACAAGTTATCCAACAAGTGAGATAGAGAGACTGCAAGCTATCTGTTAGCCAAAAGGATTTAATCTTAGGGAGTTTGCAAATTGGTTGGACTTTGAAATTAGCAAGCCCAAAAATCAACATCTAATAACTTCATGTATTTAGGATGTTAATGGGTCTTAGAGTTGACCATGGGCTAAGCCAGGAATTTAATATTGAGGGGGTCATGATGGTCATTACTTTTTAAATAAAATAAATAAAGGAGACGAAAAATAAAATAAAAAGAGAGTGAGTAGAGTTTTTGCTGTCAAGAAGACTCAACCTCCTAAACACTTAAACTTTTCACCAAGTTATTAAGCACTAAGCCAACAGTTTCCTTCAATTCCATAAGGACCTCATTTAATATATAAACAGAATATTGCAGGGCCGGGACCTAACTAAAAAAAATATGGGTCGTGGCGATGGGCTACACTGGTCGGGCCTTTGCAAGCCCCCCGTGTGGCTTCGCCCCATGGAGCTGACTCAGATCTGTAGATGTGTTTCACTTATTTCAGTATGAAGAAAGTATATGTGTACCGAAATATAATAATGTGTGACTCGCCGCATGCAGATTTGGGAGAAAAGCATTTTGACGCTCGCGGTAAAGAATGGGGAATTGCACAAGCTCTCGAGTCCAATCATTTTAAGAATTCAGACAATGGATTTTATGTTGACAACAGTTGCACCATTGGGGCTGAGATTTCTATTACGAGCACTGAACCTCATTACTCAAAGATGTCTCATGTCAACACCATTTCAAGAAGTACATTTAATATTATCAAACTAGGACCTTTCGATAACAACACTCCTGAACCAGTGGATTCTAATATCACATTTGTTACTAGCTTCGACGGCGAACCTTACACTTGGTCCGTATTAATGAAAATTATCTTCCCACTTTGCTCAAAAATAAGTATTATAATCCGTGCTACTCCCTCCGTCCCTAAATAGACTTTCCATTTCTAATTTTGATACTATTCGTAAGTAAGAAAAATCCACCAATTTTTTTTCCAATATGAAAGAAAAAACATAGTCATGTGGGATCGTGTTTGATTCGTCTCATTATATACATTAAGAAAATCAAACTTCTATAATTTTTACTATCATGCAATTAAAGATATTAATGATATAAAATGTGCATTGGCAAACCTGAAAAAGGAGAAATGGGGGATCTATCTATGGACGGAGGGAGTACATACAAGTACATTATAATTATCATTTTTCTAACATATACACCTATAATTATTACTATTTGCACTTGTTTTTTTTGTACTGTATATTTTCTTTAACTTTAGCTTGACATATTATATGTAGGAAACTACAATTGTATCGTGAAGGATATGGATCGGGAAATGGCAGTCATTTTTCCCTATATTTGGTACTTGTGGACAATGACAAGCTCTCAAATGGAAGCAGCATGCTTGTTAATTTTGAGCTCAGTCTTTTAAACAAATATACCGGAGCATACGCTAATGAAAAAACTTGTAAGTTCAACTTTTTTAAATTGCATGCTCAATTTTCTTTACCCTAATTATATTAGTATCATATATGTACATTTCATTTATCCTTCACACAATTGCTTACTGTTATGTGTCTTTGGAAACAAGTACATCGATCCAAGACGTACATTTAGACATACTTCTCAAATATATAGTCATTGTACTCGAATGGATATTGAGAGAAATGCAAGAATCAAGGCTAGTCTAGTTGGTTGGATGCCCTCCTTCCACCCTTGTGCGAAGGGTTTGATTCTTGCCCCCTGCAAAGTGTAGTCCCCCAAATTCCCCCACTTACAAGTTACAAGGGATCTTCATCTTACATTAAAAAAATGTTAACAGAAATGCGATGATAGACAAAGACGTCTCCATTAAAATTATTAAATCTTTATGCATATTAGTTTAGGAATTTTCAGTTTTCATCCTTTACACATCAATTTTTTTTCTTGCAGTGCTTGACTGGTTCACTCATACTAAGGTTTCATCTGGTTTTCCTGAATTTATCAAAGGAAGCGAAATCTTTAGTTCGTCGAACAGGTTTTTCGAAGGAGGAAGTTTGGATGTGAAAGTTCATTTTAATTCCATCTTCATACTCGACGATGCTGAAGGTTAAGATGGTCACAATCCACCATCTATAAAGCAATACATTGCTTGCTCACCATTTAGTGGCTTTTTCATTAATTTCCGGTTTATAATAACATAGGCAAATATATGTTTGAGATATTGTTTTTGTTTATCACAGAATTATATGAAAGTTGGGTCCAATCTCAAGACAAAAAGTTTGATGAAAAGAAGTAACAGATAGAACAAACTTTGAAATTACTATTCTACTAATTGAGATTGGATCACTTTCATATATACTCGAGATAAACTGATAATTTCTTACCATAATATTTGCCTTATCGTTTGTATTTTATTTGGAAGTGTGTTTCAATTTCTTCTTGGCTTGTATTTTTAATGAATTATTACGTAATGTTTGTTAAGATCTGAGTAAATTGTTTTTGCTAACTCATTATTATTTCTCGCCATTAGAAAAAAGAAAAAAAAAAGAACAAAATCGACGTCACGTAATTGATGGAAGATCAAACCGAAAAAAGCTTAATCCGACTTGTCGTTGATAGCCAAAAGAACTTGATCCAAAAACAAAACAAAAGATGGAAGTAGCAATATTGTGCCATCATATTCATAAGATTACCATTTGAAACAATTCATCAGTAGTTTTCTCGTCATATAAGCAAGAAAGTACTTTCGTTTACCATAAAATAACAAGCATGTACACTGTTGGGTTAATATGGCCCAAATTTTATTTGGCCCAACTTAACAACAAAAAATCCATACTATCTAAGTATGTCGTTGATTTGCTTTGATCATCATGATTTCTCTAAAAATCAAGAGAAATTATTTGAGGATAAATCTGGGCATATGTCGGCAAAATTAAGTCTTGGTAATGGAGAGTTCTAGACACATCATGATATTTGGAGATCATATTTGGCAACTTACAACATCCACATAGCACACTTAGGGTTTGTTCTCTTCGGCATAAAACAACTGAACTGAACTGATTGCAATTGAACTAAATTGAACTGATTGCAACTGAACTGAACTGAACTGAACTGAACGGAACTGAATTAAATTAAATTATAACTAATAGTAATGATAATAATTTAGCTATCATTAATTAATAAATATAAATTAATAAATAAATAATAGTAATAACAATATTAATATAATATAATTAGCAAAATCTTACAGAAAAAAAATAATCAGCAAAATAATAATTAGATATATTAAAATAATAATAATATTATTATTAATAATAATAGTAATAATAATAATAATAATAATAATAATAATAATAATAATAATAATAATAAATTAGTAGTGGAAAAATTGACAACAAAGGTCTCAACTATGGGTGATAATTTTTAAAAGGTTTGAACTATTGATTAACATGTGTAGGTCCCAACTTTAGGGGGTCTTAACTTTTAGCGGGCCTTAGTGACTTGAAACTGACGTAATAGGTCATCACTTGTAAAATTTGGGTCACACCAAGAGGGTTAATTGAGGGAGGGAGGTAGGAACTAGGTGAGATTTTTAAAAAAATCGTCAGTTTTAAGTCACCGAGGCCCGCTAAAAGTTAAGGCCCCCTAAAGTTGGAACCTACACAGGTTAATCAATAGTTCAGACCTTTTAAAAATTATCACCCAAAGTTGAGACCTCTGTTGTCAATTTAATAATAGTAACGATAATAGTAACGGTAATAGTAATAGTAGTAGTAGTAATAATAATAATAATAATAATAATAATAATTATTATTATTATTATTATTATTATTATTATTATTATTATTATTATTATTATTATTATTACTAATGCTACAATAATCGTAATTGTAATAATAATAATAATTATTATCATTGTTTTATTATCAGATAAATAAATTAGGAACTGAACTGAATTGAATTAGACTGAACTTAAATGGACTAATTGAAACTGAATTGAACTAAACTGATTGAAACTGAACTGAACTGAAAATAAGTTGGGGAGAACAGTCCCTTATATATAGGGGTGTGGGCAACATTTGGGGCAATCCACCATTAACTCACCCACATTCCTCCAATGTTTCATACGGCTCCGATCCTCTTATACACTCTAAAAGTGTTCCTCCTACATAATATTTCGACTTAGAGAGATATTACCTACAATGTGTAGGTTTGTTACCATTAGCTCCATAATGGAGATTCGGCTCTCTAATATATTATGAGGTCGGAGATTTCCTACAACACACAATCTCCTAATCCACTATCTTTTTGTATTACTCCCACTGAGTCTATATTACAGCGAGAGTTCTATTTGTACTACTCACCCTAATAAGTTTCAGGTGATTCTTGTACTCTCCTATTTTCACATAGTGGATTTTGAGTACTCGTCGTACGTGGGTTTTTTGCCTCTATTTGAGGATTTTTCCCACGTTACTACTCTTCTTGCCACATATATTTCCAACTCTATTATTTTTCTCAAACTCTACATTTTTTATTTGCTTCCGCTACGCACTCACAACCCTAACATACACAATACACAATGCAAATGCCATACACAATGTAAATCCCAATGATATATTTTTGTCACTGCTCTTCTTCATATTCTTTGTCATACGGGTATTCTTTTCACCTGAAATTTTTGTTTTACGGAAAAATTAGTTTAGATAAGTTTTAATAAATTTAAACATGTTCCAATAAACTAACACTAGCAAGAGCTTTATGAGCTCGTAATATTTTATGAAAAACAAACTAACTATTGTGAGTCCAGTCTAAAACCAGTTTATCTTGAGCGATGGTGGATGAGGTTGGGTTATATGTCTTGACGGAAAAGACCTGATATGAGAGGAAACCTTTTGAGATACGAAATCATGTCGATCTTCGTAGTGAGATTGTCGTACATCTTCTATTAGACCCCCAATGTCCACTAGACGCTAAATCCCAAGGTCCTTGAAGAGAAACATCCTCCTGGGATTCTAATGATTCAACTAACAAAGAAGTCACGTCCTTTGGTGACTTCTGACCCTGTTTCGAGGGTATCCTGAGTTTAGTCACATTAGACTGAAACTCGACATAAGTGGAGGTCTTCACATGCTCCAAATCAAGTTGGAGTGCCTCCCAAAAGATGCATTTTTTAGGTGTGATGACATCTGAAGCCATCACGAGAAATTGGGGCGAGATAGATTGTAGTACATCGCCCTAATGACGGATCCGAAGATCCAACTTCACAATCCCAAACCTATAAGAACGACGCACAATATAATTGAATTGAGAACAACCTCTCATCTGAACCAACCCTCGAATTCCTAAAGCGACATAAACCTCATGGCCAACTCCAGGATTATTGGCTCTCACCTGATTTCCTAGATTTTCCTTTGTCATAGGAAACCAAGAGCCTTGCACTTTCCACCGATCAGCACTAACGAACACCCAAGCACAACCAGACACGAAAAGGCAAGGGCAATTGGATTTGGAAGAAACATACATTAAACATACGAAAAAAAACCACCACTAGATTCATAATACCTCATTTTAAACTAGAAAAAAAACAAAAACCACCAGGGGGAGGGAGAATGGGAGACACGGCATCGGGGGAAGGGGAAGGGAGACACGACAACGACGCCACCAGGGGAGGGGGAGACTTGACTCAAAACTAAACCGAGGGTGAGGGGAAGGGAAGACTCGAACCTAAAATGGGGGAAGAGGGAGACTCGAACCTAAACAGGGGGGGAGGGGAGAGGGAGACTCGACCACGAACCGAGAGGGGATGACACGAAATTGCGGAGGGAGAAACGACGGAGGGGAACACGGAGGAGGGAGGCGCGGGGGAAGGGAGGGGGAGGTAGAGACGCGAGGGAGGGGGAGCGAGTGACGGGGGGGACAGTGCGAAACGGGAGAAGCAGGGGACGGGGAGGGGAACTGACGCTAACAACTACCTTGTAACACCCCCAAAATCCATACACGTCCACGACTACGTTGCACCGACTTCGGGAGTGTTACCGCCGCGGTGAAACGCAAGGCAAGATAAAAATCAAAATGTCAACAACTCCTTTATAAAACTACATTGCAGCGGAAATAAAATATTAACTTCAAATTACAACTCGGGAATCACCATAGACCCCTTTTTATTCAAACCATTAACTATTCATACTAAATGTTCTATAAGTTCAATAAAACATTTAAAAGCTTATAAACTAGAAATATTCCCCGTATGCCAACTCATGCAGCAACACCCGCACACCTAGTCTGCTCCCCATTGAAGCATCAATGGTTCATCACAGGTCAACAAACAACACAATAACACACCATCAGCTATGCTGAGTACATAGTAAAGCAGCAAGTGCATACAAAGCATAAACAAGATAATAAAGATCATTCCTAGACATGATACTACCATAGCATTACATTCTTTACTTTTTATTTAGTTGGCAGCGAACGGGCATCGTCATCTTACTAGAATCATACGGGCTACTGAATCCTTAATAGACAACTTGGTCTATTAGATGGAATGTAAACACGGTTTCGTTCCGTTCCACATCCATCACCTTAGTATGCATACCCCCAAGATCGTACGGAACCTTCCGCCTACTTGAGTTATCAAAATTTATAAGGACACTACTGTCGTCACAAGAGGCTGCGTAGGAGTGTAGAACAAGTCAAACACTCCCCCCATTGTTCATTACTTGTAGGGAGTCCAACTACAAGTTATCGCCAATATCCTTCTTAATAATATTCATTCATACAACATCGAACATAAATTCATTAAATTCTTAGATACATTGCTCAAATTCTCTAATTAAAGCAATCTCTTGCAACATCCTTGTTACAACAATAAATCATATGCTTTCAATCAAATTCTCATTTCATGCTTGTAATGCGATAGAATTACGCATACCAATAATAACTCATTTCAACTCACAAGTCATACAACAAGGAAATACATACAGATTTCCAATTGATTTCATGTTACCAAACAATCTCATCAATCATAATCAACCACAGTTCCCTATCATGATTCTAGGTTCCAATATGACAATCACAACCTAACATGATACTAATATATCGAACTGAACTAGTACGCGTACGTACCTTGTAATGAAGAATCTTTGCTGACTATTAAAACGTTCCGCTTATGAAATTGGGACCTAATCGAATAATAGAAATATTTCAGTGCTAAATCTTTGGCATTATGAAAATAAAAATCAGCTTATCCAACTATGTAAGATATAATGTTTTGAATATTAAAATGAACTAATCTTGTTGTTTCAAAATTTCTTTTCATAAACTTTATTGAACTAACATACTTATTTAGAAGCTAATTAATATGCTTGCAAAATTCTGATTTCTTTTAACTTATTTTATTCTTTACTTATAATTACAAACTTAATCCAAGATACCAAAGAATAACAAAAATCAGATTTTACAATCAATTTAAAGAAGAAAATAAAAAAAAGGAATTTTATTTTTTTTTATACCGATGTGGCTTGCCGGCGACAATTACCGGCGACGGACTCGGGCAGCACACCAGCCACGCCCTCGAGCCTCGACGCACGCACACCGTTCGACCTTCGCACACAACCCTTGCGCGCACACTCGACTCGCACAACCTCGTCGAGTCACACCACTCGCACAACAGCGATAACACTCGAGCCTCGCGTCGCACCCTCGCCTCGACAGCACCGACGACACTCGGAGCCTCGCTCGCACACTCGACGGCAGCGACGACACTAGCTAGGCCCGCTCGCACACTCGACTCGCACAACTCCGTCGAGCCACACCACTCGCACAACAACGACGACACTCGAGCCTCGCGTCGCACACCCCACACACAGCAAGCTTCCGACTCCTCTCGCGCGAACCCGAGCCCAGAAATTCCGGCCGACGTGAAGAGAAGAGGAGAGGAGACGAGAGGAGAGGAGAGGAGTGCAGAAGAGAAACAGAATTTTTTTTTTTTTTCTCTTGGAAGGAATCACGTGGAAGAGGGAAAAGAGGAGAGAGAAATTCTTTGGTTTAAAAAAACGGCTGATGACTTAGTGAATAGGGTTTTCAATTTTTTTTTTTTTCTCTCTTCCTTTTTATAGTATGAGAAACCTTAGTTTATTAGGATTCGTTTCCAAATCGACTTCTGATTTACTTAACAAAACCGAATTAAAATATAATTAGGTACCAAGGTAGGTTGTATATTTAAATTATAACTGTAGGCTTACCTAAACTATACTATAATTTATTTTCACCTTTACTTTATATTTTCTTATTTATAGCCAAATAGCTCCAAAAATACGGAGTATTACATACCTAAACTAATAGCAGGTAGGCTCGCCAGCAACCGGAGAGCGGCGCGGCACTTAGGCCGGCCACCAGCGAGCCTGTGCGACGCGATGAAGTTTTTGAGTTTTTAGGGTTAGGGTTGAGGAAAGTTTAGAGAGAAGCAGAAGTTAGTTTTGAGTTTTGATAGGTTGCTCTATAGTAGTTTAGAAATGCGGAAAATCTGACAAATTCACGCCCGTTTTTGTTTATCCTTATAATTGATTGATTTGTAGCAATGAAAAATAATAAGATTTAGCTCTCTTCTTCAACATGACTAACATGAATGTTAAACATCATAAATATCTTCTCTCAAACCTGAATTATGATGCATGGGAAGTTGATGAGTTTCATAAATTAAGCCTAAGATTTTGTCGTAAGCAGAGAGACTAACTATTTTACTTTGTAAGATAAATAAAAAAATATTTATCTAAGTCATCTAGCGCACGTGCTTTAAAACTAGTCTATGTATAAACAGAAAAAACTTTGAGGAGCATTGAGGACTTTACATAAGATTGTCATGTGACAATATATAATTAAAATTATGATTTTCAAATAATAAAAATAAATAATTAGAGTTTTAGATAAAGAAAAATTTTCCGTTTCGTTCTCAATAAATAACAAGTGATTATCATATTGTACTTATAGAAACTAACCATAAACTTGGCTATACAATTTTAAAAATTATAATTCTTATTTTATTGAACTTCACTCAAAATACAATTTAACATAAGAGCTATTTCTTTATATAGTGGGATTTTCGTGAGTTTTAGGAGTGCCACTTACGCAAGTTTCACATTTTGACGAATTATAGTGCGCCATATAAACAAATTTGGCGAATAAGATTGAAGATACTAGATTGACTAGGATTTCTTTTTTTCTATCTTATATTCATGAGAATATGTTGGAACTCTACGAATAGAATCGCATGTAAATCAAATATCTCAAAAAGATAAAAGATAGAAAATTTATATCATTTGATTTAAATTTATATTGATACAAATTTATATATGAATAATATATTAATCTTTAATGATATACAAGACCATTTATTTAAATAAATTATATCATTTAGTGTTCGGATACTAGTTTTCTACTTCATATATGACCATCTCAAATAAATATATAAAAATTGAAAATAGCACATATTCATTAAAAGGTACCACTTCTATTTTGATTTAAATATCTTTTTACTTGATTTTTTTATCAATGACATGTATTGAAATTTTATAATCACCGTTATATCTCTATAGATGGATTTTTTCAAAAATATTGATATTATTCTATATTCAATTACAAATAGACGTTATATGTCACATGCACAAAGCACACACTGTGATCTTTACATAACTTTTTTGAGTACTTAAAATCTGAAAGTCTTTTACTGAAGTAGTTATTTATTTTCTTTCATGGATAATTCATTTTATGCTTCCATCCATTTATAAAGTTGGAAATTAAAAGATTAATACTGCCAAAATATAGAAAAAATTAATGTGCATCACACATATTTCAAAACTAGTTTGGAATATAATTATATTTCAAATGGATTTTTAGGAAAAACTATCTTTTATAAGTCATTTTGCCAAAAAAAAAACATTAGCTTATAATTCTATTCTTGATCAAAAACTACTCTTTTATCACTATTAAAGTGTACAAATGTCATTTCTCGATGTCTAAACTTAGTTCTTTGACGCTAACTTAACATGTGCTGATCACGTGAATTTTTTTTTATCTTTTCTTCTTCCCTCATTGTTCCAAAGGATTGGGCAAAGGTCAATTTTTAAAAAAAAAACAAGGAAAAAGTGAAAACAATTAGGGTGGAAGAAGGATAAAAAAAAATCACGTGACTAGCATGTACGAAATCAATGTCGTAACCTAGGTTCAATGCTCCGTAAAAAGACCTTGGCAACCTTTTATTTTTTATAATATAAAATTATAATAAGGTAGCTTTTCGTAATATAACTTCTACTAAAGACTACGTTCTCACGAAAAAAAGTCCTTTTGGAATTTGTCAATAAGAATTTTAATTATAAAATTTATAATTCTGAAGGGAAAAAAAATTAATCGTATAGATTGAAGACTTGGTATGAATGGTCTTAACTAGTAGACCTGTGGAATTGCTCTATATTGAGGAGGAAATAAGGAAGGATAATTGATGCAATCATGTAAATGAGGTAAAAGAAAGAAATAAATAAAAGTAGAAGTCTGACACTATGCAACGATCCCCTATGTGTCAATCCAGTTCAACAGTTCAGTTATGGTTATATCCAAATAGTTCAGTTTATATCAGTTCTATTCTTGATCAAAAACTACTCTTTTATCACTATTAAAGTGTACAAATGTCATTTCTCGATGTCTAAACTTAGTTGTTTGACGCTAACTTAACATGTGTTGATCACGTGAATTTTTTCCTCTTATCTTTTCTTCTTCCCTCGTTGTTCCAAAGGATTGGGCAAAGGTCAATTAAAAAAAAGCAAGGAAAAAGTGAAAAAAATGAGGGTGGAAGAAGGTTAAAAAAAATCAAGTGACTAGCATGTCCGAAATCAATGTCGTAACCTAGGTTCAATGCTCTTGAAAAAAAACCTTGGCACCCTTTCATTTGTATGATATAAAATTATAATAAGGTAGCTTTTCGCAATATAACTTCTACTAAGACTAGGTTCTCACAAAAAAATCCTTTTGGAATTTGTCAATAGGAATTTTAATTATAAAATTTATAATCCTAAAGTAAGAAAAAAAAAAGTATAGATTGAAGACTTGGTATGAATGGTCTTAACTAGTAGACCTGTGGAATTGCTCTATATTGAGGAGGAAATAAGGATGGATAATTGATGCAATCATGCACATGAGGTTAAAGAAAGAAATAAATAAAAGTAGAAGTCTGACACTATGCAACGAGCCTCTCGGGTCTTAAGGCAATATCAATGTACTACATTTCTAACACACAACTACACAAGTATGCAGCGTACGAAGTGAAGTGATACACCATACACGTATATAATGAAACTACCAAGGGATGTGAAACCCTTCGACATAAACGCCACAAAAGGTCTGCTTATGCACGCGCACAGAAGTTCTTAGATATAGGAATAATTTTTGGGATGTTATGTTAAGAGATTAGAATTAGGAAGCAGAAGACCAGAGAATTAGGAATTTTTTCATGGTGTGAGTCCCCCATTTTTAGGTTGTATACACAGTGGCGGGTATAGGGGATTCAGCGAGCCAGAAATTGTCCGTTCATTCTCAGGAATCAACAGTTCCAAAAACATCCCCCTTAACACAAATTACATTAATTCGCAAAGAATTATTCAATTTAGAGACCATACAACAGGGTAAATACAGGATAGAATAGGATAGATAGATGATTCTTAAATAGTACACAACAATTTGTGATGGGAGTATGTGACTAAGTAGGCAGCTAAGACAGGTTGATAATAGAATACATCAGCAGATATGTACTCTGCCACTAAAAGTGCTAAAACAAACAAAAAAGGTGGAGAAAAAAAAAAAGAGTAATGGCCTGTACATCTCACAAGCTACCACATTGTAACCTTTCACCCGCTGTAATCAGCACTATAGAATTTGTCTTCTGGATAGTAATCAGCAGTGACAGTATTGCCGCCAAATTTTCGTCCTCCGAGCATGTTCTTTGCATTAGCACAGGCGACAGTATCAGCATACTCCAAGAACACCTGGGGAGAAATAACTCAAAATGTTGGAGCTCAACCAATTGCGTATAAGCACAACTACAGTGCTAGGGTGTAAGAGTAGCTACCCAGATAACGTTATCGGCCAGTTTGGTAAATGGTCATCAATGGTGGTAATGATAGTGCATTTTAGTGCTTGTTTGGTAGAACATAAGTAACATTTCCTATTTAAAAGATCTTCCCATGTATTTCCATTTCATATGCAGTATGATAAGTTATCTAGTTGATCAAAAGTTCTACTTACCTAGGGAAATCACTTTTGCCAACCAAAGAATATATGTACTTCCTAGTTTTTTTTTTTTTTAATGCCAACAAGCACTTAGTGTAAATTTGTAGCTCCCACGCCAATATTCATGGTAATGCTACCCAAAATATCTATTTTTCTTCCTAAAAAATCTCATCACCACCCATTACCACTTGGTAAGATGTTATTGAGTGATAATGGAAACTTACGAGAAAGAACAAAGGTTTGGAGATGAACATTTATCACCAAGAATATTAACATGAGATTCTCTTACAAAATTAGACTAAAATTCGTTACCATTACCACCAATTATTAGCGCCTAGGGCACTTTAAAATGGTAGCTGCAACAAATTTGCTGAGAATGGGTGTTTCTGTAGAGATATCATTGCAGAAGCACACTAGGGCACTTTAAAATGGTAGCTGCAACAAATTTGCTGTTTGATTGAAACTATGTAGTACACGAAGAGATCTGCAGAATTGAACTCGAAACTTGCATTTGCTTCCCCTATTTTGGTTATAACTCTTTCCAGACAATTCTTGAGCAACCAAGCATGAGGCAAAATTTACCAAACTAACAGATGCAAAATTTACCAAGCTAACAAAGGTCAAGTCTAATTTATCGATTACATTTCTATTGCTATTATAATACTAATAATACTCAAGAAATCACCTAACAAATTGCCAGTGATCATATGATAAGAAAGTAAGCCAATTAAAATATAATGGCACACTAATGAGTTATTTGATGATAACACACTAACTTAATATCCATGACAATTTGAAATTAAATGATGAAGAAAGATATTTACCTTCCCAACACCAGGAAGCAGATTCCCCTCCATATTAGGCCGAGGAATAATTACACTCAACAAGACTCCTACGCAATGTAATGATGCTAGTTAGTGTACTGTCAACCCATGATGAGATACATGAACTGAAAATACAATGATTGCTCAAAAAGTAAACAAACGGAAAAGAAAACTTGAAGAAACGACCAAGATAAAAAAAACATCACTTGACCAAGAGGATTAATGCAGTTTCTTCGACTTACATTATGCACAGAATAACTAAGATGCTCAACCACAATCACTTTAACAGTCTACAAAATCAAAGAAAATATTCCCTACATCTCACTTCATCAAGAAAAATATAAGCAGATGATGCACCTATAAAGTAGTGGAAAGTTCGGACTAAGGACATTTTAGAAATTAGGTTTGAAGAAGCATACAGCCCTTGGAAAAGGGAATAAAGGCAAGGGGGATCTATGCAGACAACCACCAGAGATAAAACCTAGACTCATGCAGCCAACCATATCCTATTCTGTTTTTGTCACTCCATTCAGCCCTTAATAGCACATAGCACTATCTAGTCAGCTCTTAACCCATCACATGAGATCAAGTGCTAGTAATTGGATGTTTGAATCAACTGCTTGGAGCTAGACCAGCCAGCCAGCAAAGAGTCACCTTTCTTCTGTCATAGTAACATACTCACACTTGACACTTGTAGCTTGAGCATTCTATAATAGTCACAATTCGGGAAAAAAATATATACTATTGGTGATAAGGGCAACAAGGGAGAACTAATTTTCCAGAATCTAGGTTCCACAGCAATACTAGAAGAAGAGAAACAATGTAGACGAAAAGCAGAAATATGCATTCATATGCATAAAGAATGACATTTCAGAATTGGACTTATATACTCACCGAATTTCCCGCATTCATCCCTCATATCTTCTAAAATTTCTTCGTACTCATTATCATCTCTCAGTTCATCAATATTAACCACCTTGACAATACCAAAACAAAGAAAAAGGCGTTGAAGATGTGTGATAATATAGGAAACAGAAAAACTTCTGCAGTATTACAGGTACCTGATTCAAGCAAAGAATTTTAGTAGGGATTTCTGTGGTCGTCGAAGTTGGTAATGTGGCACCAAGAAGATTGAAACCACCAGCTTCGAAAGCCATTTTCTGTTTGTATATTTATGCCAACAGATTAAGTACAACTCACTACAGGGAACTAAAATTTAGAAGCTTCATATGCGTAGGACTACTTTACCTGCATGGCTACATGTTGCTGTGCATGAGCCAAGAGATTTTCATGCTCTAATTTTGCCTGCCCACTGCTGCATAAATGGGTCATAATAAGATTCAAACCATGTATAATTATATATTTCCCCGATTTTTTCTCTATTGCATCATTTGGATGTTTGAACTATTTACACACTCTCCTTTGACCATCTTTAGTGATTTAAACGTAAGGAAAACTATATTCATTTACTTTCAAAACATCAACTTTTTATAACTTTTACTAATAAATAATTAGAGAATTGATGGTCAACTTGTACATTGGCAAGCATGAAACCCCGAATGATATTATGGAATAGAAAAAAAGAAGACAGAAAGAAAAGTATAACAAAATGCTATCCTAGAAACTGCAAATGAGCTACTATAACAATTTCTATCCCTAGGCCTTCATTCTGCTCTGATACTCCAGAAAATTAAGCACCAACCATAGCCATATGACATGGAAATTAAAGCCAAAAATTTACTGTCAAGTCACAGCCTTTCAACTGTAGCTCTAAAAGTTTCCCATTTGGTTAATTCATCAGCTAATTTGCTAGATTACTTAGCTTGTTTGACCAGCTGTTTGTAAAGATGTTGGCCAGAAATCAGAATCATTTGCTGACTTTTGCCACTTTATGTGCAGAATAGAGAACTTTTGGACCAAAATGCCAAAACCCAATGACAAAAAGTTACTCGAAACATCTTTCATTGTAGAATTAAATTCAGCTTTTCAGCTAGTTAAAAAGTCATTTACCAAACACAAGATATAAAAGCCAAACAACCAAAGACCAGAAAAATTCATTTACCAAACAAAGCCTTTTGTTAAAAAAAAACTGCCAAAAGTAAAACACATACCAAAAGAAGTAGCAACAAACTAAATGCTATCACCTATAGTAAGTTGTAGTATGATGGAAACAAACTAATTTTGAACATGAATAGACTGACTAGATAGACAAGCAAATTTTCTGATATGTGAATGCAAATGACTTACTGCACATGCGTAAAATAGCAATATCAATTTGTCAAGGTGAACCACACCCCTATATTTCAAAAAGATTGGAAATTATAAACATCAAACACAGTTCAGCCAAGTCGAATTTACACATATACGCAGGCTATTAAAAACATGGACACAGTTATCATGTAATGTAACATTGACCAAGCATCAAAATCAACGAATACACACACATAAGCTACTCGACAAAAGAAAGAGAGAAACTTAAACCCTGAAAGTTGTCCATGTCTCCTAGCTATTTCGAGCTTGATGTCACTATAATATACTGCTTATTCAATACCAGCCGTTGATTCTCGAAAAATGACAAGAAACTCAAAACTGTAAACATCAGACATACTAATTCATAGATCTAGCATAAATCGAGAAAAAAATTGATGCATCTAAAGTATAATTAGACATAAACGCAAAATTTCATTCATTTGTTAGATAAGATTTTATACATCATCAAAGTTACCAAAACACAAACCCTAACCTTCCTAATCACACCTAAAAACTACTTTAATTTCATTAAAAATAGACGATTAAAAGTCCTAATGTCAATCAAATCACAAACCCTAAGCTCGTTCACCGCGAATCCTTCTAGCAAGGTGGAAAGTTTTTTCATGTAGGGATTATTTGCTGACATTATTTTATGTACTATTAACATTATTTTATATAATTAAGTCATTATTCTGGGGATCATTTGTTGTGAGTACAAAATTTGTTTAGTTTCCAATTAATCACCAATCACATCTTCAGCTAAACAGGTAGAAGGTGCCTACTACAATAGATATCACTAGTAGCTCATTTTTCCAAAAATCTTCTGTTATCTTGACTTAGGAAGTTGAAATAAAGAAACTGCATATCTTTAGGCATAATCGTTACTCTCTTAGCATGAATCACGCACAAATTAGTATCCTCGAACAAACCGACAAGGTAAGCTTCAGCAGCTTCTTGAAGAGCATCTGGAAACGAAGATCAGTCTTGAAATCTTGAGCAATTTCTCTGACCAACCTCTGAAATGGAAGCTTCCTGATGAGAAGCTTAGTGCTTTTCTAGTACTTCCGGATCTCTAGCAAAGCCACAGTTCCAGGTCGGAATCTATGAGGTTTCTTCACTCCTCCGGTCGTCGGGCTGATTTTCGAGCAGATTTTGTCGCAAGTTGCTTCCATGGAGCTTTTCCTCCGACTGATTTTCTGGCGGGTTGCTTTGGTCTCGCCATTGTTGATAAAATTCAAGCTTTTTTGGGAGGTTTTTGTTTTTTTTTTTTTTCGTGATGAAATTTTTTTGAGGTTTTAAATGAGATGGAGAAGTTGGTGTAATTGGAGGAGTTTTTATGGAAAGTATTTGGAATGGAAGAAAGTGGGCGGGAACTCCGATATATTCGTGGTGTTTCGTGTTTGAGATGCAGGGCTAGGATCATTGGATGAAAGATGTTATCTATGCTTCACAGTTGATTTATGATGAGTACACGGATTCCAATCCGCGTATGTGCATAAATGACCAATAGGAATTGAGCATTGTTTTTCTTGACAACATAAGACAAATCTTCTTCAAAAAATTAGTGACGTTTATAATTATAGTAGTAATTAAAATTTTCATAATTTATATCATTTATTTAACTGATATATGCTCGTGTCAAGTATCTCATTGTCTCATTTATTGGTAAATTAATTAGGAAATAACAAAGATTCATATAATTAAACAGATAAACCAATTAATAAATATATATTTGAAAAATTATATTGAATCTTTAAAAGGTAATGAGTGGAAATGCTAATCAGCAAATAGTTATACTAGTTATATTGCTTTATGGTCATTGCTTATGAAACTATAGTTCTTAGAATATTACTTATACAACTATTACTTAATCAATATTTTAATTATAGTAATTTACGTGAACTATATTATAACAATATACTTATATTGATGTGTGATTGTATCTATGAGGTTTAAGACATATGTTTGTTTTAATCGACAGCTGGGATGAAATGGTATCTTATTTGTTGGATTTTACATATCTATCAATATATAATCAACGGGATAGATAAAGAGATTACACTTTAATCTATAAATTTTACATTTTACATTAATTATTATTGTTGTTGTTTTAAATGTTTTCAAAAATATATTCAACTTTTTGCTTATATTCATGTAATTAGTGAATTTTTATAAGTTATAACAAACCTTATAGTATACGATTTTTTGCTTCGTACCAAGATCTTGCTAATAAGCAATAAGATTTAGTCGATTAAGATATTGTTAATATGCAAAAGGAGATAGTAATTTAACAAACCTCTTATATGTTATAACAAATTATATTATTGAAATAATTAGATTCATTGTCTCCTGTTAAGTTAGTAGTTATACAGTTCTATGTTTATTACTTTCTAAAGCTAGACTTCTTATAGTGTTACGTATACAACTATCACTCAATTATGTAATAATTTGATTATATCTATTTAAGTGAACTCATAGTGTAACGATATAACTTATATGAACTTCATTGAGCTGATAGTGACTACTTGTTATATTATCATCATAAAGATGACGAACTTAAATGGAGTATTGTTATCTCGAATTAGCTTATCGACTTACATTGATACATTTATGGATCTTATCTAATAATAACAACTTGTTTCAATTCAATTAGATGTTTTTAGTTTAGAAAATATCGTTGGTAATTAGGATTTAGAAATAAACTTATCTTAAACTTTATTTGTACAAATGAGATTTGAAATATCAATCAAGTACAATATCAATAAAAGTATACATTTACCAATGTGACTTTCATACACATATATCATAAAGTATTATCAATACGTTTTTCAGGAAAGAACTCAAAGTAACCGAACGGGCATGATTTTCGTCAAGAACTGAAATAACCGGGCATAACTGTCAAGAACTGAAACAAAAATTAACTGAATCGAAACTAAAAATAACAGTTGATCTTAATACTTTTAATAAATATGATTCGTTTACAAAATCCATTACAAAATCAAATTGAAATTGATCATACCTCTATAGTAATCAATGTATAATAACTCGATCTTGAAACTATTTGATAAAGAATTTAACAACTTGATATAAAATGGCCCTACCAAAGTTTAATCGAAGCCGAATCGACGTTCAACAGCAAATGGACCCGATGATTCACAATGATCGAACAAAGGTCATAAGAGATTTAACCCAAGTGAACTTGGCATGACCCAAGTGTACATGAAACCCAAATACGATCTACGCAAACTCGGCTACAACCTGTTAACGAGTGTTCGAACCCGTAAATTGTTTGACTTGAAAATGGGTCGACCCAGACTTGTCTGGCACTCAGCAATTCGGTGATTCAAATGTGAGCGACCTAGATGAACCAAACCTGACCGATCCCAACCCATGGCACTGACTGGCATAAACTTGACCTATCCGAGTCTGGCCTAGTTTGGCGTGGGTCAACCCAGATGCTGTTTGATAACCTGTTTTGACACCACTAACCATATGGCTATCCCTTATGAATGAAATCCTTTTTCTTTTTGTCAAAAAAATATTTATCAATCTATCATTTCTAAAAAACAAATTCTTTCAAACCATGTAACCCTATAAGTATCAATTTTTATATCCTATAACCAAAACCCCATACCTGATAACCTTGTAACCTATCACCTCATATTTATTAAAATAATAATCACCCCTTACTTGCTAATATTTCTTTTTCTTTTCAATATAAACTTAACAATGCTGCGATAAGAGAGTGGACATAATTTAAATATCAAACATACTAATTTCTATAAAAAGAACTCATATTTTCAAACCCTATAGCCCCATATCCTATAATCTTGTACCTTATAACCCCATACTCTATAATCTTGTAACCTATAACCCCATATTTATTAATATAATAATCACCCTTCACTTCCTAGCATATGTTTTTTTCCTTTAAAGTGTTGTAAGCTTCAATAAGAAAAGTGCCTACTGTTATTATGATAAACTACTTCCCCCTTTCATAACAGTGTATTTGTATTAGTACATAAATAATATTTTCCTCTTACTTTGCAAAAAAAAAGCAAAATAATATTAATTAAAGTTTTAGGTAAATTATATTGATTATTTTAACTAATAAAATAAACTTAAATGAATAAAAACAACCAATAGAGATTACAAAATGGGTAAAAAGATTTAAAATAAGAATAATTTTTTAGGACACCTGAAAAAAACTAAAATACTTCCTCCGTTCTGTTTTAAATGAAACATTGGATGAAATGACACTATTCATTGATCAATTTTGACTCCAATTTATCGCCATTACATAAAGAAAAACATAGACAAGTGGGATCTTGTTAGATTCGTCTCGATACATACTATCAAATTATAACTTTTTCATATTTTTTACGTGTGCACAACTAAAGATTTTAATGATTAAAGAAGCGGGTTGGGTTGCGTGAAAAAGCAAACGTTTCATTTAAAACAGAACGGAGGAAGTATAAACTATATTGTGAGACACATGAAGTACTCTCTTTCTCTTTTTTTAGTTGCTGCATTTGTTTTTTCACAGTTTACAAGATGCAACTTTAAACGCCAATATCTTGAGTTACATATATGATAAAATTATAAAAATTACTCCCTCTGCTTTTATTTATTTGCTACATTGTTGGTGCGCGGTTTTCAAGACGTTAAATAACCCTTAATATCTCTTTTTCGTTTAAGTAAAAATTATAAAAATTTGATATTACGAATCTACACATTGAGACGAATCTAACAAGACCACACATGACTATATTTTTACTTATAAAAAATCAAAATAATCAGTCAAAGTTAATGGCTCATTTCCCAAAACAACAATGTAGCAAATAAAAAAAAACGGATGGAGTATATATTTGGAAAATACAAATTGGGATTAATCAAACAAGATCCAACATAACTATGTTTTTTCGTATGTATATAAACTTAAACACAGTCAAAGTTATTATGTAAATAGTGCCCACGGTCAAAATATAGCAAATAAAAAAAACGAGTAATATAGAGTAGTTAATTCTAGCATCAAATGGTTTGACTTTTGACACCAAACTTGATACATACTTCATAATACTCTGTCCGAATTTTGATAAGATTCACGCGAGCTAAGCATTAAAAATGTTTCATTAATCATTAGTGGTAATAATTATTTTATTGTATTAGTCAATTCAAGCCTCCTAATTAATCATACATCATTAGTGGTAAAAATTAACTTGCTGTGAGTCTGTGACTAAATATGTAAATATTGATATCCACACTTATGATGGGGGTATCCACACATTAATATTTACAACTAAATATTATTTATACCAGTTGTACTACTATATATGTACAATAATTAAAGTGATATTTAAAAATTGTGTTTGATAACCGTTATTAGTTTTTTATACCAAATAAACATTTAATATTTTCTTAGTGAGAGTTTCTGGTGACAGAAAAGATTTTCAAAAGTTTCTATAACTCAGAGTTTCATCGACGACGTAAATAGTGTTGCGTTTTCTCCAAATTACCAGAGCAAGAGAGGAAGAAGGGTCTGTTTGGGGAAGCATTTTAGGTCCCTAAATTAAAAAGGTGCTAAAACAATAAGGTGCTAAAATGGATTAGAGTGTTTGGAAAGTACCTAAAATAAAATTTCAGGTAGTTAAAATGAATGAAATTGAGAAGGTAAATATTTTAACGTTTCAAAATCAGGTACCTGAAATCTTTGGAAATCTTTTTAATTTATGTTTAACTTTTAACGTTTCTCTCTCCTCTCATATTCTTCTCTACTGTTGTTGGTGTTCCCTCTGTTCCTCCATTATTTCTCAATCTTCCTTCTCGCCATTGACAATCGGGAACCTGATCTCAAATGTTCTTCTTGCATGTAAAAAGTTTCATGTTTGTCTCACGAAATTTTCTTGCAATTTTTTCTAGTGAAATAGTGCAATCTCCTTCCTGCATATTTTTCTTGCATATGAGTTTTTAGTGAAGTAGTGCAATCTCCTTCCTTCATATTAACCCAGTTTTCTCTTTGCAATTTGACGGAGCTCGGTAATTTTCTTAAACTATTCTATTTTTCATGTTACTTGCAGTTTAGTTAATGAAGATATTGTGATTTGTAGCATAAGCTTATATAAGAGAAAAATTAGGCCTATAGATTATGAATTGTATTTTATCTTTCAAAGTCGCCAAATTTATAATATAAATAAATGGTTTTAGCTGAATCTTTTTGAAGAGAAATGAACTGAGTTTTGAGATTTATGACCAGAAACTGATAGTAGCTAATTGGGTACTTGGAATTAAGTAGTATGAGAAATGAAATTTGTAATTGGAAATAGTTGGAGAAATGTGATGGGTACTAATAATTTTGTATAATTTTTTTTTTTTGAAAGAGAAAATTTCATTAATTGAAGGCCAAACGACATCTACAATAAATATTAAAGAAAAATAAAATACAATCAAACAATGTTAAATCAAATTCGTCTTTATATAAACTACATACAGGAGGGTTGCGCTGTATTGCTCGATCTGCTTCATAATAATATTGTTTATAGTTAGGTCTTCAATCAAAGTTTATCTCTACTTCCATTGAATGTAGGGAGAAAATGATTTGTTATTATATTTCTACACATAATATGATATTACATATATAAAGATATTCGTTTAATAATTGCTTACGGAATATATATAAGTTTCCCAATGAAGGTATTTTACATATAAAGTGAGAGATAATTTTAAAAGTATTTATGTTGTTTGGCGCGGGCGCGGATGTGTCGTCGTGCACCGCGCCCGGCCAAAGATAAAATTTCTCCTACTCTCTTTTACAATAAACAAGTATAATGGAAGTAGGGGTCGTATCCACAGGGAAACGGGGACGAGTTTATATTCAGCGTGATTCAAAACCTAGATTAAGCTAAGGGCCGAGAAACCTAATAATAATAACAAAGGGGGGTTTCAAGTAGATTATAACTAAACTACAACTAACTAACATATAAACAAAATGAGAAATCAATTATAGGAAGGATCTTGAATCCGATTAACATCCACTTCAATTCATTATCGATCATTTAACCTCGACTCTAATTATTTCCATAATTATCTATTGTCGAGAATTAATCTCGTGTTCTCCTTATTCCTAGTTGAATAGCACGATCAGCGTGACTATAAAACTCTAACTAAAGGATAACCTAGTCCGATCTGCGTCTAAATTCAATCCGATAGCAGCACTAAACACAGAGAACCAATAGACCTGCTAACGTCATACAAGCGATAAACATTCAACAGTTGATTCAATTTCCCCAAGAAATAACCAAGATGATCTGCATCTAAGCTACTCCCTAGTTTGCTACCATTTGATAAAAGAATAAAACAATCCGATTCTATTCTTAAATCTAGCATTAGATTAATTACACAATCAAACTAGTAATATTCCTAGCATAATCATGCAAAAATCATAGAAAGCAAGCATAGAAATTAAACCATAATCAAAGGAAATAAATAGATAAGAAAGATCTCACAATAATGCTTGAAGCTCCATATTAATCTCGTTCAAGAACGGTTCAAGCTACAATCGGCATAGCATAAGCCAATCCCATAATTGAAATCTTCATAAACTAAACTAGAAAATAAAAACTAAAAAGAGAAGACAACAAGAGAGGAGTGGAGTTTTGGAAACTCCATCCCCTTGTGGCTGCTGCCCCCTAGGTCTAAAAACAAAGTTTAGTATTTATACTAAGGCTCAAAAGTCAGCCGACATTTAGACCGACCTAGGGGTCGCGAGGTGCGATACAGGTCGCACCGTGCGATGAGCTACTGCCTTCGCAACGAGCTGAAGAGCTGTGCCAAAACCACGCGAGTCGCACCGTGCGAGATTCCTCGCGAGGTGCGAGATACAGTCGCGAGGTGCGACCATGCTCGCGAGGTGCGAGCCGCCGGGCGTGCGATGGGCGCCGGGCGAGCCGGGCCGGCTGGGCGTGCGATGGGCGATGCTTCGAGCGCCGGGCAGGCTGGGCGAGCGTTGGACTATGATGCTGCCGGGCGCCGGCACACGATGGGCGATAGAAGATGGAGCGCCGGGCTGCGATGGCTCACGATGATGGAGCGGGCTGGGCGGGCGGCTTGCGGTGCTCACGAGAGCTTGGCTTGGCGAGCTCGTCGTGATGCTTAGGCTTGCGGTGATCACGAGTGCTTGGCTCGGATCAAATGCACTTCACCTTGGAAGCTCGGAATGCATGACATTAACACAACTTATATCTCAAAACTCCGAACTTCCGCTAAGGATGATTTTTATGCAACCTTAACAATTACGAACAAATCCCTTAGCAATGTGCACCTAAAATACCACAAGAACATCGTATAACTTGAGCGCATCAAATACCCCCCCACACTTGAACTTTACTCGACCTCGAGTAAACTCAAAATGAGGATCACCAAATGAATCATCGCCCAAGCTATCGAAACCAACCTACACTCCCCATCAACTACATCATCATCATCACATCTTAACAAAATACGCTCAAAAACCTAAACGTAAGGGAAGATGATTCCCCCACACTTAGATTCGAGCTCACCTGAAAAATAAAAAGACGCGACAACAATAATCACCAAACGACAACCAAAATGTGAGCTCAAATCCCGAAGGATCTCAAAGGAATTGAACTCACTCCAACGCCACAATCAAAATGACAACTCGCCTAAAACCTCAAAAAGATAAACTAAAACTACTACTACTACAACTAATTTAGAATAGCAAGCCATGGAACAAAGACAAAAAGAAATATACTCCATGCTTACTCCCAAAAACAAACAATCAACCCAAAAGAATGTGAAAGCCAACTTTAAATAGATCTTCACAAAACAAAGGATGAATTCACTAACCCAACCCGAAAACGCTTTCAACCTTATGACACCATCTCCGGCAAATGAGTTTTCAAAGTGTATAATTCTCTCTTAATCTCTCATTTTGCCTAGGAGCCCTTTCGGGTTTTCATCCTAGCTTCTCACTTTTTTTTCATCTCACCATCTTACCCGCTCAATATAAGCCACTTTTTTGCATAAGTTGCCCTTTCGGGTTTTCAACCTATCCGGGCCCCCATTTTTGCCTGAGTCGCCCACCCTTGTGGGTTTTCAACTCAGCGGGTTTCATTTCATCACTTTTTTTTTTTTTTTTTTATTCTTTTTCAATTTTTTTTTTTTTTTTCATTTCCATTTTTTTCATTTCAAATTGAAAGTAATATACACAACATAGATACATGAGAATGAGAATACCCTCCCCCCTACTTAAACTACACATTGTCCTCAATGTGTCGACAATTAGAAGAAAAGTAAACTGAAAATGGGGGAAGAAAATCGAAAATCGGGTAAATCGAAGATCGAATGCTCAAAACTCATGACCAAACAATCCGTCAAACTCAAATTTCTTAACAACACCAACTCAAATCTCATAAATCAACTCACAAACCTCTCCCTCGAATCACTCAAACAAATGACAAGCTCAAAAGTTTTGAATTTGTGAGATTTGCACCTATCTTAAGAGATCGAAAAGATACATTAACAATCTCAATCCTCTAGTGTACCAACTCCTAGCTATTGAAGTCCTCCCAACGGATTTTCTTTTGTGGATTTTGGTTCCAAGTGGATGAAGATTGGTTGTGGATCTTTTTAGTGGGTGGGTGGTGGGTGAAAGAAAATTTGTTGTGGTGGTGGAAATTTGATGAAAAATAAAGAGAAAGAAAGAAAATAAAGGGGTCTCGGGTTGCCTCCCGAGAAGCGCTGTTGTTTAAAGTCGTGAGCTCGACTTAATACCTTAAGCTTAATCATTGGGTTGTGCTCCATGTGTGACAATGGTGGTTCCATGTCAATCTCCACTTCAAGTACCTGCAAAATTGATTGAGAAGAACTCTTGCAATGCATCGTTAATACCTAGCTTACTACAACATGGTTGAGCATATAACATCTGATTATATCCCAAACCTAGCATAAAGGCAACAACAAACATCAACTAGTAGTACTCCTAGCTAACCCATGTCAAGACCATTAATATAAATGTTTAAAGCTAGACAATAACCAAGATATAAAGTATGAGTCAATCAACCATTCCCAAGAGAGTTTAAGCAACAAGTTCCATGCTTCTTGTCCAAAATACAAAAGTGAAATACATAGAGCTCAATGGAAGATGAAAACTAGAAACTAAAACAAAAAGGGAATTCTTTATATGAGTGGCCAACCAAAAACAAAGAGCACAAGCAATACCATCCAAAAATCACACTAAATACAAACAAGTAACACCGGTTCCCCGGCAACGGCGCCAAAATTTGGCGCGGGCGCGGATGTGTCGTCGTGCACCGCGCCCGGCCAAAGATAAAATTTCTCCTACTCTCTTTTACAATAAACAAGTATAATGGAAGTAGGGGTCGTATCCACAGGGAAACGGGGACGAGTTTATATTCAGCGTGATTCAAAACCTAGATTAAGCTAAGGGCCGAGAAACCTAATAATAATAACAAAGGGGGGTTTCAAGTAGATTATAACTAAACTACAACTAACTAACATATAAACAAAATGAGAAATCAATTATAGGAAGGATCTTGAATCCGATTAACATCCACTTCAATTCATTATCGATCATTTAACCTCGACTCTAATTATTTCCATAATTATCTATTGTCGAGAATTAATCTCGTGTTCTCCTTATTCCTAGTTGAATAGCACGATCAGCGTGACTATAAAACTCTAACTAAAGGATAACCTAGTCCGATCTGCGTCTAAATTCAATCCGATAGCAGCACTAAACACAGAGAACCAATAGACCTGCTAACGTCATACAAGCGATAAACATTCAACAGTTGATTCAATTTCCCCAAGAAATAACCAAGATGATCTGCATCTAAGCTACTCCCTAGTTTGCTACCATTTGATAAAAGAATAAAACAATCCGATTCTATTCTTAAATCTAGCATTAGATTAATTACACAATCAAACTAGTAATATTCCTAGCATAATCATGCAAAAATCATAGAAAGCAAGCATAGAAATTAAACCATAATCAAAGGAAATAAATAGATAAGAAAGATCTCACAATAATGCTTGAAGCTCCATATTAATCTCGTTCAAGAACGGTTCAAGCTACAATCGGCATAGCATAAGCCAATCCCATAATTGAAATCTTCATAAACTAAACTAGAAAATAAAAACTAAAAAGAGAAGACAACAAGAGAGGAGTGGAGTTTTGGAAACTCCATCCCCTTGTGGCTGCTGCCCCTAGGTCTAAAAACAAAGTTTAGTATTTATACTAAGGCTCAAAAGTCAGCCGACATTTAGACCGACCTAGGGGTCGCGAGGTGCGATACAGGTCGCACCGTGCGATGAGCTACTGCCTTCGCAATGAGCTGAAGAGCTGTGCCAAAACCACGCAGGTCGCACCGTGCGAGATACAGGTCGCGAGGTGCGACCATGCTCGCGAGGTGCGAGCTGCTGGGCGTGCGATGGGCGCTGGGCAGGCTGGCTGCTGGGCGTGCGATGGGCGATGCTTCGAGCGCTGGGCAGGCTGGGCGAGCGTTGGACTATGATGCTGCTGGGCGCTGGCACACGATGGGCGATAGAAGATGGAGCGCTGGGCTGCGATGGCTCACGATGATGGAGCGCTGGCTGGGCAGCTTGCGGTGCTCACGAGAGCTTGGCTTGGCGAGCTCGTCGTGATGCTTAGGCTTGCGGTGATCACGAGTGCTTGGCTCGGATCAAATGCACTTCACCTTGGAAGCTCGGAATGCATGACATTAACACAACTTATATCTCAAAACTCCGAACTTCCGCTAAGGATGATTTTTATGCAAACCTTAACAATTACGAACAAATCCCTTAGCAATGTGCACCTAAAATACCACAAGAACATCGTATAACTTGAGCGCATCATTGTTACTCCATTTTTTAATACATTATAAATTAGTGTCGATATATATATATTAATACTTAAAAAATTAAAATAATTAATCAACTTATGCACCTAGTTTTGCCAAACATGTTACTAATCAATTACCTTATAAGTTTTAGCACCTTATTAGTTTCAGCTTCTTTTCAGCTAGTATTGCCAAACATACCCGAAGTCTACAAATGAAATTTGAAGTCGGTAAAAAAAATTAAACTACAACTACTTTTTTTTTATATAATTTAGTTCATTGCATTAATAACTCATAATAGAGTTAAAGGCATACATTGAAGTGCCAAGACTACAACACCTTGAAACACAAATACAAAAAAACGCCAAACCAAAACGCTTCAGACAAACCAAAGACCCCTCAACAATATCACCACTGGACGAGCAAGAAATAGTACAATAGCCACATCAAAGAACCGAGAAACACCCAAGCTTACCGACTGAAAAACATCAATCTAAGACAACATCAAACAAAATAACAAAAGAACTCATGAACTCCTTAAGACGATTTTGAATCAATGACACCAAATTAGCCATTGGGATAACCCTCTACACCGCCTCTTTGATACTTGAACCCCATTAATGTTGGGGAAAGGTGACATCAATATTAATGTTGAATTGAAGCTCACAAATGAAATTTAAATTTAAACTTAAAGTGATTTCAAATTTTCATTTGAAATTCAAATAAAAAAATACTCTCATTACAATTGCATAAGAAAAGTGATGTAATAATAAAGATACTACCATAAGAGAACTCTATACACAAAGTGTTGTAAGCTTCAATAAGAAAAGTGCATACTGTTATTATAATTGTCTACTCCATTTCATAGCACTCTAATTTTATTAGTACATAAATGATTTTTCCTTTTACTCTGTAAAAAAGAGTAAAATAGTATTAATTAAAATTTTAGGTAAATTATGCTGATTGTTTCAGCTAATAAAATTAACTTAAATGAACAAAAACAACCAATAGGGATTACAAAAAGGTAAATAATTCAGATAAAAATATATAAAATAAGAACCATTTTTAAGGACATCTAAAAAAATTAAAATATGAATTATATTGTGACACACAGGAATCAATCTAGAGTAGTTAATATTAGCATCAAATGGTTTGACTTTTGACACCAAACTTGATACATACTTCATAATACTGTGTCCAAATTTTGATAAGATTTACACGAGCTAAGCATAAAAAATGACATCATTAGTAGCATTAATTATTTTATAGTATTAGTCAACTCAAGCCTCCTAATCATACATCATTAGTGATAATAATTAACTTGGGGTGGCTAAATATATATAAAGATAGATATACACTTATGGGAGACAAGACCTTCTAAATAAATATAGACATTCTCATATTGGAAGAATACTACTATTATATGAGGAAAACTTACTCATAGGGTGATAGGGATGAGTAGGGTACATCACTAAACACGTAGAGATTATCTACTTCACTTGATGTCGCATCTAGTATAACGACTAACAAGTTAACAAAGAATTAAAGAACAATCGACACATTTCACTAATAATGTGTTAGCTATAGCCACAGGTAGAGGATAAAGGTTTTTATTATCTTTAGGAGAGAAAATATAGAATACAGAATAATAGAGACAGTTTTTAATTATAGGATTTATATAATACCCTTCTAATTAACCTAAACAGAATAGGCCTAAGCTGAACCCAAAACATGATGGGCCTGAGCGAGACCCCCGTTCTTGGTTAATCCTAACGCCGGATAATTTAAGACATACTTCAACACAAGTATTTTTTGTATCTTCGCCTTACTCACTCTTATTAACAATGCATGATTGTTAATGTTCAAGCCTATCTCAGAGCTCAAACTCAATTTAATTTGAAATCCATGACACATGATCAAATTAATTATACAGGTGATTAATTGAAAATTTACGTTATTTATATAGAAAAACTTTGTAAATTACCGCAATGAATTTTTTTCATTTACATAGAAACACTATGTAAATATATATAATTTTTTTTTTTTTTTGATATTATAGTTTATAATTGAAATATTTAAGGCTAAGTATCTCAACTCGTGCGAAATAAAAAAAAAACAATCATATAAGGTGGTATAAATTCTTATAGCCAATAAAAAATATTTATGTTATTGAATTGGATCAAACTATATATTAGAGTCCACTATCATAGACCCATGCGATATAGAGGCCAAAACAAATGAATGGAAGTTAAGTCGTAAGGTTTCATAATTACACTATACTTATAACTAGTTTTTGAAGTCCGTGTGATGCAAGGGTCATTATTTTTATGTGGTAGAGAATTATAATCATATGTCATTATGTGTCATAATAAGTAACATAAACTATATATTTCTTGTATTTCATTTCGTTATGTACACAATTCTTTTGATTTATGAGATGTTTTCAAACTTAAAATATTAATGATTGACATTGAAAATAACAAAATTATTTTAGTCAGGATTATCAAATTCTTAGGTAATTTAGTAAACCTGGACTCTAATTTTCCTTTATCTTTGCCAGTATGAATTTTTTATTTAATCTAAAATTTATTTGAGGAATTAAACATGTCACCTCCACACTCTTTATGATCTTCTCTTAGAGAGAGAGGTAGGAACCACTGAAAACTAACTTTAAGCTGAAAATTTAAAACCGACCCTTTTTGCTCATTCTACAAATTTATTGCTCATTTTATGTTTTTCCTCATTTAAGAAACTTTTACTCATTTTAGAAAACTTTCACTCATTTAAAGAAGTTTTTGCTCATTTTACAAACTTTTGTTTATTTTATGTTTTTGCTCATTTTAAGAAATTTTTGCTCATTTTAAGAAATTTTTGCTCATTTTACAAATTTTTGATCATTTTATGGTTTTGCTCATTTTAAGACATTTTTGCTAATTTTTTCTTTTTGCTCATTTTATGTTGCACTTTTCAGTTTTCAGATTAAGGAGTGGTTTTCACGTGATCTTGGCTTCAATGGTATAATGGAAGTAATATACTCGTACTATGGTTCATATTTCTCATAATTCTACTCTTGTTATAATTCATATTTTATTGTTTATAAGTTGTATAAATAAACCATTTTCCAACATCTAATAATTTACATTATATTAGGTTGTACAAGTATAAGATAAAAAAATATTATTTGAATAATATTTCGAGGAGTCTACAGTGGTATATAATAAAATAATAATATTTTAAATGATGTAAAAATTTATACTCAACTTACATAGTATAATATTCTAATGTTGTTTATTTAAAATCAAACGCTATTTCAATATTGTCATGATCTAAAACTCTAATATATATGTAATTTGTTCTCTATATAACTTTTTTTTTTTGAAACCATATATTGTACTTTTATTTAGTGTATATATATATATATATACCAAAAGTTATAATACTCAATGGTATCATCAGGTTTTTAGATAATATGCTGAAAATCAAACTCTACTTTTTCTTTATAATTCTAAGACTCTTATTTTTACCATAATTAATGCACTTACTTCTCATTATATTAAATTCATATTCTTTTTAAACTTTTTTTTTGATATATGATCCAACACATAGGTTAAAATAAAACATTAGATATATGTTACCATTAATTTAAAAATTTATATTTTTATACGTTGTAAGCACTCTCCAATAGTGTAAAAATTATATTGCAAATGAATTTTATTTTGAATCTCATTTCAAGCACCCTCCAATGGTATAAAAATTAATACAACGAATTAGGTAGCGAAAGTTATAATCAGTTAACATATTACGATATTTTAGGTTGTTTATGCAAACCAAACTCTTATTTTCCCTTATCCAAAGCTCCTTACATATATTTATATCTATATAAAATTCAACATTTAAAAACTTAAAATCAAATATAATGACATGGTATGCATATGTGGCACCCTCTAAGCTCTCAAAATCTTGAAGAGCTTTCTATTAGACCTGGACATGGGCCGGGTCGGGCCTGTTCAATGGCTCGGCCCGCGGGCTTGGGGCAATGGTGCGCCTGACCGGGCCCAAGCCCATGAGTGGCGGACTGTGTCGGGCCTGAAATTTTCATATTTTGTCCACGGGAGGGCCGGGCTCGTGCCTCCTGCGGGCCTGGCCCGTGTTTTATGTTGTTTTTTTTGGATTCTTGGCAGTTTTAAACTAAAAATCAATGAGAAGGGCGTTCGACCCACGAGCCATATAGGCGGGCTCGTGTCGGGTCGAGCCTGAAATATAATTTCTTGATCGTGGCAGGCCCACAACCTACGTAGCGGACAACGAGTCGGGTTGGGCCTCGAGCGGGATCGGACCGGGCACCGCCTGTACTCTCTATTCTCGTGAAAAGTTCATCTTATATATATTTAGATTTGATGATATTAATTTAGTTCATCTTATAAATAAATTAATGTTTTCTCTAAAAAATAATTTGATTTTTCTGAACTATGTTATTATGTTATTGTTGAGTTTCTTTATTTCTCTTAGTTTTCAGTTAGAAATAGTAATCCAGTTTGATTGTAAATTAAATTGATTATCATCGATAACGCGGATTATTTGCTTTTGAAAATCCCCTCCTTTGTATGCACGCGTTTTATTATGGGACAAATCAATAACATGTTCCTTCTTATAAGCTGGATAAGTATATAACATATATGGATCTGGTTTGAAAGTATACATCAAATTCTATTTAGGTTCCGAAATTCTAATTATTCTTATTTATACATGTAAATTTGGGATTAGCTATTATATATGATATTCTTTATTATAATTCTTATTCCTTATGTTCTATACTCAATATCAAATAAATACATTTATGTAATTGATAATTTTCTACTTTATTAGTTTGTATTGAATGCAGACCTTCTTAAAGAATAAAGATAATACTTTATTTCATACTTCCTTGACAAGCTAAGAAATACTTAAATAATAAGATTGCAATAATTTTTAAGACACGGTCAACACTCGCAAAAAAGCCTTAGTTCTATCATTGTCGTATAATTGTTAGCCCTAGTGTAACAAAATTAAAACTAGTTGTAGTATTGATTAATATGAGATTAAAGTGATGAAAATACTCTAAAGTCAAGTGATATTAATTAAACCATTCTTAATCATTTCTTCAACCACTCCCTAGCTCCTGATGAATCTATATAAACGACTTCACCCTTTGCAGTTCTCCACACAATTAAGACAAGGAACACACTGTTGTCATTGTTAAGCTGTCAACTCTCTCTAGCTCTTTGTGCAAACTAACTCATTCATTCCACCATGAAAGAGTGGAAAGGCAGTATGTTTCATTTTATTACATCTCATGTTCATATTATATATTTATTTATTTATTATCTACTGTGGATGTGTTTAATTGCTGCCTAATGTAATTACGTACGTGGTCATATTCTACCATGAATTAATGATGAAAATAACATTCAGGAAACTACAGCTTCGACTTCACTGATCCAAGTAAACCAGTTCGAACATTCAGATCAAGAAGGCCTTGCCACTTCATCTTCGAAATTGAATCGTATGATGAGCTTGTGGCATCACTTAAAAAAGCCAATAAGTTATCATTCGAGACACCAGAATTTTCTACTGGGAACGAGAAATGGTACTTCCTTGATCTCTAAATAATAGCTAGGGCCTAGGGCACATATATACTTGAGTTAAAAAGATTCCGAATCATACTTCAGTGCGTTAATTTTTTTTTACATGTTTATCAGAGTGGTACGGTGTAGGTTTTTTCTAGACTGAATTAATCATTGTTTCGTTAGGTTGATGGTAGTAGAGGATACGTTTGACGTAATACTCCATCCGTCCCATAATATAGTTCCCGTTTTATTTTTCACGGTCAAACTTTAAAACTTTTGACCAGATATTCTCATTGATATATACAAAAAAAAATATACTAATGTGAGATCTTGTTAGATTCGTCTGATCAATGTGTAGTTTTATAATATCAACATTTTATAACTTTTATTAATATACGTAACTAAAAATATTGATGGTCAAATATACATATTGGAGACCGTGTAAAAATAAATGAGAACTATATTACGACGGATGGAGTATATGATAGCAGGCTATATATAATATATGCACTTGTCTTGTTTTTGCACGACTTCAGTTTGGTTTTATGTCAATCCAACCACATTTTTTGTTGTATTCACATAAGAAGATAGGGGATACTAATGTCATGAAAGCATTCAGCATTACATTCTAGAAAAAAAAATATATATTTCTTTCGTTCTTTATTAATTGCTACATGTAGGGGGGCACATTTTTTAAAAAATATTCCCTCCGTCCCATAATATAATGCTCACATTCCTTTTTTGGTGTTCCAAATTGTTGTGCCTATTTTCTTTTTTGTCAATTTGTTTGGACTAAATTATCCTTAATTTCTACACAAACTTTCCAAAATACCCCTACTTTTCTCTCAAAACATGTGACCCATTTATTGTTTTACACCATTCCAAGGAACATTTATTGTCGTTTGATTTTGTTTAAAGGAAAAAGAAAATAAATAACTAGTTTCAATACAAAAGTATCAAAAAAGCACTTCATTAAATATTTTTTTTTGAAAATCCTAACACTCATTCCATTTTCCTTAATTCGCGTGAAAAATGAGAAGTAAGCACTATATTATGGGACGAAGGGAGTAGGTAAGAAATATATATAAATAAAAGATGGATTCATGTAATGAGGAGAGAGATAGAGATAACATATTACCAAAAATGAATATATAGCCATTAATAAGAAACTTCTAAATAAGAGAAATGTAGCAATTAATAAAAAAACAAAGAAAGTATTAAAAAAATGGGTCCGGGCTTTCCAAGAAAGAGGAAATGAGTTGGATCACTTGCAAGCCCTTGATCCTGTTGGATGATCATACAACTCCTTTTCTCAAATGACAAGAAAAAAAATTAGAAACTCGTTCAGCCAATCAAGTTTTACAATATTAGCTATCTTGTTGCCACCTTGAGAATATTTACCGCTACGTACTAGCTAGTAGTGTAGTATTAAACATGCTTATTAATCTTCTTCGTGCGTGATAAGATTCTTTGGTTTGTATAATTTACTGATCTACTATTTGCTTCTAATTGATCAGGACTATGTGCTTCTATCCTGAAGGGAATGTGGCAAAAGGTGGTAGAGGGTACATCTCCATGTACGTAAAGAGGCAAAAGAATAATGCCGGTCGAAACAAAGAAATTAATGTGGCCATCAAATTTTTCATATTAGATCAAACTAGTGGTGAATATCTAGTCATTGAAGGTACGCTAGCTAGTTCTACTTTGGGAACAATAATGCAATAACTCCACACAAAGGAGCGTATTAATCCTACACCCAGGTGTATTGTACACCTTCACATTCACCTGCATCATGTGCTTAGAACATGAGTACATGGGTAGAAAATATAAGAGGTTGTATTTTTTTGGCAGATGTAGAAAATTTTCTTAATATAATACTTCAAGACATTGATGATCAAGGTTATGCTTTGAAAAACATAAGAGTTAAATATAAAAAAAAAAAAGTATATATGCTATTATAACTTTTTGGCCCCTCTTATGGCCATGGACCTTGAGTAATTGGCGTGCAAATCAAACCTCAAAATTCAAGAGCCAGGAAAAACCTGATATTTGCATATCATATCATCAAGACCTTGCAATATGCATTTCACCCACTCGTATTCTATTTACATCCTTGTGGAATCTAATACTAATATTTTTAGCTATGTAAACATAAAAAATTATAAATTATTGATAGTTTTGAAATGCATGTCTTTTGTTTGACATTAAGTAACAAGTTATCCAACAAGTGAGATAGAGGGACTGCAAGCTATCTGTTAGCCAAAAGAATTTAATCTTAGGGAGTTTGCAAATTGGTTTGACTTTGAAATTAGCAAACCCAAAAATCAACATCTAATAAATAAAATATATAGAGGAGACAAAAATAAAAATAAAAAGAGAGTGAGTAGAGTTTTTGCTGTCAAGAGGACTCAACCTCCTAACCACTTAAACTTTTCACCAAGTTATTAAGCACTAAGCCAACAGTTTCCTTCAAGTCCATAATGACCTCATTTAATATATAAACAGAATATTGCAGGGTCGGGCCTTTGCAAGCCCCTTGTGTGGCTTCGTCCCATGGAGCTGACACAGATCTGTAGATGTGTTTCACTTATTTCAGTATGAAGAAAGTATATGTGTACCGAAATATAATAATGTGTGACATGCCGCATGCAGATTTGGGAGAAAAGCATTTTGACGCTCGCGGTAAAGAATGGGGAATTGCGCAAGCTCTCGAGTCCAATCATTTTAAGAATTCAGACAACGGGTTTTATGTTGACAACAGTTGCACCATTGGGGCTGAGATTTCTATTACGAGCACTGAACCTCATTACTCAAAGATGTCTCATGTCAACACCATATCAAGAAGTACATTTAATATTATCAAACTAGGACCTTTCGATAACAACACTCCTGAACCAGTGGATTCTAATATCACATTTGTTACTAGCTTCGACGGCGAACCTTACACTTGGTGCGTATTAATGAAAATTATCTTCCCACTTTGCTCAAAAATAAGTATTCTGATCCGTGCTACTCCCTCCGTCCCTAAATAGACTTTTCATTTCTAATTTTGACACTATTCATAAGTAAGGAAAATCCACCAAATTTTTTTCCAATATGAAAGAAAAAACATAGTCATGTGGGATCTTGTTTGATTTGTCTCATTATATACATTAAGAAAATCAAACTTTTATAGTTTTTACTATCATGCAATTAAAGATATTAATGATATAAAATGTGCATTGGCAAACCTGAAAAAGGAGAAATGGGGAGTCCATTTAGGGACGGAAGGAGTACATACAAGTACATTATAATTATCGTTTTTCTAACCTATACACCTATAATTATTACTATTTGCACTTGTTTTTTTGTACGGTATATTTTCTTTAACTTTAGCTTGACATATTATATGTAGGAAACTACAATTGTATCGTGAAGGATTTGGATCGGGAAATGGCAGTCATTTTTCCCTATATTTGGTACTTGTGGACAATGACAAGCTCTCAAATGGAAGCAGCATGCTTGTTAATTTTGAGCTCAGTCTTTTAAACAAATATACAGGAGCATACGCTAATGAAAAAACTTGTAAGTTCATCTTTTTAAAATTGCATGCTCAATTTTCTTTACCCTAATTATATTAGTATTATATATGTACATTTCATTTATCCTTCACACAATTGCTTACTGTTATGTGTCTTTGGAAACAAGTACATCGATCCAAGACATACTTTTAGACATACTTCTCAAATATATAGCCATTGTACTTGGATGAATATTGAGAGAAATGCAAGAATCAAGGCTAGTCTAGTTGGTTGGATGCCCTCCTTCGGTCCTTCCACCCTTGTGCGAAGGGTTTGATTCTTCCCCCCTGCAAAGTGTAGTCCCCCAAAATTATTAAATCTTCATCTTCCATTAAAAAATTGTTAACAGAAATGCAACGATAGACAAAGGCGTCTCCATTAAAATTATTAAATCTTTATGCATATTAGTTTAGGAATTTTCAGTTTTCATCCTTTACACATCAATTTTTTTTCTTGCAGTGCTTGACTGGTTCACTCATACTAAGGTTTCATCTGGTTTTCCTGAATTTATCAAAGGAAGCGAAATCTTTAGTTCGTCGAACAGGTTTTTCGAAGGAGGAAGTTTGGATGTGAAAGTTCATTTTAATTCCATCTTCATACTCGACGATGCTGAAGGTTAAGATGGTCATAATCCACCATCTATAAAGCAATACATTGCTTGCTCACCATTTAGTGGCTTTTTCATTAATTTCCGGTTTATAATAACATAGGCAAATATATGTTTGAGATATTGTTTTTGTTTATCACAGAATTATATGAAAGTTGGGTCCAATCTCAATACAAAAAGTTTGATGAAAAAAAGTAACAGATAGAATAAACAAACTTTGAAATTACTATTCTACTAATTGAGATTGGATCACTTTCATATATACTCGAGATAAACTGATAATTTCTTACCATAATATTTGCCTTATCGTTTGTATTTTATTTGGAAGTGTGTTTTAATTTCTTCTTGGCTTGAATTTTTAATGAATTATTACATAATGTTTGTTAAGATCTGAGTAAATTGTTTTTGCTAAACTATTATTATTTATCGCCATTAGAAAAATGAAAAAAAAAAAAAAAAAAAATCGACGTCACGTAATTGATGGAAGATCAAACCGAAAAAAGCTTAATCCGACTTGTCGTTGATAGCCAAAAGAACTTGATCCAAAAACAAAACAAAAGATGGAAGTAGCAATATTGTGCCATCATATTCATAAGATTACCATTTGAAACAATTCATCAGTAGTTTTCTCGTCATATAAGCAAGAAAGTACTTTCGTTTACTCTAAAATAACAAGCATGTACACTGTTGGGTTAATATGGCCCAAATTTTATTTGGTCCAACTTAACAACAAAAAATCCATACTATCTAAGTATGTCGTTGATTTGCTTTGATCATCATGATTTATCTAAAAATCAAGAGAAATCATTTGAGGATAAATCTGGGCATATGTCGGCAAAATTAAGTCTTGGTAATGGAGAGTTCTAGACAAATCATGATATTTGGAGATCATATTTGGCAACTTACAACACCCACATAGCACACTTAGGGTTTGTTCTCTTCGGCATAAAACAACCGAATCGAACTGAACTGATTGCAATTGAACTGAACTGAACTGATTGCAACTGAATTGATCTGAACTGAATTGAACTGAACTGAACTGAATGGAACTGAATTAAATTAAATTATAACTAATAGTAATGATAATAATTTAGCTTTCATTAATTAATAAATATAAATTAATAAATAAATAATAGTAATAACAATATTAATATAATGTAATTAGCAAAATCATACAGAAAAAAATTAATTAGAAAAATAATAATTAGCAATATTAAAATAATAATAATAATATTATTAATATTAATAGTAATAATAATAATTATTATTATTATTATTATAATAATAATAATAATAAATTAATATTATTATTATTATTATTGTAATAATAATAATAATAAATTAATATTAATATTAATATAAATAATAGTAATGGTAATAGTAATAGTAGTAGTAATAATAATAATAATTATTATTATTGTTATTATTATTATTATTATTATTATTATTATATTATATTATATTATTAATATTAATGATACAATAATCGTAATTGTAATAATAATTATTATTATTATCATTGTTTTATTATCAGATAAATAATTAGGAACTGAACTGAACTGAATTGAATTGAACTAAACTTAACTGAACTGATTGAAACTGAAAATAAGCTGGGGAGAACAGGCCCTTATATATAGGGGTGTTGGGTAACATTTGGGGCAATCCACCATTAACTCACCCACATTCCTCCAATGTTTCATACGGCTCCGATCCTCTTATACACTCTAAAAGTGCTCCTCCTACATAATATTTCTGCTTAGAGAGATATTACCTACAATGTGTAGGTTTCGTTAGCTCCGTAATGGAGATTCGGCTCTCTAAGATATTATGAGATCGGAGATTTCCTACAACACACAATCTCCTAATCCACTATCTTTTTGTATTACTCCCACTGAGTCTATATTATAGCGAGAGTTCTATTTGTACTACTCACCCTAATAAGTTTCAGGTGATTCTTGTACTCTCCTATTTTCATATAGTGGAGTTTAGGTACTCGTCGTCCGTGGGTTTTTTGCCTCTACTTGAGGATTTTCCCATGTTACTACTCTTCTTGCCACATATATTTCCAACTCTATTATTTTTCTCAATCTCTACATCTTTTATTTGCTTCTGCTACGCACTCACAACCCTAACATATACAATACACAATGCAAATGCCATACACAATGTAAATCCAAATGATATATTTTTGTCACTGCTCTTCTTCATATTCTTGGTCATACGGGTATTCTTTTCACCTTAAATTTTTGTTTTACGGAAAAAATTAGTTTAGATAAGTTTTAATAAATTTAAACAAGTTCCAATAAGTTGTAAAAATAAGATACCAATATGTTCCACTAAGTTATATTTCTTTTTAATTAAATCTTGAAATCCTTAACTTATGCCTTGTAGCATAGGTTAGAAAAGTCCAAGTATCAAATATAAACATTTGAGATAAAGTTTAGATGTATAATTTAATAATAAATAAATATAAAAGTATAAGAGTTTGAACGAAACACAAGAGATATTTACAAAATTTTGAAGACAATAGAAAAACTAAGACAGAGTACAAGAGTTTCATAAATTTTCCTTCTTTTTTTTTTTGACATCGAGAAAATTTGCATTAATGAAAACTAGAGTACAACCTAATGGTAATACAACCAAACAGAAATAAACTAACACTAGCAAGACCTTTATGAGTCCCGTACATACTTTATGAAAAACAAACTAACAATTGCGAGTCCAGTCCAAAACCAGTTTGTCTTGGGCGATGGTGGATGAGGTTGGGATACGAAATCATGTCGATCTTCGTAGTGAAATTGTCGTACATCTTCTATTAGACCGCCAATGTCCACTAGACGCTAAATCCCAAGGTCCTTGAAGAGAAACATCCTCCTGGGATTCTAATGATTCAACTAACAATGAAGTCACGTCCTTAATTTGGTGACTTCTGACCCTGTTTCGAGGGTATCCTGAGTTTAGTCACATTAGACTGAAACTCGACATAAGTGGAGGTCTTCACATGCTCCAAATCCAGTTGGAGTGCCTCCCAAAAGATGCGTTTTTAGGTGTGATGACATCTGAAGCCATCACGAGAAATTGGGGCGAGATAGATTGTAGAACATCGCCCCACTGACGCATCCGAAGATCCAACTTCACAATCCCAAATCTATAAGAACGACGCACAACAGATTTGAATTGAGAACAACCTCTCATCTGAACCAACCCTCGAATTCCTAAAGCGACATAAACCTCATGGCCAACTCCAGGATTATTGGCTCTCACCTGATTTCCTAGATTTTTCTTTGTCATAGGAAACCAAGAGCCTTGCACTTTCCACCGATCAGCACTAACGAACACCCAAGCACAACCAGACACGAAAAGGCAAGGGAAATTGGATTTGGAAGAAACATACATTAAACAAACGAAAAAAACCACCACTAGATTCATAATACCTCATTTTAAACTAGAAAAAAAAAACACTACCAGGGGAGGGGGAATGGGAGACACGACACCAGGGGGAAGGGGAAGGGAGACACGACACCGACACCACCAGGGGAGGGGGAGACTTGACTCGAAACTAAACCGAGGGTAAGGGGAAGGGAAGACTCGAACCTAAAATGGGGGAAGAGGGAGAGGGAGACTCGAACCTAGACAGGGGGAGGGGAGAGGGAGACTCGAGTACTCAACCACAAACCAGGGAGGGGATGACACGAAATTGGGGAGGGAGAAACGATGGAGGGGAACACGGAGGAAGGAGGCGCAAGGGAATGGAGGGAGAGGTAGAGACGCGAGGGAGGGGGAGCGAGCGACGGGGGGGACAGTGCGAGACGAGAGAAGCAGTGGACGGGGACGGGAACTGGCGCTAACAACTACCTAAACTAACAGCGGATAGGCTCGCCAGCAACCGGAGAGCGGCGCGGCGCTCAGGCCGGCCACCGGCGAGCCTGTGCGGCGCGATGAAGTTTTTGAGTTTTTAGGGCCAGGGTTGAGGAAAGTTTAGAGAGAAGCAGAAGTTAGTTTTTGAGTTTTGATAGGTTGCTCTATAGTAGTTTAGAAATGCGGAAAATTTGACAAATTCACGCCCGTTTTTGCTTATACTTATAATTGATTGATTTGTAGCAATGAAAAATAATAAGATTTAGCACTCTTCTTCAACATGACTAACATGAATGTTAAACATCATAAATATCTTCTCTCAAACCTGAATTATGATGCATGGGAAGTTGATGAGTTTCATAAAGTAAGCCTAAGATTTTGCCGTAAGCAGAGAGACTAGCTATTTTAATTTGTAAGATAAATAAAAGATAATTATCTAAGTCATCTAGCGCACGTGCTTTAAAACTAGTCTATGTCTAAATAGAAAAAACTTTGAGGAGCATTGAGGACGTTACATAAGATTGTCATGTCACAATATATAATTAAAATTATGATTTTCAAATAATAAAAATAAATAATTAGAGTTTTAGATAAAGAAAAAATTTTCCGTTTCGTTCTCAATAAATAACAAGTGATTATCATATTGTACTTATAGAAACTAACCATAAACTTTACTATACAATTCTAAAAATTATAATTCTTATTTTATTGAACTTCACTCAAAATACAATTTGACATAAGAGCTATTTCTATATATAGTGGGATTTTCATGAGTTTTAGGAGTGCCACTTACGCAAGTTTCACATTTTGACGAATTATAGCGCGCCATATAAACAAATTTGGCGAATAGATTGAAGATACTAGATTGACTAGGATTTCTTTTTTTCTATCTTATATTCATGAGAATATGTTGGAACTCTACGAATAGAATCGCATGTAAATCAAATCTCTCAAAAAGAGAAAAGATAGAAAATTTATATCATTTGATTTAAATTTATATTGATAAAAATTTATATATGAATAATATATTAATCTTTAATGATATACAAGACCATTTATTTAAATAAATTATATCATTATGTGTTCGGATACTAGTTTTCTACTTCATATATGACCATATCAAATAAATATATAAAAATTGAAAATAGCACATTTTCATTAAAAGGTACCACTTCGATTTTGATTTAAATATCTTTTTAATTGATTTTTTTATCAATGACATGTATTGAAATTTTATAATCACTGTTATATCTCAATAGATGGATTTTTTCAAAAATATTGATATTATTTTATATTCAATTACAAATAGACGTTATATGTCACATGCACAAAGCACACCATGTGATCTTTACATAACTTTTTTGAGTACTTAAAATCTGAAAGTCTTTTACTGAAGTAGTTATTTATTTTCTTTCATGGATAATTCATTTTATGCTTCCATCCATTTATAAAGTTGGAAATTAAAAGATTAATACTACCAAAATATACAGAAAAAATTAATGTGCATCACACAGGTTTCAAAACTAGTTTGGAATATAATTATATTTTAAATGGATTTTTAGGAAAACTATCTTTTATAAGTCATTTTGCCAAAAAAAATAACATTAGCAAATTCTATTCTTGATCAAAAACTACTCTTTTATCACTATTAAAGTGTACAAATGTCATTTCTCTATATCTAAACTTAGTTGTTTGACGCTAACTTAACATATGCTGATCATGTGAATTTTTTTCTTATCTTTTCTTCTTCCCTCGTTGTTCCAAAGGATTGGGCAAAGGTCAATTTAAAAAGAAAAACAAGGAAAAAGTGAAAAAATTAGGGTGGAAGAAGGATAAAAAAATCACGTGACTAGCATGTACGAAATCAATGTCGTAACCTAGGTTCAATGCTCCGTAAAAAGACCTTGGCAACCTTTCATTTTTTATAATATAAAATTATAATAAGGTAGCTTTTCGCAATATAACTTCTACTAAAGACTACGTTCTCACACAAAAAAAAATCCTTTTGGAATTTGTCAATAAGAATTTTAATTATAAAATTTATAATTCTGAAGGGAAAAAAATTAATCGTATAGATTGAAGACCCGTATAGATTGAAGACTTGGTATGAATGGTCTTAACTAGTAGACCTATGGAATTGCTCTATATTGAGGAGGAAATAAGGAAGGATAATTGATGCAATCATGCAAATGAGGTAAAAGAAAGAAATAAATAAAAGTAGAAGTCTGACACTATGCAACGATCCCCTATGTGTCAATTCAGTTCAACAGTTCAGTTATGGTTATATCCAAACAGTTCAGTTTATATCAGTTCTATTCTTGATCAAAAACTACTCTTTTATCACTATTAAAGTGTACAAATGTCATTTCTCGATGTCTAAACTTAGTTGTTTGACGCTAACTTAACATGTGTTGATCACGTGAATTTTTTTCTCTTATCTTTTCTTCTTCCCTCATTGTTCCAAAGGATTGGGCAAAGGTCAATTAAAAAAAAGCAAGTGAAAAAAATGAGGGTGGAAGAAGGTTAAAAAAAATCCAGTGACTAGCATGTCCGAAATCAATGTCGTAACCTAGGTTCAATGCTCTTGAAAAAAAACCTTGGCACCCTTTCATTTTTATGATATAAAATTATAACAAGGTAGTTTTTCGCAATATAACTTCTACTAAGACTAGGTTTTTGGAATTTGTCAATAGAAATTTAAATTATAAAATCTATAATCCTAAAGTTAAAAAAAAAAAAAAAAAAAAAAAATCGTACAGATTGAAGACTTGGTATGAATGGTCTTAACTAGTAGACCTGTGGAATTGCTCTATATTGAGGAGGAAATAAGGAAGGATAATTGATGCAATCATGCACATGAGGTAAAAGAAAGAAATAAATAAAAGTAGAAGTCTTGACACTATGCAACGAGCCTCTAGGGTCTAAGGCAATCAATGTACTACATTTCTAACACACAACTACACAAGTATGCAGCGTACGAAGTGAAGTGATACACCATACACGTATATAATGAAACTACCAAGGGATGTGGAACCCTTCGACATAAACGCCACAAAAGGTCTGCTTATGCACGCGCACAGAAGTTCTTAGATATAGGAATAATTTTTGGGATGTTTAGAATTAGGAAGCAGAAGACCAGAGAATTAGGAATTTTTTCATGGTGTGAGTCCCCCATTTTTAGGTTGTATACACAGTGGCGGGTATAGGGGATTCAGCGAGCCAGAAGTTGTCCGTTCATTCTCAGTAATCAACAGTTCCAAAAACATCCCCCTTAACACAAATTACATTAATTCGCAAAGAATTGTTCAATTTAGAGACCATACAACAGGGTAAATACAGGATAGAATAGGATAGATAGATGATTCTTAAATAGTACACAACAATTTGTGATAGGAGTATGTGACTAAGTAGGCAGCTAAGACAGGTCGATAATAGAATACATCAGCAGATATGTACTCTGCCACTAAAAGTGCTAAAACAAACAAAAAAGGTGGAGAAAAAAAAAAGAGTAATGGCCTGTACATCTCACAAGCTACCACATTGTAACCTTTCACCCGCTGTAATCAGCACTATAGAATTTGTCTTCTGGATAGTAATCAGCAGTGACAGTATTGCCGCCAAATTTTCGTCCTCCGAGCATGTTCTTTGCATTAGCACAGGCGACAGTATCAGCATACTCCAAGAACACCTGGGGAGAAATAACTCAAAATGTTGGAGCTCAACAAATTGCGTATAAGCACAACTACAGTGCTAGGGTGTAAGAGTAGCTACCCAGATAACGTTATCGGCCAGTTTGATAAATGGTCATCAATGGTGGTAATGATAGTGCATTTTAGTGCTTGTTTGGTAGAACATAAGTAACATTTCCTATTTAAAAGATCTTCCCATGTATTTCCATTTCATATGCAGTATGATAAGTTATCTAGTTGATCAAAAGTTCTACTTACCTAGGGAAATCACTTTTGCCAACCAAAGAATATATGTACTTCCTAGTTTTTTTTTTTTTAATGCCAACAAGCACTTAGTGTAAATTTGTAGCTCCCACGCCAATATTCATGGTAATGCTACCCAAAATATCTATTTTTCTTCCTAAAAAATCTCATCACCACCCATTACCACTTGGTAAGATGTTATTGAGTGATAATGGAAACTTACGAGAAAGAACAAAGGTTTGGAGATGAACATTTATCACCAAGAATATTAACATGAGATTCTCTTACAAAATTAGACTAAAATTCGTTACCATTACCACCAATTATTAGCGCCTAGGGCACTTTAAAATGGTAGCTGCAACAAATTTGCTGAGAATGGGTGTTTCTGTAGAGATATCATTGCAGAAGCACACTAGGGCACTTTAAAATGGTAGCTGCAACAAATTTGCTGTTTGATTGAAACTATGTAGTACAGGAAGAGATCTGCAGAATTGAACTCGAAACTTGCATTTGCTTCCCCTATTTTAACTCTTTCCAGACAATTCTTGAGCAACCAAGCATGAGGCAAAATTTACCAAACTAACAGATGCAAAATTTACCAAGCTAACAAAGGTCAAGTCTAATTTATCGATTACATTTCTATTGCTATTATAATACTAATAATACTCAAGAAATCACCTAACAAATTGCCAGTGATCATATGATAAGAAAGTAAGCCAATTCAAATATAACGGCACACTAAGGAGTTATTTGATGATAACACACTAACTTAATATCCATGACAATTTGAAATTAAACGATGTAGAAAGATATTTACCTTCCCAACACCAGGAAGCAGATTCCCCTCCATATTAGGCCGAGGAATAATTACACTCAACAAGACTCCTACGCAATGTAATGATGCTAGTTAGTGTCAACCCATGATGAGATACATGAACTGAAAATAGAATGATTGCTCAAAAAGTGAACAAACGGAAAAGAAAACTTGAAGAAACAACCAAGATAAAAAAAAAAACATCACTTAACCAAGAGGATTAATGCAGTTTCTTCGACTTACATTATGCACAGAATAACTAAGATGCTCAACCACAATCACTTTAACAGTCTACAAAATCAAAGAAAATATTCCCTACATCTCACTTCATCAAGAAAAATATAAGCAGATGATGCACCTATAAAGTAGTGGAAAGTTCGGACTAAGGACATTTTAGAAATTAGGTTTGAAGGAGCATACAGCCCTTGGAAAAGGGAATAAAGGCAAAGGGGATCTATGCAGACAACCACCAGAGATAAAATCTAGACTCATGCAGCCAACCATATCCTATTCTGTTTTTGTCACTCCATTCAGCCCTTAATAGCACATAGCACTATCTAGTCAGCTCTTAACCCATCACATGAGACCAAGTGCTAGTGATTGGATGTTTGAATCAACTGCTTGGAGCTAGACCAGCCAGCCAGCAAAGAGTCACCTTTCTTCTGTCATAGTAACATACTCACACTTGACACTTGTAGCTTGAGCATTCTATAATAGTCACAATTCGGGAAAAAAATATATACTATTGGTGATAAGGGCAACAAGGGAGAACTAATTTTCCAGAATCTAGGTTCCACAGCAATACTAGAAGAAGAGAAACAATGTAGACGAAAAGCAGAAATATGCATTCATATGCATAAAGAATGACATTTCAGAATTGGACTTATATACTCACCGAATTTCCCGCATTCATCCCTCATATCTTCCAAAATTTCTTCGTACTCATTATCATCTCTCAGTTCATCAATATTAACCACCTTGACAATACCAAAACAAAGAAAAAGGCGTTGAAGATGTGTGATAATATAGGAAACAGAAAAACTTCTGCAGTATTACAGGTACCTGATTCAAGCAAAGAATTTTAGTAGGGATTTCTGTGGTCGTCGAAGTTGGTAATGTGGCACCAAGAAGATTGAAACCACCAGCTTCGAAAGCCATTTTCTGTTTGTATATTTATGCCAACAGATTAAGTACAACTCACTACAGGGAACTAAAATTTAGAAGCTTCATATGCGTAGGACTACTTTACCTGCATGGCTACATGTTGCTGTGCATGAGCCAAGAGATTTTCATGCTCTAATTTTGCCTGCCCACTGCTGCATAAATGGGTCATAATAAGATTCAAACCATGTATAATTATATATTTCCCCGATTTTTTTCTCTATTGCATCATTTGGATGTTTGAACTATTTACACACTCTCCTTTGACCATCTTTAGTGATTTAAACGTAAGGAAAACTATATTCATTTACTTTCAAAACATCAACTTTTTATAACTTTTACTAATAAATAATTAGAGAATTGATGGTCAACTTGTACATTGGCAAGCATGAAACCCCGAATGATATTATGGAATAGAAAAAAAGAAGAGAGAAAGAAAAGTATAACAAAATGCTATCCTAGAAACTGCAAATGAGCTACTATAACAATTTCTATCCCTAGGCCTTCATTCTGCTCTGATACTCCAGAAAATTAAGCACCAACCATAGCCATATGACATGGAAATTAAAGCCAAAAATTTACTGTCAAGTCACAGCCTTTCAACTGTAGCTCTAAAATTTTCCCATTTGGTTAATTCATCAGCTAATTTGCTAGATTACTTAGCTTGTTTGACCAGCTGTTTGTGTTGGCCAGAAATCAGAATCATTTGCTGACTTTTGCCACTTTATGTGCAGAATAGAGAACTTTTGGACCAAAATGCCAAAAGCCAATGACAAAAAGTTACTCGAAACATCTTTCATTCTAGAATTAAATTCAGCTTTTCAGCTAGTTAAAAAGTCATTTACCAAACACAAGATATAAAAAGCCAAACAACCAAAGAGCAGATAAATTCATTTACCAAACAAAGCCTTTTGTTAAAAAAAAAACTGCCAAAAGTAAAACACATACCAAAAGAAGTAGCAACAAACTAAATGCTAACACCTATAGTAAGTTGTAGTATGATGGAAACAAACTAATTTTGAACATGAATAGACTGACTAGATAGACAAGCAAATTTTCTGATATGCGAATGCAAATGACTTACTGCACATGCGTAAAATAGCAATATCAATTTGTCAAGGTGAACCACACTCCTATATTTCAAAAAGATTGGAAATTATAAACATCAAACACAGTTCAGCCAAGTCGAATTTACACATATACGCAGGCTATTAAAAACATGGACACAGTTATCATGTAAAGTAACATTGACCAAGCATCAAAATCAACGAATACACACACATAAGCTACTCAACAAAGGAAAGAGAGAAACTTAAACCCTGAAATTTGTTGTCCATGTCTCCTAGCTATTTCGAGCTTGATGTCACTATAATATCAGAGACAAAGACCGGATGTTTTTTAAATATATTTTGGTTTCTGCATGAAATCTGCTGTAAATACTTTTTTTCCTCTTTTCTTTTTTGAGAAGGTGTGGCTTCAGAAATCAGAACTGAAACAAGTTTTTTGCCTATGCACAATATAATTGCCTAATATTACATAACTTCTCCAGAAAGAAAAGCACTAAAATTATTATGTACAGAGTGCCTGGTTCGCCATAGCCCCAAAGGGTTTCCTGTTTGGTTGACTATATATGATATGAGAATATGCCTAATGTAAAAAGGCATCAATGACAGCAAATAGCTATTTGCACTGAAAATCGTTCAAAAATAGCATCCTTAAAGAGTCTCAGCTGATCAAGCAAAGCACCAATGCAGTGACCTTCCTAAGGGGGTGATGCTGGCGTGCTGCTGATATTGGTATATTGGTATATTGGTATTGCGTTACAAGAACAACTGGAACTAATAAATGCAAGCATAAAATTAAAGTTTATTCCTGAGAATTAGAACGCCAAACATCTCAGATTCTAATTCACTTGGACAGCATACCTAACAGCAGCTCTTCTTACAGTTAAAGTCTTATCCCCCATTTTCAAGCCATTCAGGGCATCACAGGCAATATCAGTAACTGCTGCATCCTGCAAGCCATTGAGGGCATCAGGCAGAAAAAAAAATCATGTTAAAAGGGACAATCACACAATCTAAAGTTAAAATTTCTATACAATTCCTTGGCAGACGGTACAATGACACCTAACAAGAAGTGTCTCTCAAATTAGATGTGCAATGTAGAATGTCTACCAATACCCACTAAACCTAGATATCAACATAAAGATAGTTAACAAACCTGATAAACACAAAAACCATAGCCCTTGGAATTCCCTGTGTCTCTATCCTTCACAAGGTCAAATGCCTTCAACGGTCTATGATTAAACAGATAACAGAAGTGAATATTGGCTGGTTATATCACTCACCAGAAATACATGGCCATAGTTATAATATAAAACAAAAGTTCAAAAAATTATCACAAACTACAAATAATAGATCGGTCAACAATCAATTGAATCAATAACTCTATACCCAAATGACTGTAGCAACTCTCGCATCTGCACTTCATTAAAATAGTAAGGTATGCCACCGACAAAGATACGATCAGGTCCTTCTGTCCCAGCTACAGCACTGATAAACATATGACAAAATCATTATTTTGGTAGATAGATAGAGCACATAACAATGGTGACATCCATAAGTTTGATCTAATAATGAAGAATGCATAAATAAAATGACAAGTAGACAAGGGCAGAGCAAAAAGGAGAAAATTTGAATTTATTGTACTCAAATCAAGAATATTCAGATAATAATGATCATAAAATACTGTCTGAACTTGGATGTCTTTTCCATTCTGATGAGCCATAATGGCCCTCATCTTAATATGCTGTTCTAAATCACCAATATTAGCCTTCAGTTCAGCTTTGTGGATAAGGGGGACGAGATGTATCCAGCTTTACTCAGGTAACAACAGAAGTAGATTCAAAATTACCCTTAGTCCATTATGCTACATTTTGGCTTAATACATTATAATCTAAAAGCCAAAGAGCAGAAAAAATATGACTCCATTGCAATTGACAAATTACTTCCCACTTCAGCTTTTTTTCCATAGTTCAGCTTTGGCCAATTACATTTTCACCATTCACTCCACACTAGCAAATAATTGGTCGGATTTTTTTAGACAAGAAAATAATATATCGGGTGTACAAGATAGGAGGGAAAGCTGTCCTCAACCAGTAGTATCTATAATAGCATAAGCCAATGCCTTCCGATCTCCCCAACTGAGCAATTCTTTAAAATCCACGCAGCCTTAACCCACAGCACATATAATACTTCCTCTGTTTCTTTTTACTAGCAACCGTTTGACTTTCACGCTTGCCAATGCATAACTTCAACCTTTAATATCTTTAATTACTGATAATTAAAAATTATAAAAAGTAGATATTCGGAAAATATACTTTGAGACGAATCTAACACGATCACACATGAATATGTTTTTCCTTAACTATATATCACCAAAGATAGACTAAGTAGAGTTGGTGAATAGTGTTAAAGTCAAACCGTTGCAAGTAAAAAGAAACAGAGGAATTAGATATTTTACCCTGCCCAGCAGTCCCACAGCTAATCACATGATAAGGCGACTCCTAAAACGATGCACAGATTCCACAAGATAACTCAAAAGTTGTACTTCCTAACATGGACGAATCTACAAAGAAACTATCATATACTTCATCCCATGTGATGAGGAGAGAGAGAGAGAGAAAGATAAAAAAGGGACCTATGAGATGAAGAGAGAACCCTTTAACAAAATAAGTGTTGCCTTTTATTTTGCAACTTCCCAATGTTGCATTTATTTTAGAACAGCGGAAGTATATACAAATAATAAATTAAACCAGCCACCTATGTGCTCGTGACTTATGCTTCCTACATATGGGAGGTCTGCAAGGCTATATAGCACTGGAAACAGAGTAACTAGTACTGGACAAAGTGAACGGAAAGGACAGTCCAGAAATAGAACTGTTCCTTAGTATGTCAAAGTGTCATAGACTCATAGTTACTATTTTGGTTTACTCCTTTTTACTGTGATACTATGATAAATGAACATCTACCAAATCATTTTCCTATTTCCACAAAGCTAGCAGACTATTGGTTGAATTTCACAATATAATTACTCTTTAGTGTTTGTGAAAGCAATCTACCACACTTTCAGCGGGAGGAAAGGAGCATATTGATTTGTTTGCTAGTTTTCTACAAGGTATATCTACAAGAGAAAAACAATACAACCTTTTGTTCAATTGTGTCATTTATTAACCATTCCTTTCCTCAAAAGAATAAACATTGTTGGCAAAACAAATCATAATCCATCAGGCATTCAAAAAAAAAAACCCCAATTTTTGGAGAAATCCAATTCTGATAAATTTCTCATTCTTTACTGATAATCATTTCCTCATCATGTGCAGTAAGCAGTACACCAATTGTAACATTCTCTAGAAAAGTTATTCGATCCTCTAATCCAACTTCCAATCCCTTTTAGAACAGAAAGACAAAAGAAGTGGTTTTCCTCGTTCATGAACTAGCTCAAACTCAAAACTGTATAATCCCCCACGTTCAAAGACAAAGTTTGGCACTTTTGCTAAAGCCATCATGGCATCAAAAGACATCCAGCCAGCATCTTTTTGATTCAAGTGCAACTGAATTGCCACATTTTTTAACCACGTCAAAGTTTGGCACTTTTGATAATGCAAATTATCATGTTGTGATTAGCTTGGAGAGGAAGGCACCTAATTGGCTAGAGGTGAGAGAGGAAAAAGAATGAAAAAGACTTTACATAGTGGAGATCAGTTAAGAGGGATTAATAAGAAAATAATTGAGTGAATTTCACTTTGCTTTAGTTTGTAGTCCAGCCATTCAACAGTCTTGGGATTGTAAACATCAATTTTAATTGCATCAAATTACAATCAACTATCAATTGTGCCCCAAATTCTTCTTCCTCATTATGTATTCCTGAATTTCTGATCTATTACACTTCAATCTACTCATTTAGGTTCACTTTAAAGGAAATGGATCCAGAAAAATAAAGAAAAAATAATAGCCAAAAGAACCAATATTGTGCCATCATAAGATTAGCATTTGAAGTAATTCATCCTCAAGTAAGCAAGAAAGCCATAAAATAACAAGCACGTACACGATACACAATGCAAAAGCCATGCACCAACATCAAATCTGTGTGTTGAACGCTATTTTTCTCAAACATCATAAGAAGGAAACTCACCCTGGCACAAGGCCTACAGCAGCCAGATTTAGATGGGGACTTGGTAGGCTTGGGCCAAGAGCCGCAGCTAAGGCTGGATTATAATCGGTGGGTCTCTTCACTCTTACAGAAACACCCTAAGATGACCAAAAAGAACATATAAGCAGTTGATAAATAAAATGCAGTCAGAAGATTTGCTCTGCCACCAGTGATCAAACCAACAACTGCATCATACACAAGAAGATACATGCAGAGAAGACTTGATCAGGCAAAATAGTACCCATGCACAATTAATGTCACCTTCATATGTTCCAGAGCATGGTTTTCAGGAAGGTGAGCAAATGAAGAAAAAAGAGACACCAAGGGAATAGATGATAACAAAGTAAGGAAGGAGCTTACCTCAAATGAAATGCCATCCAATGCCATTGCATTAGATGCTTCTTCAACAGATCTCATTTCTACGAAAGCAAACTTTTTTTCATGATTAATATACACGTTGACAACTGCATCCCCTGTATTACGAAAATGTGTCATTTAAGTTGAAACGAAACCAACAAAAAAAATCAGAATAAAATTGGCACGACTCAGGATAAAAATTGACATGACTTATATTTTGACCACACGGAAACTATGAACTACAAGTAAATCAATCAATCCAACTGACCTGGACCAGCAGCATTTCCACCTATTGCGGTCATAACTTGGCTGAAGAAGGTCGCAATTGTCTGCAAAGTCAGGGAAAAATTATAAACGGTTGAAAGAAAAAAGAAGATTCATGGGAGAAGAAAATCAACTATAACACTTGGCAAGACTGCGAGAAATAGCTTGGAACAGGGTAACTTGGAAGTAAACAAAAAGACCCACTATCACTAGCCTCTTTGCCTTAGTTTGTGTTGCTACCATAAATAGGAAGATCTTTTGAGAACGGAGAGATCACATATGATTATATGAACATATATATAAATAAAACATACTTCTAATTTAAAATTAATTAGATGTGTCAAATAATCAGTTTGTGGGTGTAATTTCATTAAAAATATAGAATTGAGGTTCAATTTCACAATTAATGAAAGTATAGAATTGAGGTTCAATTTCACAATTAATGAAAGTACTTGGGTCTAGCTGCTCCAATTAAAAGTTAAGGGGGGAAATTTCCCGCTTTTGTTTAGAAAAAATAATTAGAAATGGATAGAAAAGGCAGAAAAAAGCAACAAGTTACAGAGTATTGGATGGAGAGAGAAAGGGGTAGAATTGTTTTTAAATAAAATTGAAATGTGGAAACCATATTGGACTACTTTAATGTGAAAAAATTAAGAAATAGAGAAAATAACAGTATTTGCTAACAAATCATCTATAATTCTAGAAGAGACATTACGGGTTTGTTCTCTTCACCTTATTTAATCTGAACGTACCTATATTTCTGAAATTTTCTAAACTAATCTGAACTTTTCTTATTTTTTCTAAACTTTTCTTATTTTTTCTGAAAATTTCTGAACTTTATGAAATTTTATTATTTTGCATAAAATAAGCAAAAATAAGGTGAAGAGAATAGGCCTAAGAAGTGACCCAGGACAAACTGCTATTCATATATTCACAACAAGTAAGCAACGAATATTACAGCACAGAAAGAGTATAACCTGCTCATTAGCTGAAGGAGGAAGCCCACCAACATAGACTCGGCGAGCATGCCTTGTAGCCTGAAAAAGCAAAAACAAATGAGGACACACACCACTTGAATCATGATTAACATTGAACGAAAATAGTAAACATGAAAAGTATCTGGTATACCTGTTGAGTCATAAATTGTGCTGGCATCAAAGACATGGTACCCAACTAATTAAAGAAGAAGGCAAAGATAAGAACAAAAAAAAAACAAATTGATTTCTCTAGAGATCAAGGCAACAGGTGAAAGGGGAAAAAGGTGTATGCATACCTGAGCTGGTCCTCCAGAGAACATACTCTGTGATAGCCCTGGTACTGGCTGAGGCAGACCTTGTAATTGATCTACAAAATCAGACTTAAGGAAATTTATACTCGATTAATGTGCTCCGACAGCATCAGAAAGCAAATGCAAGATATTCTCTTAAGTGAAAATTTCCTAATATATTAGTATAAGCAGTTAAGTACTCCTAACATTGAATGCATCAAGGATAATAACCTATTTCATACCTAAGCACAAGATCATTCGCACAATAAATAAGAGATAAATTCCATCATGGAAGAAGCTGGTGATTTTTCGTAAGCTACCAAGGGACAACAGTCATCAGTTGGCGACGGACAGGATCTCGCTAAGCCTCGCAAGAAATGGTTCCCGTTGAACACAATAGCTACAGTGCTCATGTCCATGAGCAGCACAGTTGGACAAGTAAACCAACCTTGTCTTCCTTACCCACACGATAAGCATAACAAACAAACTAGGAACCACACACACAGCCAACAACATAACAAGAATTCTCAGTTTCTATAATTAATGATACATATATACAAGGTAACATAATAAATCAAGATGATGATGACTTTCTCAAAACTTATGATCCCAACCAATAACTTCAAAAGAAATATTTAGGTGATTATATCATAGATAGATTAAAGAAAACCTTGTGAACCTTGCACTGGAGTACTGGACATAAAATTGGCTTCAGGTGGAGCCATGTCAAAGCCACTTGCCCGCTTGCTACACAAATACACTATAGATTAGAGTTTAAACATTGTCCTTAGCATACTAACGAACAATGAATAGTATAAAAGAGCAACAACAAGAAAACAGCCCAAGGGAAAAGGGACTCCAGTCCCGCTGTACAAGCCTGTAAGTTGTGAAAATTTGACACCTCTATCAAAGCTTATAAGAATCTTAACTGGAGACCTGAAAGATGCATAATTCTGCAAACAGCCAGACACAGACCATTCAAATTGCAAAAAGGAAAAAAAACTGTGTCTGAAACTCTAGTTTTAGTAAACAAACAAACTAATTTTCAAAAGATAACCACTTCATTCATCCATAAAGCTTCACCGAATCCCCATCCTAAAAAGGATTTCTACCTTCTATACTATACTAAATTCCCTGACCTTAATAGAACTCTTATCTAGTCTAACATCAATTCATATGCATAACCAAGTCTAAGCAGGAGTGTATAACTATATATTACAGGTTTAAGCCCAATAAGAACAAAGGTCGACATATTCAAAATGTAGTAGGCAACTGATGGCAAAGTAAATTAAGCAAGCAAAAGTACCAACAAACTAATTCAGCACATAATCTTCTTAAGATCTACCAAAAGGAGCCCTAGGAACATCATGCTTGGCATTTAGCACCATTGCAACTAAATCTGGAAGACATCTCATGTCTTCAACATGGCGTTATTAGGTTCTGCAATCCCAAAGGTCCAACACGGGAGTGGTCCCGAAAGTTTGTGGGTAAAGCATAAGAAGAAAGCAGGTCGCTTGGAGTGCCCATGCCTAGTAATAGGAAACACCTGTTCTAAGCACACAAAACCTGAAGTAGAGGGCTAGGAGCACCCGCGCCAGCCGAGTCCCACAAGCAATTTTTGAAATGTTTTGTTTCTTGCTCCTTTGTTAAGGAGTTTCCTCATTTTAGTCAAGTTAGGACTAGAGCAGTATTAAATGTGATCCTTAACTCCAAAAGGAAGAAAACACTAAATAGAATCCCCTTCAGCCTTTCTATCCAGATCTTTCTTATGCTCTGGGTGGCAGTAGGTACTCATAGCCAGAGCAAGCTGGTGAGTGACTTACTCAGAAGATAGTGCTTGGCACAACTCCTAGACTCCGAATAATTACTCTCTTATAAGACTAGTTACAACTAAACTACTACAGACTACAGAGTAAACTAGCTTGACTGCTAGACCTGCGACTAGAAATTACAGTGCAACATTTAGAAATAATAAAAATTTATACTAAGAAAAAATTTATCAGTCATTCCAGGTCTCTAATCGAAGTCGGCTGCCTACGGTATCAATAATACCACCAGGCTTCAAATTTAGTTTAATAAGTAAATCAAGCAACATCAAAAAATAAAACATTCAACCATTATGGATAGAGAACAAAAGCAAACAAGTCTAGAAAACCACACGATTGCAGACTCAACAATCAAGCTTGCATACCTCTTTGAATGAGATGGTGAGCGAGAGCGTGATCTAGCTCTGTGCCTCTTTTCTCTATCATAAGACCTACAAGATATTAAAACATCAAATAAATTGTATCAATTAAAAAACTGCACACGTCAAACTGAAGCAAAAACCAAAAGGATTTCATAAGATGACAATCAGTAGCTTAAGGTTGCTTATCACTTAATTCACTTTAACCGGCATCCGGCTGTACAAATTACATAAAAAAATAACAATAACATAAGCACCTATCATAATCACGGCCACCATGATCTCTTCTTCTTTCATCCCTGCCATTTCTATCTCTATAATCCCTACGATGACTATCACGGTCACGATCATCTCTCCTATCCCGTCCTCGATGATGCTCTCGTTCTCTTGTCCTCGGCATCTCTTGATCCAGCTCCCGCGACTTATGCTGAGGTATAAAAAGGAATCGATTACTGAAGCAGCAATATGAACAATATTCAAATGAATTATATTTCACTGTACTTCATCAATGTAACTCTATATTAAACAGAAAGATTTAAAGGCATAATAAAGAACACACATTGTAATTTAAAGCTTGTCCATTGGAATTCAGACATACAGTAACTTCTCCAATTAGTGACATTGAACACAAGAAATTAGCAAAAATATATATCAAAGACAAATCGAAAATTCATAATATAGCAAGCTTGATTTACAAAAACACATAAATAATATACAGAAAACCTAAAATATGCTCAATAGGAATTAACATCAAAAAAACGAAGTGAGGCGAATTGAGAGGACATGAAAATTAACCTTGGAACGGGAGCTTCGATCATCAGATCCTCTTCGTGGTGAGGATTTCGCATGATCGCTACTCATATCCTCCGATCGAAAATCGTAGTCAGTCATCTAAATTCAATTTCAGAAATATGGAGAAAAAACCCTAACCCTAAATTTGTGAATTGTAAGATGATGCAATGTATCCTTAATGGCTTTCACGGTTTTGTTGGCCAAAGGTATTATTGGGTCACACGCTCGACTCACCCTGTTAGTCTCTTACACTATAGTCTACTATTAATATGCACGCGATGAGTGCGAAAACATATGTAAAATTAAATTAGTTGCGTAATTATATCTAATAACCTGAAATGAAATAATAATTTCTGGAAAATAAATTAAAATGGACACTAATAAAAAAAAATAAAATGAATTTTGTTATTAATACTAATAAGAGCTATAACCTAAAATAACCTAGTAAATAAGTAAGTATATCTCAAAGATTGAATGTTCGTAAATTTATAGGACTAATTTTTTACCGCAAATGAGTCATTTAAACGGTCCCTTCAAGATAAGAAGTTACTCGTCTTATATTTTAATTCGCTTCCAGAAATTTTTATTTATCATATTTAAAAATGATTAATATGAGTAAACTTTTGCTTTATTGTAAGCTTATTGTATGGGTTAGGGTTCATTATTATATCACATCATATAATAAAGATTAATTGGGATAATAGCATCGAGAAACAATTTGAGATTATTAATAAGGAGCTCAATTTGTCCAAAAACTAAAGTAACGTCCCTATTATATACTTCCTCCGTTCCAAAATAAGTGAAACACTTCTCTCATTTATGTGAGAGCTTTTTGAGACAAGTGTTTTACTTATTTTGGAACGGAGGAAGTATGACAATTTTGTACATCTCAAACTGTAAGTTAAGTATATATACATCTCAAAGCCAAATATAAAGCAGAATTTGAGCACATAATCTCGTAAAGTAAAATATAATATCATTCTATAAAATGATGACTTATAAAATAGTGTCATACAACAAAGGAACCACAAATAATACAAAAGGATGGCTTATAAAATAGTGTCATTCAACTTCTTGTGAGATATTTTGTTTTTGTTTATGATGCAATTCAATATATTTGGTATCTGTCTATACAATTTCTAAAGACATTTATAATTATTTTCACCAAGTATTAGAATTAGAAACATCTCACTGCATGGACTTAGAGGAGAATGGCCCAAATGCTACAGCGTTTCTTTCTATATTAAATTATTTTAATTTAATGCCCACTTCATTGACACCTTGAATTTAAGGCTAGAAGCAAACAAATACTTCCTCTGGTTCGTTTTAAATGCAACAAAGGAATATTTTATATCTCACAAATAATACCCCTTTGTTGCATTTAAAACGAAACGGAGGAAGTATAATTCCACCAAGTTGAAACTGTAAACTAGAAGTCTTATGACGATATCACGCATCCGCCTCTCTGTCTCTCCTCCCTTCCATGTTTCACCTCCGCCGTGCATCCACCACCTTCCCCCACCCAAAATCTCATTTACATTCTTTAAAAAACCCGAAACTGTAAAGGGTCGCCTCTCGCTCCTCCTCCCGTCGCATATAAGATTGCTTTTTTATAAATAAAAAACTTGTAATTAATCCATGGAAATAAATTTTTCCATGAAAAGATTGATATTCAAACACTTTTTTTTTTGAAAAATTATAGTTGTACTGTTATTGAGAGAAAAATTATTGTGGGAAGTTATAGTTTGATTCAAAGATTCTTATATTCTTATGTGAATGCGAAAATGTCACTACTTTTCTTTTTTGTAAAATTTGTCAGCGTTTTTCTCGAAAAGTCAATTTTTTTGTAAATTTAGAATAATGTTAAAAGACACTTAATAGTCTATAACACTCAAAATTATTTCACATTCTTACTGTCGAATTGTTTCGAATTTTTTCCCTAAATAAGGTCAAAGTGAATATTAATTCCTCCTATGCGCTGAACTTGAAATTAATTCCATGGATACCGTCCACGTAGGATAGCACGCCAGAATTTTGTTTTTTTTTAAAAAAACCGCTACTCCAAATAGCGGTTATATTGTGTCCCTAGCTAAGACAAGCTATAAGGCACGCATATAAACCGCTACTCAGAGTAGCGGTTCAGTACATATCAGAACCACTGAGCGAAAAAGAGGAAAAGCACGCCACACAAGCATGCTGCGTCCAGCGCACTGGTCGTGCGTGGCTCGCAGCTGGCCTGCGCTAGGCGCAAGCTTGCTGCGCACTAGGCACGACCAGTGCGCTTGACGCAGCATGCTTGCCTGGCGTGTTTTTCCTCCTTTTCGCTCAGTGGTGATTTACGGTATAAACCACTACTCTAAGTAGCGGTTTTACCTCGTAAACCGCTACCAACAGTAGCGACTTAACTTAAAGTTAACCGCTACTCTGAGTAGCGGTTTACTTTGCCGAAAATAAAATTTCTAGCGTGCTGTCCTACGTGGACGGTATCCATGGAATTAATTTCAAGTTCAGCGCATAGGAGGAATTAATACTCCATTTGACATTATTCATGGAAAAAATTCGAATTGTTTCTCTTGATTGTAATGCTCAATTTTATTGGTTCTTTCCTAATTTCCCCAAAAACAAAAAAAAAATCAAATTTGTTCACACTGAGAAAATGAATGATGTACTTATCAAATTAAAGTGTAAAAGCAGTGATTTATTATGTGATTACCTTATTAGACTGGGTATTTTTCGATTTTCCAATTTTCCAATTTTGGTTTACTTTTCTATAATTTCTCCAATTTTAGTGCAGCCTAATGGTTTATGGTTTTCGACTTCTGGTGAAGGTCAACTTATTTTTTTTTTTTTTTGAGGGGAAGGTCAACTTATTCTTCATTACCTTCATTCACTTCTTAATGAAGATATTAGTTACGAAATTCCTTCTTTTAATTTATAAAAATATATTTCTCAAACAAACAATTTACAATTGTATATAACTAACAAATACCTCATCACTGCGCTCTTTGTGGCTCTTGGTAAAAGGTTATGTGATCAATTACAATGTTTGCCAAGGGTGTTTTCTTTCTCACTGTTCCATAAATAAAAATCATACAAAAAATATGTCAGATGAGTTGTTCAGGAAGAGTTACTTGTTCGAAAAATGTAAATCAATGGAGTTACCTTATTTATGTTTGCTGAAGAGTAAATCAAAGTTTTCTATATTTTAACTAGACCTGGCAAAAGCTGACACAACCCGACAACTCGACCTGAGCCTAACCGGAAATAAGCGGGTTAGGGTTTGGATTTTTGACCCATTTAAGTAAATGGGTTGACACGATTAACCCATTTAATTAAACAGGTTAGGTTCAGGTTGACATTTCCGACCTGAAATGACCTGCTTCGACCTGAAAATGACCTGTTTTGACCTGATTAACTTAATCATATAGAAAATTCTCGAAAAAATATATTGATAAATCTAAAATTTGGTTAAAAAATAGTAAAATATCTCTAAAACAAGTCATAATTATTCCAATAAACTCTAAACATGCATACTTTTAGTAGTGAACTTGGTCATTTAGCTCATTAAAAAAATAATTATTTTCTACGGTTTTTTCACCATATACCCCTGACTAATTTTTTTTTGCACCATATACCCTTTCAACTTTCCAAATTCACCATATACCCCTCACGTTTGAAAAAATACATCAAACTACCCTTTTGACTAACGGTGTTAGACTTCCGTTAGTCATTAACCCCTAATCCCCCTCTAACCCTAACTAACTAACCTAAATCTACCCCCTAACCCTAACCTTAATCTAACATCCTAACCCTAACACTTAACACCCCCACCCCTTCCCCTCCACCGCCCCCACCACCCTCCACATCACCATCCTCGAAGCCCCCTCCTCCCCACCCGCAGTCGCCCCCCTTCCCCGCCGACCCCTCCCCCCCCCTCCCTCTCCCCACCCCTCGAATCCCGCAGCCCAGCCATCCCCCCCCCCTTCGAATCCCGCCACACACCACACGTAAACCCACCCTTGCACTCTTCAGCCGCCAATCCCCGTCGCCATCGAGATTCGGCCCACTTCCTTCGCGCACCCCCGAAGCCCCTTCAAACCTCGGCCTCAATGTTTGGCCGCAAATCCATGAAAATCTACTGAAAAATCAAGAGATCCGCAACCCCGTAGAATTCGAAAAATCAAGAGATCTGCAACCCCATATGAATTCGAAAATCCCGTAGAATTCGACAAAAGGGGGTTCGAGATTCTTGATTGATTTGGGGTTCGAGATTCGACAAGCAGAGGAAGGGGAGAGGGGTCATTGGGAGAAGGGGGAGGGCCGCGGGGGGTTGGGGAAGAAGGGGCCGCGGGGGGTGGGAAGGTGGAAGGGGGCTGCGGGGTTGGGGAAGGTGGAGCGGGGCGGGGGGGGAAGGTGGAGGGGGCGAGGGGGTGGGGGCTGCCGGGAAGGGGGGTTGCGGGTGTGGTGGGGTGGGGGGTGGGGTGGTGGAGGTGGGGTGGGGGAAGGGGTGGGGTGGAGTGGTTAGGGTTGATTAGGGTTAAAGGGGGATTAGGGTAGGGTTTAGGGTTAATTAGGCTAGAGGGGTTAGGGCTCAGGGGGAATTAGGGGGTTAATGACTAACGGACGTTAACGTCGTTAGTCATTAAGGGTAGGTTGATGTATTTTTTAAAACGTCAGGGGTATATGGTGAATTTGGAAACTCGAAAGGGTATATGGTGCAAAAAAAAATTAGTCAGGGGTATATGGTGAAAAAACCGTATTTTCTAATATAATTTTCCAATATAATGATAATAATGATTAAATGGGTTATACGGGTAACCCGTTTATTAAATGGGTCGGGTCAGGGTATAGTTTTTCAACCTGTTTATTAAATGGGTTAGGTTTGAGTTGAGGGATTTTTGACCCATTTATTATTGATCCGAACACGAACCCGACCTAACCCAACCTGATTGTCAGCCCTAATCTTAACCAATTTATGTGCAGAGGTAAAAGAAGAGCATGAAAAATGTTAATTTTTTTGGATGTAGAAGAGGAAGGAGAATATGGAAGAAGAAGAGGAGCAACGATTAATTTGGATAGTGTGTTGTATAATTATATTGTTTTTGTACAAATTAGAAACTGATAGATGTGTTTATCAGTTATTTGTGGGAGTTATCCCATTAAATTTGGAATTTTTTAATTTTTGAAAAGGTTTTAGAAGTTACTGATATGCGGTTGGTTATTTGTGGAGTTCTTCCACTAAAATAGGGTTTTTTTATTTTCTACCGAGTTATAAGGTTTTCTTCTTTTTTATTTTTTAAAAGCTTTTTGTTTTTTTTCTTGGAAAGGTTTTGTTGTAAGTTGCTTAATTTATTGAGGGTAAAATTGAGGTTTTAATATTTTAGTATCCTACCCCTCTTCACATATAGAATAGAGACAATAGTGTCTCATTTTATGTCTCACTCTTTCTAAAGAAACTCACTCTTTCTAAAGAAACTCTTGTGCCCAACATTGACACACAAAGCGGGTTGGACACTTGTTACCTGACGTTGCTCGCGGTTAGGGCTTTAGGGGTGATTGGGTAATCTTAATTTAGGAGGATGTTTGTCTCACGGTGGAATGAAAAGAAAAATAAAATAAGAAAGTATTACCTCTGTTTTTTTTTAACAGATTGTGATATGTTCAACGACTTGTGCAAGAAAGAAATGGATAAGGTACAACTTGAAATAGCTAAGGAGATAGATTTGGAATTGATCAATAGGAAGAGGTGTTTCAAATCTAAATTTTATATGAAAAAATAACTTGTACTCCTTCTGTTTTTTTTTAATATTTTTCACTTGGAATCTTGACACTATTTATACTTAGAGAGAACCTTCTCAATTTTTTTCTCAATTTATAAGAAAAATATAGTCATGTGTGGTCTTGTTTGATTTGTATCAATTAGTACTTTATTAATATTCAATCGTTATAATTGTTACTAATATATAATGAAAGATATTTAAGTTCAAAGATGTGCATTTGGAGATGCGCACAATAAAGTGAGAATGATAAAAAAACAGAAAAAGTATCTCGCACTTAGCTTATTTTTAATTGTAATCCGAACTTACTGGTTTTGTTGTATTGAATATGAGCTATCATTTTTTATATACTTTTTATTTTTGCGCCAATCTTATGTTCTTAACACGTGACTTTTAAATTTCTATATTTTCTAACAACAAAATAGCTTGAAATAGTGATAACAATGACAATTATAATAATAACAACGACATTAATAATAATTACCGATATTAATAATTAATAAATACAACAATAATAATAATATATCTTTTAAACAAATGTACTAGTAAATAGTAGTATTAATAGTAATAGTAATCGTATAAAGTAATAATAATACTAATAATAATAATGATACTAATAACAATAATAACAATAATAATAATACTAATAATAATAATAATAATAATAATAATAATAATAATAATAATAATAATAATAATAATACTCCCTCTGTCCCAGAATACTCTTTACACTTTTCTTCTTCATCTATCCCAGAACACTCTTTATACTTCTATTTATGGATATGACCCACTATTATATTAATCATTATACCTTTTAACCATTGGCCCACACTCTCTCTCCTCCAAATAAAATAATACCACTCATACTACCTACCAACTCTAACCATTGGCCCACCCACTCTCTCCACCAAATAAAATAATACTACTTTTACTACTGACTAACTCCTATCACATCTACATTTTCAATAAGATAATAATTGATAACCAAACAACAATTTATCATCTAAAACTACGTTTCTTGATAAGTGTCAAGAGTATTCTGGGACGGAGGGAGTAATAATAATAATACCAATAACAATAATAATTTTTTTAAAATATAGACATGACCCGAACCGATCGAATTATTTTTTTTCGATATGATCTCATATGAAATAAGTAAAAATAAGGTGAACTGAACATAGCCTTCAGGCGTTTCGGTTCACCTTATTTTTACTTATTTCATATCAGACCAGATCAGATCATATCAGATCTAATTAGAAAAAATAAGTTCAGATAATGTTTATCTTAAAAAACTTATTATTATTTTCATTATTATTGTTGCTGTCATTGTCACTGGTATTATGATTATTAATATTACTATTTTTATTGTGTTTATTATAATTATTGTTATTGTTGTTATTATGATTACTAGTACTATAATAATAATAATAATAATAATAATAATAATAATAATAATTATTATTATTATTATTATTATTATTATTATTATTATTATTATTATTATTATTATTATTATTATTATTATTATTATTATTATTATTATTACTACTATCATTAGTATTACTTTATACGATCGCTATTACTATTAATACTATTATTTAATAGTACATTTGTTCAAAAAGATTATTATTGTTGTTGTTGTACTTATTAATTATTAATATTGGTAATTATTATTAATGTCGTTGTTAACTTGTTACATTACTATAAATGTGGGCAAAGTGACCACTAATAAGAGACCAACTTAATCCAATAGATGGTTATTTAATAAAAGAAAACCTTATTTCTTAAAATTGTGGTCTCTTATAATAGGAGAAAATATACCACTTTGAGGCAAAGGTGGTTTCTTTGATTTTCCTACTTTAAAATTAAAGTTTTATATAACCCTAAACCCTCATTGACTGATCATACTCATCATAGCCTTTTTTCCCTTTTCTCACTTCTTTTACTTCTTTGTACTCTTTCTCCCTTCTCCCTTCTCCCTTCTCCCTTCTCCATCTTAACCGTTCGTCCACGACTCGAAAGTGCTAATAAATTTATTACATTATAGATTCACAATCAGACCCACCTGTTCTTATGAACCTTTGACCCAAGTTTTTATGTAAACAGAAGGTATTAGCTCTAAACTTAACTTTTTCAAACTTATTAATTTAATAAATTTATTATATTATATGTTTTTATTAACCCTGATCAATCATCAAAATAATTCATTTAGACTCATTTTCCTAAAATATAAGGCAATATATAAGATGCGAAAAACAAGCCTTAATTTTAGGATATACACCCTTATTATCATATGTACTTAGATAAAATTTATCTATTTGTTTTATTGAATTTTTAAATTGGTGAATATTACTTACCAAAATTTGGAAGTATAATATGAATTGTAAATAGAAAGGGGTCAGTTCATTTCATTTTGTGTTTTGTATTGGATGAAATTGTTCCTTTTATGCTATTGTCTTTGATATTATTAAATTCCTTCCTCAAGTTCATAACCAAGCATAAATGACATTTAACAAAATTAAAGTCCCAACGGCTAACCTAACATCTAACTTAACTTTTTGCACCAATACTAAAATATTTTACATTGATTTGCAATATCCTGGTAAAACAAATTCTCATCCCACTTTTTTCATAATGCAATCATGTCACATCATCGTATAAAATGTAATTTAGACATACAAAAAAAGCATTTTGTTTCAAAATAGCATAGTAGCATTTGCTAGCTACTACCAGAGTATATTTGGAGCAGTATAGTAGTTTATGTCTTTATGTCAAGAGGGCTCTTTTTCTTTGTCTTTTCCCTCTTCTTTCGGTCTGTTACTTCTTCTACTACTACAATTATTATTATTATTATTATTATTATTATTATTATTATTATTATTATTATTATTATTATTACTCACTCCGTCCCAAAATAGTTTGAACATTTTTCTTTTATGTTTGTCCCAAATTAGTTTGAACACTTCCATTTTTGACATGGTCCCACTATTAATATATTATTTCTTTTAGACTCGCTCCTTTGGCCCACACTCTACCTTTTATCAATAAAAAGTTATCCAACTTTCTATCTCATCTAATAAAAAATACTCCACCAACTCCTATCACATCTACTTTTTAAATAAAATAATATTTGATAACCACGCTACAACTTATCACCTTAAAATACGTGTCCCAATAAGTGTTCAGATCTTTCTGGGACGGAGGGAGTATTATAGGTTGTGATATTAATAGAATCATAATAATAGTTATACTAGATTGAAATACAAAGTAATAATAATATGTTTTATAAAAGATAAGTTCATATCAGATCAGAAAAAATAAGTTTAGATCAGATTAGATTAGAAAAAATAAGTTCAAATCAGATTAGTAAAAATAAGGTGAACTAAACATAGCCTTAAGCTACTAATTGTAACTTTAATGAAGTGTTTGGTTTAGCTAAGTAATTGAATCACTCATCTTGAACTTTTTTTTTGTTCTTTAGCTAATTTAAGCTATGGCGGAATTACAAAGTAAATTATCTAACAAATGTAACACATTATATCAATATGTAGATAAACATTTCACCATAAGTAAGATTGCATTATCATTTAACCAAAAAAAAACTTGCAATAATTTATTGAATAAAATAAGCACTAAGAATAATACAAACAAAGATTAATGTGTCGTTTTGATAGAAACATTCTTATAACCGGTATACTGTTAGTCATTTGTGAAGGAGAAAACTAAACAGTGTTTACTTAAAAGGATCACGAATTAAATGGAATAGATGTAACAGTACTAAAATTTAGCACTTATATTTGGATTGAATACTGAGGTAAGGAATGACAAAGCTTAATCTCAACTGTTGTATAAATAGGGCTGTACAAAAAATTTGATGGGAAATGCCCCAGAAGTCCCCTTTAAATTTGAAAGTGATTTTTTTTGAAAATGTTAGTCAAAATTAAAATTTTGGAGCAAAAGTTAAAATTCCCTCCTTTTTGGTGGAAAAAAAACCGGGTACACTAATTCATAGTGACCCACGTGTTGCTTAAAAATCCTAATTGCTTTACTAATATGTATAACAACTTTATCTCTCTAACCTCCTTGGTATGTGTGTACTTTCTCTATATTTCACTTATTGAGAAACGAAGGAAGTATATGTGAAGGAAAATAACAAGGTCAGCTTAGTTAAGAAGGCATGTATGGAAAATAACAAGCACATAAAAGCACATAATGAGGCATGTAAGTGTACAAAGGATAAATTGAGTTTACTTAATTTATTGTTAATTAAAATAATTTGAACACCTAATAACTCAAATACTTTTCTTACAGTTGTCCAAAATATATTAAATAATTTATTTATTTACCTTGTCTATCATCCTCCTAAAAGTGCGTGCCAAAGGGGTATGTTACAAGTAAAAAAACCCGGAGGAAGTTTGTTTCTCTCTTAAGGTAAAACTTTTAAATCATTGACCAAATATTCTCATTAATATATACAAAAAAACATAATCATGTAGGATCTTGTTAGGTTCGCCTTAATGTATACTTTCATAATATTAACTTTTTATATTTTTTTATTAATACAAAATTAAAGATATTGATGGTTTGAAAATATATATTGGAGACTGCAAAAATAAAACAAGCACCATATTATGAGACAGAGAAAGTAGTTAAAGGTTTTGCCCCTCTCTCTTTTTCTTCTTGAAATGACCCTTTTACTCGTTTGATCGTATGAATGTCTTCAAGTCTCTAGAGTCTTGTGCGCCATAATTTGTAGCTTCTTCTTCACTCTATTGAAAAAGAGGGTTTGAGTTAATGAAATGTATAGTAGTTGAAGACCTAGCTCCTAACTCCTGAGGTATGGGTTCGAAGTTCCACATCTCTTTTTGTAACAACCCTGAATTTCCAATATTTCTAAAAAGCAACTTATAATAAATAGACTCGGAAATCCCAAGGTGCTACACCGCGATAATTAATAATAATAACCGCAAGGCTAATGGTTCTAATTAGAAATAACAAACAATAAGTTTTAAATAATTATTACAGACCAACTAGATAGAAAGTAATTAATTATTACAAACCATAATGAAAATTCTAAAGTCAAATAAATAACAGCGGAAGTCTTTTTAAAGTCTATTAAGCTAAAAGAGATCTAACGCACTCTTTAACCCAACCAAAAGCTAACTATCTTCAGGTACCTGCACATTAAACACTGTAGTATCAGCCAAAGGCTGAGCAAGATTTCATACTATCAAAAAACAAAACTATTCAATGTGCAGGTAAGATATATAGGAATATCTTACAAATTCATTTAAAAGCTATATAGATTATATATATAATATGTTAACTTTCTAACAACTTCAAATCCAATCTTTCTTTCTGAACCCTTCTATAAATCACTCAAATATAACTCCTTTGAAATCTGTGAGTAGGAAGTAATAAAAATCCAATGAGCTAGCTAGGCTCACTAGATAAGGTAAACACCAAAGTCCCTAGTATGCATACCCCTAACTTGATAACGTATCAAGAAGGAAGACGAATGGCAAGAGTATTGATCAATATACTCCCAACTACTAAAATAAATTATTGAGACACTGTTAACTCAACATACTTCCATACTCGAGGAATACCGCTTACCGGCAACCCCACAATTTAATAAACTTGGTCACAATGAGGAACTTCCTCCTTTTAAATAAAAATCTCATAAAAATCTCATAAACTCTTTCAATATAAATATCGAGAACCATTTAAATCTCAACGTATAAACTTCATAAAACAATCTCATTGTTAAAGTTAAATTTCCAAACAATGTAAAACAATTTCTGAACCACCTGTACAAGCACAGTAAGAAATCTTACCTTATCAGCAACCACAGTCAATAAATCTTAATCTCAAGTCAGAAAGGTTCCTCTACGAACCCACAATCTACAATATAATAATATAGTATAAGTCACTAGACTATACTTCACACAGTTCATCTATAAATAGCACAAGCTAGTTAATAGGCTGTCACTAAACTGGAAACAACTCAACTTGTCTCAATCTAAAAAGTCACAAATTAAAATTCATAGATTAAAGATCAATGGAAGTAACCTGAGCAATAAACTTAGATAGTCAAATAATAAGGATGGGGTTGATTCTAAATACTAAAAGTCCATATCCAATAATTTCAGTAAAGGTAGCAGTACATTTTTTTTTTCTTGATTGTAAAGGAAGTAGAAAGCAGCACTAAACTGTTGACTGACTTATATCGTGGGTTCATCAAGTTATATATCTTGAATTTAGTAAGCTGATTTTCAAGAGAATATGAGCTGCACAACCATACCATTATAGTCTAAAGTCCTAAATAAGCATAACATTCAACCATACGACAATATCTCGACTAATGCAGCAAACTAAAACTAAGGTAATTTGATTATATTAACAAAAGAAAACATCTTTGCTTTTATCATAGAAGGAAGCAAATTAAATATTATAACCTTAAACATTGCTTTTACCGTGCAAACTCCATCAAACTAACATGATTAATTTGCTTAAAACAAACGCTAGCCATAACTACTCACAAGTACAACACAACAAGAATTTTAGAATGAATCACAAAAATCATAATTTTGCAAGCTATCTCTAAAATCCGATACCCAAATAAAACTAAACATCAAACATGAATCAATACGCAAATTTCGTATAACGAAATTTTCCCCCAATTTAATTTATTCAGAAACCCTAATTTACAATAACTCCAACTTCAGATAATCAACCAAAATACGAAATTAGAATTTAAGATCATAACTTACTTGAGTAGGGGAAGTAATGAGGGTGAAATTACACTATAAAAGGGCCCAAAAACTGATCTTTAATCCGATTCTCGACCCGGAACGTCCAACCCAAAAAAACACAATCTTCCTTTGAACAAACCCACAAAACCGAAAAGTGTTGAAGAAGAATGGTGGTTGATGAGTGATGATAGTTGATCAAGAATTTAGTAGCTTTTAATGGTGTGTTGAAGTCTTGAAAAGTATGGGAAAAGGAGGGAGATGATCGTGAGTTTTGGAGGAAAAATAGGAGCAGTATACTCTCCTTTCCTTCTTTTCCTTTGTTTCTTTTCTTTGTACTTTCACTCTCCTAAAATACTGAAATACTATGTGATACGTAGGGTACTTAACCTAGTAAATCTAGGAATTTGTTTTGACCACTTCTAAGGTAAAGTCAAATTTAGTAAAAAAAATATTTTTAATAAAAGAAATCTGAATTTTTATTCCTAAAATAAATTAATGCAAGTAATTACTAAACGGTATAAAAATACGGGGTGTTACAATCTACCCCCCTTAAAATAAGTTTCGTCCCGAAAGTTAAAGTATTACTCAACTAAACAAACTTATACTCTTGTTTCTGAAAACAACTCGTTACTCTATACGTTAGCTAACTACTATCACTTGAAGTATAAAAAACTCAACTTGTATTTCATATTTCTCATAGATAACACATAAAAAAAAAACAATCATAAACTCTCTACTATTATAGGAATGTTCATACTATAACAAGCAGACATAAAACACATCAAAGCTTCATAAGAAACTTTCAATTACACATGCACAAAATTAGTATGAATTCTACCCCTTAAAAAGGGAGTTACGTCCTCGTAACTAAAAATTTACCTGGGTGAAGAGATGGGGATACTTAAGACGCATAGCATCCTCAGCTTCCCAAGTAGACTCTTCTGAGTTGTGGTTTGACCACAACACCTTCACAATCTTTGTCTCCCCTTTTCGAGTCTTTCGGACTTTGTGATCTAGAATTTGAACTGAAAACTCCTCATAAGTCATGGTATCATCTAACTGGAGAGACTCTGGCTGTAGTACATGTGAAGGGTCACTAATGTATCGCCGCAACTGAGAAACATGGAACACGTTATGCGCACGATCAACGCCTGGCGGCAATGCCAATCTGTAAGCCACCTCCCCTATTCTCTCCAGAATCTCGTACGGACCAATGAACTTAGGGCTCAACTTGCCCTTCTTCCCAAATCTCATCACTCCTTTCATAGGAGAAACCCTAAGCAACACCTTCTCTCCCACCTGAAACTCCTCATGGCGACGATGCTTATCACAATAGCTCTTCTGTCTATCTTGTGCCGCCTTCATTTTCTGCTGGATGAGCTTTACCTGCTCAACAGTCTCCTGAATCATCTCTGGACCAATCACAACAGACTCGCCAATATCACTCCAACACAAAGGAGTACGACAGCGCCGACCATACAAAGCTTCAAATGGTGCCATCTGAATGGTAGAATGGTAGCTGTTATTATATGAGAACTCTATCAAATCAAGCTTATCCTCCCAAGAGCCCTGAAACTCTAAGGCACAAGCCCTCAACATATCCTCCAATGTTTGAATAGTGCGCTCCGTCTGGCCATCTGTAGCAGGATGAAAAGCTGTACTCATCTTCAATTTAGTCCCTAAAGCTTCCTGAAGCTTCTGCCAAAAGTTAGACAAGAATCTGCGATCCCTATCTGAAACAATATCGCTCGGAACACCATGAAGTCTAATCACATGCTCTCTGTAAGCAGTAGCCAATCGCTCATGCTTCCAAGTATCCTTCATGGGAACAAAATGAGCAGACTTGGTAAGACGATCCACAATAACCCAAATCATATTATTCCCCTTTGGTGTTCTCGGAAGTCCACAAATAACACTGGTGGAAAAAACCTTATCTGTCACTTAGTAACAGATTCGGTTTTTGTAAAACCGCATCCGAAAATCATTAAAAAAATGAGGGAAAGCTGGGCAGAAAATCTGATCCGGTCCTTTAGTGAACCGGATCAGATTTTTCGTTATTTTTTCTAAAGGAAAAACCCGCGTTTTCGTTCCCTCCTTCACCCAAATTTCATTTCTCGCTCCTCCCCTTAGCTTAGACCCTTGCTTCAGTTCTCCCCTTAGCTTTGTTTGTCTTCGCTGATGAACGACGAGATTTCCTCCTTTCTCTCTCTCACTCATCCTCTTCCCTCCCCTGTCTCTCACTCTTTTCTCTGCTCTCACTCATCCTCTTCACCTCGTAGATCTCTCTCAGCCCCTCGGAGTTCATCTCGCCAGCACTTCTCCTCTCCTCCCTCGTCGTTCATCTTCGTCGCTGCAGATCTCGAGGTTTTTCCTTTTTAGTTACTGATTTTTGTTTCGTATTTTAATCTCGTTGTAATTCCAGATTTAAGTTAATATTTTTCGTTATTTTATTTTCGTTTGTAATCGCAGATCTAGGTCAAATTTATTTCTTTGTAATTAGACTGAAATGATTGATTTTCGCTTAATTTCTTTATTTTTTCGTTTGATTTCTTTTTTATTTTCATTTATATCTTCGTTTTTTGTAATTTTCGTTCAATTTAATTTTCGGTTGATTTTCTTTAAAATCTGTGCTTTGTAATTTATTTCGATTTTAGGGTTTATGTTTCCTTTTTGTGTAATTTTGTCTATTTATTGTATTTTATTTTCGTAAGTTATGTAATTTGTGTTTAATTTTCTTTTTTTTGTTCATATGTTTTGTATACATATTCTATTCTTTTTAACTTACTGTTTTGTGTAATTTTGTAAACTGTATAAGTATAACCTTGTTTCAAGTTTTTGTTTTTAGACCGTTTTTGCTTTGAACATGATTGTTTATATTTTTCATTTATTTTGTTTGTTGTGAATGTAGATTGTGGCATTGTTGCTTGAGAATGGGGTTGATGTCAACTCCAAAAACTATTGTGGGCAGGTGGGAGATTTTTAATTTTTAATTTTTTTGAGATAATTTGGTTTTGGGTTTGATAATTTGATTTTTATTTTTTTATTTCTATCTAGTATCTACTCAATTTGGAGTTTTGTGATACGAAATTTTACTTCCTTGTTGCAGGTTACTAATGCAGATTACCTCAGTGGGAGAACAGCTCTCCACTTTGCTGCTGTTAATGGTCATGTGAGATGAGATGCATAAGGCTGTTGTTTGCTGATTTTGTCCCGAGTGCGCCTTTGGACTCTTTGAATGCTCTAAGTGCTGAGGGTGGTGAAGGATCGAATTTCAAAAACAGGTAAGACCATGGGCATTTAATTCATATACCTCTCTGGGTTACTTAGGGCAGTCAATCAGGCTCTTGTTGCAACAACAATTGGTAATTTTTATTGTTTTGTTTGATGCTTCAGATATGCATATTCATGCTTTTCTAATTCTTCTTTCATGTCTTAAATCTGATTAGGCTTGGGAACTGAGTATTTCAGAGTTCTACTTCAGAGCAACTGTGGTGTTAGTGTGCTAGATTTCATTCCTCGAGCGGAGGACAAGTCTCCACACATCTGCGTTAATCGTTTAAATCAGGTCCAGAAGTTATTAAGCTGTCTGTGCGTGGCATTGAATTTTTAATATTCAGAGTATCTACTCAATGTGCAAAATTTCTAGATGAAGTTGCTAAAGTGCTAATACCCTATATTGTTTAACTACCATTGATCAGTGAGTGAGCTTTGTGTTTGAAGTTTTTTTCTTTTGAAGGGATTGTGTTTGTAGTTCAGTGAAGTGGTTGATGTTAACTGCACATATAGTCTAGAATATGCTGTAGTCTTAGGTCTCCAATTGAGACTATGATATTGTGCCAAAGAGTTGCTATCTTTCGTATTATTGAGCTGCTCATTTTGTGTTGCATTTGCTTTTATGTTATACTTTTTGATCTAGGGTGTCTCAATCACCCTTCAATTTATAGTTATGTTGGTTTGCTGAATCAATTTTGTTCCCTTTCTCCATTTTCAGATTGTGTGTGTTTCATAACTCACCTATATTATGTGGGTTTCTAGAATATCTAGTGTTGGAGCTCAGGCTATCAAGAAATTGACTCAAGGTTTGTTTTATTAGAATGCAAATTCGTGTGCTTTCCAATTATCTAATAACAAATGGTCACTATTGGTATATGCGTTGTATTAATTGCTTGTTTGGTTGATATAGACTACAATTTCCCGTTTCTAGGTTTCTGTATGTGGTAAAATTATTTGTCAATGTCTGAGTGTTTTTATATGCACTTTTTTTATTTATTGTATGCTTTTTTATATGATTTCTCCAGAAAAGTTACGACATGTAATGATTATCAGAGAGAGGTTGCTGTTTCACAAAACATTGCTGGAAAACACTTTGACAGGGTTTTCGTTTTTGATAAGGTAAACTTTTCAATTCTAATAAATGATGTAGAAGTATTATTTTACTGTTTTTTTAATATTTGGGTTGTCGAAGAGGGAGCCAAGTTCAGCTTTATCCAGAATTAGGTTACATTAGGGAAGTTGAAATTTCTAGATTACCGTTCCCTCTCCCTCCCCCTCCCCCTCCTTCCATGAAGCAAACTTTCTTTCTCGCAAATACAAAGATACTGAGAAGGAGAGCATGATAATTGATGGAGGAGGTTAGCGAAGTTGGAAAATGAATAATGTAGTTCAAGCCTTTCTTGCATCACCAAACACTGGGAAGGAAAAACTGAAGGACGTAAATGAATCTAGACCATATTCTATGAGTCTGTTAATAATCTTTTACTCTTTTGCCCCCGCTTTCTTTCCCTTTGGTAGCTAGCATTATCTGTTTAGGATGAGCTGGGTTTAGCCTTGTTCATTGTTATGTGTGATATGCTTGTATTGCTTTTTCGAAGGATGGCTTGCTGATGTTTCGAAGATTGGTTGATTTGGCAATTTGCTCTTACAAAGAAAGAAACCAACTGATATTTGAGGGTAGAGCCTACTTTCGTCAAGGTTTTAAATTTCCTCTTTTGAAGGCTTTTGTATAGCTCGATTCAATTATTATGTTCTGAGTGATACTTGATTTTTCTTGATTTTGTTGATAAATTGTTCCATGATAGTACAAGGGCATGAGATATCTGTTGTTTGCCCTTTTGGGTACATGAGTGACACCCTTTTCAATTGTTCTATGAGTTTCGCTGCAAATCTGCAATCTGCAATTTGTGCTTTGCCCTTTTCAGGTTGATGCATGGTGCTTTTGTTCATTTTTCATGCATGCTATACTAAGGAGTTTTAATATTATCTCAATTTTCATAGGGGGGAGAAGTTTTGGTTGCCCCAAAAATTTAGGTGCTGCTGGGACATTTTATGATTCTGTGCCTAGGAGATTGATTATCAACAATTACAACTTGCCAACAGACACAAACACACTTCTTGAATTTCCTAATCAACCACTATGGACAAATGTCTACATACAAAATCAGGCAAAGGCTACTGTTCCTTTGTTTTAGAGTCGTGTGCAGGTAATATTGTGCTTGTATGTTTGTGCTTTTTCTTCATAATATGCTGGTAATATTGTGCTTGTGTTGTGGTTTGCTTGCATAGCCCCTTTCTACCTCTTCAAAATGTGGGAACAAAAGTTTTTTGCTTTACTTTACTAATCAATCATGCAATAAAATTGCATTTAATACAAAGACATTACTGTGGTTATTTCTAGGAATGTACGTCTACTGCGTTTCAGTTACATGTCACTCAGGAAAAAGAAATAAATTCAATCTAGATACCGATAGTCACAGCTACTTTATGAACAGAATAGGCAACTTTTATACACTTCTGTATAAGGTGACATTTATGGACTTGGCTGTTAGCTTTTTATGGTGTGTGTGGTAACTTGGGGGCCATTTTGTCACCTATTATATCAAGATTTCCCCCCGCCCCATAAGTGTTTTTTTTTTTATGTTAGAACTTTGAACTCTGTCTCAGATTCTCCGTTAATTATTGATATCTTACTGAAATTAATTATGTTTATGGTGTTTTTATTCCTATTGCACTCAAGAAACTGGAGATTCGATTATGGTAGCTAAAGATATATTTTAAAGATGTCTAGTTTCTTACAACTTTTTGCAGGTGTTTTCCAAAAATTTAGATCTGAACTTCAGGTTAATGTATTCAACAGGCTAATGTTTCACTTCCTGAAAATAAGGCTTTTGTGGAAGCAGGTCATACAACAAGCGTTTTTCTAATATCACAAGTTTAATGGACGAGGAACCAGAGTTTTTGGAATAGTAGATTGCTTCTGAACCTTAATCTCTAAATTTGTTGCAGGATTCTGTATGTCAAATACTTCAAGTCGTTTCGTCCATTCCATCTTGTAAAGTAATTGAAGAGTCCTGCAAGAGGAAATTCTCAATGCAGTTTGATTATTGTACCACAGCAAGCATGGATTTTTCATTGTTAGATGAAGCCACATTTAGGAGCATTCTTCTGGTGGGTTCTATTTCCAAGCAGCAGAATGATCTACATTGACTTGGGGATTAGAGTCCTAAAGATAAATCTGTTTTGTACCCTATTAAGGTCCAGTTATGATAGAGTCAGAAACGATGGATACAAGTGAAGTTCTATATTTGTTGTGAGTGGTGATTGAAGTTCTATATTTGTTGTGAGTGGTGATTAACCCCTTCCCAACCCTGCTTGGTTCTCCTCCTGGGCAAGTCACGTAGAGTGGTTGCAATTGCCTACAATGGTTAATTATTTATGCTTCAATTGAGCATAATTTGCTTAATAAAATGAGTATTTATATAAATTATTGATTTTGTATTGATTAATAATGAAAAAATACAAAATTTTTTTTTTTTTTTTTTTTGGTTTTTTGGGGGTTATCTGATCCGGTTTTGGGCGAAAATCGGATCAGTTAACCTAGTTAACTGATCTGGTTTTCACCCAAAATCGGATCAGTAAATAATTTACTGATCCGGTTTTGGACCGGATCAGTAAACATTTTAGATCTGCTGCGAGCCCACCTGATGCGGACCAAAATCGGATCAGTAAGTCCGATTTTGACCGCATCAGATAGGCTTTTTTCCACTAGTGTAAAATCCATTGAGATCGAGTCCCATTTCCATGCAGGAACCTCTAAAGGCTGAATCATCCCCCGAGGCCTCTTGTGCTCACTCTTGAACTTCTGACAAGTCAAGCATCTCGATACATACTTAGCAACATCAGTCTTCATATGCGGCCACCAAAAAGTCTGCTTGAGATCCTTGTACATCTTATCCCCTCCAGGATGAACTGAATACTGCACTGAATGAGCTTCTTCTAAGATCTTTTCCTTCAACTCAGGAACATTAGGAACACACCATCTCCCCTTAAATCTCACGCTACCATCCTCAACCACTGTGAAATTAACAGGCTCATTAGCTTGCTTGTCCTTCAAGAACCGATCCTGTACTTGTGCTTTTTTGATCTCATCATACAAAGTGGGCTGAATCATAAGAGAGTTAAGTTGAGCTCCCAATTGCACTATCTCCACATCAAGATTTTGAAACTCCTCTCGAAGACGATTCCTCGAACGCATGGTTTGCAGACAGTGAGAGGATTTCCTACTAAGTGCATCTGCAACATCATTGGCCTTACCCTCATGGTACTGAATCTCCATATCATAATCCTTGATCAGTTCTAACCATCTCCTCTGTCTCATGTTCAGCTCTCTCGAGTGAAGATGTATTTCAGACTCTTGTGGTCCGAAAATATCTTGAATGATGTGCCAAGTAGATAATGACGCCAGATCTTGAGTGCAAAAACAACAGCTGCCAATTTTAGATCATGCGTTGGATAGTTCAACTCATGGTTCTTCAGTTGCCTAGAAGAGTAAGCAACAACCTTTTTATCCTGCATAAGCACACAACCAAGACCATTATTCAAAGCATCCGTGAACACTTGCTTCGTACTCAAGGTTTCCATCAGGTAAAGTCAACACAGGAGCTGTGGTGAGACGCTCCTTCAAAATCTGAAATGCCTTCTCACAATCATCATCCCAATGATACTTAGTATCCTTCCTCATCAATGTAGTCAACGGCCGAGCTATTTTCGAGAAGTCCTTCACAAACCTCCTATAATAACCCACCAAGCCAAGGAAACTGCGAATCTCGGTCACACTCTTTGGAGTAGGCCATTCGAAACTTGACTTGGATCTTTCTTTGGGTCAACCGAGACGCCCTCTCTAGAAATGATATGACCAAGAAAAGCAACTTTCTCCAGCCAGAATTCACACTTGGAGAACTTAGCATACAACTTATTCTCCCTCAGGACCTGCAGAACAGTGCGAAGATGCTCTTCATGTTCACTGGCATCCTTTGAATAAATCAGTATATCATCTATGAACACCACCACAAACTTATCTAGGTATGGTCTGAAGACTCGATTCATCAAGTCCATGAACACAGCTGGAGCATTAGTCAACCCAAAGGGCATAATAGCAAACTCATAGTGCCCATAGCGAGTTCTGAAAGCCGTCTTAGGAATATCATTCTCTGCAATACGGAGTTGATGGTATCCAGATCTCAGATCAATCTTAGAGAAAACTCCAACTCCCACCAACTGATCGAACAAATCATCTATTTTTGGCAAGGGGTACTTGTTTTTCACTGTAACATTGTTGAGCTCTCTGTAATCAATACACAGACGGAGACTCCCATCCTTCTTTTTCACAAACAAAACAGGAGCACCCCATGGAGATACACTAGGTCGAATGTACCCCTTATCAAGCAACTCTTCTAACTGAGCCTTAAGCTCTTTCATTTCAGCAGGCGCCATTCTGTAAGGAGGTTTAGAAATAGGTCCAGTTCCAGGCATCAAGTCAACACTAAACTCAACATCACGTCTCGGAGGCATGCCGGGAATATCATCAGGAAAAACATCTACAAACTCATTAGCAATTCGAACATCTTCAACACGTGGCTCTTCCTTACTAGTGTCATGAACATGGCACAAGTACATAGGACATCCCTTCCTCAAATAGGATTTCAAAGTCAAGGCAGAAATAATTTTCAAAGAAGACCCTCTATAAAACTCATGGACTCCACTAGGACCAACTACAGACACCTTTTGTTTCTCACAATCTATCTTGGCTTTATGCTTACTAAGCCAATCCATCCCTAGAATTACGTCAAAATCATGCAAGGGAAAAGCTATCAAATCAGCTACTAGGGTGGTACTATCACACATAATAGGGACATTTGGATACAAATTATTACAAGTTATGATCACACCAAAAGGAGTAGAGATGTCTACATCACAAGTTCTAGAGTTCTCTAACCCTAACTTTTTCACAAAAGGTTCAGACACAAAAGAATGAGAAGCACCGAGAATCAAATAGCACATAAACGGACATCGAATGAATAGAAAAAGTACCGGTGACCACGTTGCCCTTAGTGTTTGCCTCGATGCCGGTTCATCACATGAACCTGCCCGAGTGTTCCTCCTCACATCACCTCTTGTGTGCTCGAGTAGCATTAGCGGTCCCTCCATTGCGATTAGGTGCGGCATTCCCCGGAGTAGAAGGAGCGGGACGACCGTTGTTTCCATTCCGGGGGTCTCTTATCCGCTTGTGCCCCATTCCTCGAACTCATCTCGGGCCCGAAGTTCCTCGATCTTGGGTTAGTAAAGCATTCATAAGCACGATGCCCCTTCCTCCCACGAGTGATTACACTCCACCAAATTACCATCACAATCCTTGCCGGGGTGGTTCTCACTACAACGCTTGCTATAGAAAATCCGATCAGTCCTTCCGGTTCGAACTTGGGGGCGCTACGGGAAGGAGTGGAATTACGATTGTCCTTAGAATACTGCCGACTCGAACCTCCCTTGTTGTAATTACCACCGAATCACGGTTCCCAAAGTTTCGGTTTTTAGTGAAACCCCTCTACCTTTGTTGTAACCCGGTGGAACCGGATGTATAACCCTTTTCCGTCGCCCGAGTAGACCCTGCTGGAGTGGATTTCAACTTCTTTGCGGCTTGCCTCTTCTCCTCAATCCTCTCAGCATTACAAGCACGAGTGTACACCTCCTTCACTGTAGTATACTCACCAGCTCCCATCCTAGAATGAAGACCGGGGTCTAACTTCTCCTCGAATTTCACCGCTCTCTCCTGCTTATCAGGAAATAACCCCTTAGCAAAACGAGCCAACTCCTGAAATTTCACATAGAACTCATGAACAGACATATCTCCCTGCACGAGATCATTAAACTCCGTCCTCTTCCTCTTCCTCATATGGGCTGGAAAGAACTCATCACGGATCGCCTTCTTGAACTGAGTCCAACCAAACTCTCTCTCCTCCATGAGCTCTTCTCCTTCCTCATCCACAGTCACCTTAGTAGTCAGATCAAACTTATTGTGAGTCCACCAAATATCAGCGTCCTCAACCAGATAATAGGCAGCAGCATCAACCCTCATCTCATCAGGGACTTGGAGAGTGGTAAAGATTTTGTCAAATTCTCTAATCTTGTTCTCCATCTTGGTAGGATCACCCTTACCATCAAAAGAAGAAGGTTTCTTCTGGTCAATTGCCTTAGAAATCACAACAGTTTTGGAACTAACATTGCCAGAAACAGGAGTATTAAGGGCAGCAGCTTGAGCCTCAGCAAATTTCTCCATAGCATCAGTTAAGGCTCGAGTGGATTGAGCTATCTCACGCATCATACGATTCGAACTTGAGTTTCGAGCACGCACGTGTCTACGCATCATCATAAAAGCACAATAGAAACAAAGATAAACCAAAAATGATTCACCCTTACCAAATAATTCTTAACAAAAGAAGGGAAAGAAAAGAAAATAAAAATAAATAAATCAAGCAAGAACATGAAAAGAGAAGTATATATCATCAGCTCATAATAATATAATTCCTTGTCTTCCTATAACACTTCCTCACAACGGCTTTTCAATTTTAATAAGTTTATTTACCTATTCTTGTTTAAAGTCGTCTTAAAGAAATCTTAGTAACCTAAAGCTCAGATACCAACTGTAACAACCCTGAATTTCCAATATTTCTAAAAAGCAACTTATAATAAATAGACTCGGAAATCCCAAGGTGCTACGCCGCGATAATTAATAATAATAACCGCAAGGTTAATGGTTCTAATTAGAAATAACAAACAATAAGTTTTAAATAATTATTACAGACCAACTAGATAGAAAGTAATTAATTATTACAAACCATAATGTAAATTCTAAAGTCAAATAAATAACAGCGGAAGTCTTTTTAAAGTCTATTAAGCTAAAAGAGATCCAACGCACTCTTTAACCCAACCAAAAGCTAACTATCTTCAGGTACCTGCACATTAAACACTGTAGTATCAGCCAAAGGCTGAGCAAGATTTCATACTATCATGAAACAAAACTATTCAATGTGCATGTAAGATATATAGGAATATGTTACAAATTCATTTAAAAGCTGTACAGATTATATATATAATATATTAACTTTCTAACAACTTCAAATCCAATCTTTCTTTCTGAACCCTTCTATAAATCACTCAAATATAACTCCTTTGAAATCTGTGAGTAGGAAGTAATAAAAATCCAATGAGCTAGCTAGGCTCACTAGATAAGGTAAACACCAAAGTCCCTAGTATGCATACCCCTAACTTGATAACGTATCAAGAAGGAAGACGAATGGCAAGAGTATTGATCAATATACTCCCAACTACTAAAATAAATTGTTGAGACACTGTTAACTCAACATACTTCCATACTCGAGGAATACTGCTTACCGGCAACCCCACAATTTAATAAACTTGGTCACAATGAGGAACTTCCTCCTTTTAAATAAAAATCTCATAAAAATCTCATAAACTCTTTCAATATAAATATCGAGAACCATTTAAATCTCAACGTATAAACTTCATAAAACAATCTCATTGTTAAAAATAAATTTCCAAACAATGTAAAACAATTTTTGAACCACCTGTACAAGCACAGTAAGAAATCTTATCTTATCAGCAACCACAGTCAATAAATCTCAATCTCAAGTCAGAAAGGTTCCTCTACGAACCCGCAATCTACAATATAATAATATAGTATAAGTCACTAGACTATACTTCACAGAGTTCATCTATAAATAGCACAAGCTAGTTAATAGGCTTTCACTAAACTGGAAACAACTCAACTTGTCTCAATCTAAAAAGTCACAAATTAAAGTTCATAGGTTAAAGATCAATGGAAGTAACCTGAGCAATAAACTTGGATAGTCAAATAATAAGGATGGGGTTGATTCTAAATACTAAAAGTCCATATCCAATAATTTCAGTAAAGGTAGCAGTACATTTTTTTTTTCTTGATTGTAAAGGAAGTAGAAAGCAGCACTAAACTGTTGACTGACTTATATCGTGGGTTCATCAAGTTATATATCTTGAATTTAGTAAGATGATTTTCAAGAGAATATGAGCTGCACAACCATACCATTATAGTCTAAAGTCCTAAATAAGCATAACATTCAACCATACGACAATATCTCGACTAATGCAGCAAACTAAAACTAAGGTAATTTGATTATATTAACAAAAGAAAACATCTTTGCTTTTATCATAGAAGGAAGCAAATTAAATATTATAACCTTAAACATTGCTTTTACCGTGCAAACTCCATCAAACTAACATGATTAATTTGCTTAAAACAAACGCTAGCCATAACTACTCACAAGTACAACACAACAAGAATTTTAGAATGAATCACAAAAATCATAATTTTGCAAGCTATCTCGAAAATCCGATAGCCAAATAAAACTAAACATCAAACATGAATCAATACGCAAATTTCGTATAACGAAATTTTCCCCCAATTTAATTTATTCAGAAACCCTAATTTACAAAAACTCCAACTTCAGATAATCAACCAAAATACGAAATTAAAATTTAAGATCATAACTTACTTAAGTAGGGGAAGTAATGAGGGTGAAATTACACTATAAAAGGGCCCAAAAACTGATCTTTAATCCGATTCTCGACCCGGAACGTCCAACCCAAAAAAAACACAATCTTCCTTTGAACAAACCCACAAAACCGAAAAGTGTTGAAGAAGAATGGTGGTTGATGAGTGATGATAGTTGATCAAGAATTTAGTAGCTTTTAATGGTGTGTTGAAGTCTTGAAGCAAAAGTATGGGAAAAGGAGGGAAATGATCGTGGGTTTTGGAGGAAAAATAGGAGCAGTATATTCTCCTTTCCTTCTTTTCCTTTGTTTCTTTTCTTTGTACTTTCACTCTCCTAAAATACTGAAATACTATATGATACGTAGGGTACTTAACCTAGTAAATCTAGGAATTTGTTTTGACCACTTCTAAGGTAAAGTCAAATTTAGTAAAAAAAATATTTTTAATAAAAGAAATCTGAATTTTTATTCCTAAAATAAATTAATGCAAGTAATTACTAAACGGTATAAAAATATGGGGTGTTACACTTTTCCTCTCAAGAGAAAAAAGGAACAAGAACATAGAGAGAGCAACTCCTCTGTCGACTCAATTGTGAGTAAATTCTTGATTTGTTTCACATTTTTGCGATATTTTAATTTATATTTGATGTATGTGAAATGTGGCAATTTTTTTGGGTGAAATTTCGGTTGTTTTAATTTCATAAACTTTGCATTTTTTACTTGTGTTAGTAGGAGAAATTTAGTTAAATGAACCATTGAAGCTTAAGGTTTAATTTCGATTTTAGCTAAATGATAGAAAATTGTATCATTGTACGGTGATTTCCCTTTTTCTTTTAATTGCTTTTGATATATAGCAAAGTTTGCAGTTTGATTATTAGAGTCTGTTTGCAATGTACGAAATTGAAGGCTAAGTTTTGTTTAAGCTCAGCTACGGAGATGAGAGAGAAAGAAGTGAGAGAGATAAGGGAGGAGGGTAATAAATGGAAAGAATATTGTAATTGTATTGATGTAAAACTGTAAATGGGTATACACCTCAACTTAAACAAACCCATAAATCTTTAACAAACTTATTAATATTAATAACCTCTAATTTGACTTCTGTTGACTCTTACAAGTTACAACTTACAAGTAACAAACAGATGCAACTATCAGCTAATATTACATACTTCCTCCGTTTCGTTTTAAATGCAACGAAGGAATATTTTATATCTCACAAAAAATATCCCTTTGTTGCATTTAAAACATAATGGAGGAAGTTTATGATAATGATATACTGTATCATTACCCTCCCCTTATAAGAAACTTGTCCTCAAGTTTATGTCAATTATCTAAGACATCAGGATACTTCTGCTCAAATAGCATCTTCTTCAGCACAATTCTGCCACTTCACCATATATTGAGTTTATGCCTTATTATGGACTTTCATAAACCTTGTACTCAAAACAAACCTTCCTTGCATCCAAATATTCCAAACAGGAATATGCACAGCTTGAGGCAGAGTTCCATGGATAGCTCTTTATGCTTGATGTAATATTTATTAGTGCCTCTGCTGACTGCTGGTAACTTCAACTTGTATGACACGTTCCCAACTGTTGCTTCTACCTGGAATGGTCAAAATAACTTTTGTGCTAACTTCTGCATGGTTCTAGCTTGCACACTAGCTTGCCAATAGAGCTGCAATTTTAGTCTTACCCAATCTCCAACCTTGAAAACTCTATCACTTCTGTGCTTATCGGCTTCATTTTCCATTCTTGCCTGTGCTCTATGACCATTCTGATCATAGCTAGCCTCTCTTCTTTGAAGAATCCTATCCACCTCGCCATTTGTAGATTCACCCGGAAGATACGGCAGGTACAAAGGGGGAGGTTGGTTGTACACTATCTCATAAGGTCACTAGTAGAATAATTGTTTATTGCTGCGGTAATATTGCTGCGGTTTTACCCATACGCAGCAATATATCACGTAAAAAAAAAAGAAAAATATAAAATACCCATATTGCTGCGGTTTCCGCCGAAAACCGCAGCAATATGGTTTTAGAGAATTTTTTTTGAATTTTTTTTATCATTTGACCAAACATATTGTTGCGGTTTCTCACAAAAACCGCAGCAATATATTAAAATAATATAAAAAAATATTATTTGGACCTATTGCTGCGGTTCCTACAAAAAACCGCAGCAATAGTCTTTTAAATTAATATAAAAAGAGTTTATTTAGGGTTTCAACCTCTTCTTTCTTCTCACTCATCTTCTCACTCCTTCGCCGTTTTCCCTCCTTCCTTCAGTTCACTCATCTTCTCACTCCTCCTCCTTCCTTCAATTCACTCATCTTCTCACTCCTTCGCCGTTTTTCATCCTTCCTTCACTCAACTTCTCGCATCTCTCTTCTGCATTCACCGGCCATTTCTTTTCTCTTCGATTTTCTGCAACTCCTCGCCATTTTCCTCTCCACCGTCGCCGGCCTAGTCCTCAACCCTCTTCCCGTCGGCGCATGGGATTTTTCGGCGTCACTGCTTCTGTCGAAGTTATTTGGTTGTTGAGTGTTGTTCTTAAATTCGCCGAAAAAGTTCGAATTTTTTTTGAATTCGCCGAAAAAGATCGAAGAATTTTCAAATTTCACCTCAAATCTCAAGTTGAATTAAGTTCTTCGATCTTAATCAATGGCGGTTTCGACAATTGTGGTATTCAAATTGCTCGTCGTTGAGCTCTTCGTTGAAACGCGAGCTTCAGAGCCCTGTTTCGGTGCTTCAAGGTCCTGTTTCGGTTTCGAATAGCTGTAATGGCTTGGTGATTTAGTGAAACAAACTCATCTCAACAACCGCCGGTGAACTCTTGTTTAAAATTGTTGGTGGAACTGCTGCTGTCATTCTAGATCTGGAGATTCTCTCTCCTCTGTCCAAATTTTTTAGGTCTTTTTTAATTTATTTGATTTGTGTATATTTGTTTATTTTTATTTTATTTTTGAAGAAAATTAATGGTCGGTTGATGGATGGACGGTGGTGATTGTGGTGGTTTGATGGTGTTTGATGGTGATTTTAAGGTCGAGATTTAATTTATTGTTATTATTTTTTTTTATCACTCCTTGTTATTATTATCATTATCACTGTTATTTACTTTGGTGCAATAATGGATTATCACTGTTATTAAGTCTTGTTGTTCACTCTTGTGTTGCTGATTTTTATTTGGATGCAATAATGGATTATACTGTATATACTGATTTTTCTAGTTTTATCTGTATTTTCAGTCATTTTCCATTCTAGCTAGCTAAAAAAAAAAAAATCTCCACAAACACCTATTGCTGCTGTTCCTACCAAAAACAGCAGCAATAGGTTTCATTTTTTTAATAAAAAAAATACCTATTGCTGTTGTTCCTACTAAAAACAGCAGCAATAGGTTTCATTTTTTTATTTAAAAAAATGCCTATTGCTGCGGTTTTGGGTAACAACCGCAGCAATAGGTTGCTCTATTGCTGCGGTTAAAAACCGCAGCAATAGGTAATTACCTATTGATGCGCCCTTAATTGCTGCGCGGTCAAAACTGCAGCAATATGCCACTTAATGACCGCAGCAATAAGCAATTATTCTACTAGTGGGTGTCAATTGAGTAGCAGAGAGAAAATGAGTGTTGTACCACAACTACCACCACATACACACCTAAGATACATCTCCAAAAACCTATAGACTACCTCTGTTTGACCATCAATTTGAGGGTGATATGCAGACGAGAGACAGAAGTGAGTACCTTGTAATGAGATTAATGCTTGCCAGAATTGGCTAATGAATATTGGGTCCCTATTACAAACTATGCTCGTGGGCCATCCATGGAGCTAAAGACAAGTCCATGGGGTTTATTTAATTTCCATAGTCTTAAGTTAAGGGTTTTAATGAGGGAGGACGTTAACCGTTGTCGTGAAATTGACAAGTCCTAAATTGTTGATTGCACGACAAGGGAAAATGGTTTCCCCTATACTAACGATTCATAAATAAGCTATTAAATAATTTGCTACCTATAGTTCTTATGTTACAAACCATTTACTTGTAAATTTGCTCTCTTTTTCTAGTTACAGAAGCGAAAACAAAGACGAATTATTACTTCGGCGAGGAGCGACTGTACCCCAAGGGAAAGAACTAAGGTAAGTTTTCATATAAATTGTTAATCTCTAGGTTAAATCCACATAAATAGACATATCGCATCGCTGTAGGCTTAGGTCTAATACCAATCCTAGCATAAATGTTTCAATAATTCAAAATATGAGTCCATCGATTTGGCAACCAAATTGAGCTATGCATTTTGATATTATTATATCTTTGAGGGACTATGAATAATAAATGACTACTGTAGAAATCATTTGAAAAAGGATATTTTTCTGGTGTTGTGTATATGTATTGACAGGTAGACTGGGATGAGCCTTATTTGGACCTCCCTGAAGCAATTATCACCGGGAATCAGCAATCCATTGGTAGAGCATTCACTCATGATTTCTGGATTGCTTTTGCTGAATTATTTTCACAAAGAATGGCACGAAAATTTACAGCAGAAGAGTGTAAGACGCGTTGGAGGCATCACAAAAGTATTTACCATGACTATAAGGTGATTCATCTCTAAACATATCTAAGTACAATTCTTTGACCAAAATTACCTTTGCTACAAGGGAAGCGGAAAAAGTCTTATTACTCTGTTAGAAGTGTTTTTTTAGGCAATATGTGCTCATCTTTCTAATAACTGCCTCCAGTTTATTACAAGTTTATATGACAATGAATTTAATTTATGATAGTGCTTAGTTATTAATCTAATCATAAAGCATTAAGTCATTAGTCTCGCAATGGTATTAAGACACATCATCGATATAGAAAACGTGATAGGGTAGTTTTGACATTGTAACTACATCTATTATATTTTCTACTGCATTTAGAAACACTCTTTATTATTTGTGTGAGGTCGTGTGAATTAGGGCTTGCTACTCATACATCTTTTGTGATTTGTAGGGTATTGCGTCACAAGGGGCCTATCAAGTTAAGCTTCACAACATCTTCCACTATAAATATATCCCAAAGTACCCTAATCAGCCTTCAGGTAGTGAGAGTCAGGGGAGTGGTGGTTGCTCTAGAGCCCATTCAAGACGAAGTTGTAGCTTTGCCGAGTTTCATGCATGTGATAAGAGTTCCACTTCGATGGAGACTTGGAAGTTAGAGCTACGTATTGCTCTTAGTAGCCTGATACGCCAGCACGATCTGCCTTTTGTTCAAGTGGTTAAAGCAGAAGCTCATTTACACTCCGAAGTGATAGCTGGTTGTAGGGGTATAACCCAAGTATGATGGCGGACCCCAGTGACAGGTCCACGAACGCCATCACGGACGCGAACACTTTAACTGTCACCTACAGCTCTAACAAGTCAGTACATCAACATGGTCCGACAACGTTGGCGGTCGCCCAACAGGACAAAATAAGGGAATCTTCCCAGGAGGTCAGAAGCACCACGACCGTCGACCGTACACGTGTAAAAGGATTACGCACCCTGTCAGGTGAATAGTACTTCTATAAATACCCCACTAGTACTATTCTGCAGGTACATTCTCTCACACCCAGAATTCTTATGTCTCTCTCTACTTTCTCTCTCTAAATCCTATTTGGACACGTGCTGACTTGAGCGTCGGAGGGGGTTTCCTCGCATCCCCCCGAGGGTAGTTCACGTTTGCTTCTTGTGCAGTTATTCACCAGCGGAGTCTAATCCAAATCTTTGGCGGACTTCTCTCGAGACCGCCAACCGTTTCAACACCGAAACACTGGTGTTTTTTTAGATTTCGATGAGCAAACGCAGCTTATGGAGATCAAGAGGCTTGCTAACTTGGCTAATTAGTGAGATCCTCCACCCTTGCAGCTCGCTGCTATTTTCTTGTTGTTTGCTGCTGTTTTGTTGTTGCTATCTTGCTGGTGGAGCTCTTCTGCTGTTGCTGGCTTTCTAGTGTTGCTGTTATGTTGCTGGTGGTGGTGGATTTGTGTTGTTGCCTTGAGGAGACTTTATTAATTTGTAGTTTTAGTACTTAATTTCTGGACATATTATTGCATATTTGGTTTTTAAATGTTGATGAAATGATGTCTCTTATTGTCCGAGAGACATGAAACAAACCTTGAGAGGTAGTTATGATGCGTGTCACTATTCCAGAGATCTTACACAGACTTTGGGAGGTCGTATCAAAGCATATATCTATCCAATAGATATTGCACGACAATGTTAGTGAACCTTCTATAGGTTGCATGAAAACGGTACGAAAACGGGTATGGATACGTGATACGGTACGGGTACGTTTGAGTAATCAGTATATAATAATTTGGTAGAGGAACTTAAAAGTCATTTGCTCACAGCAAGTCAGCACTGTGCAAGTCATGTTCGAAATTAATTTTGCAAGTGATCAAGAACCACACTATTTTATCATGACTTTTTTTTTATAGCAGTAGCCACCTCTACTTTGTCGGTTTGTCCCACTGGTCTAAATCTCTAAGAGTAGGGTTTATATCTCTAAGAGTAGGGTTTAAATCTCTAAGGCTATGTTTAGTTCACCTGAAATTTTCGGATCTGAACTTATCTTATCTGATCTGATCTGAACTTATTTTTTCTGATCTGATCTGAACTGATCTGATCTGATCTGATCTGATCTGATCTAATCTGATCTGATCTGATCTGATCTAATCTGATCTGATCTTATCTTTTAAAAAATATATTATTACTAATATTATTATTACTTTGTATTTCATTACTAGTATTACTATTACTATTATTTTATTACTATGTACAACTTTCAATAATAATAATAATAATAATATAATAATAATTTTATAATAATAATAATATAAATAATATTATAACAATAATAATAATAATAATAATAATAATAATAATAATTATTATTATTATTATTATCATTATTATTATTATAGCATAATTAGTTTTTTTTTGAAAAATAGCACATTAGTATATGAACATACAATTAAAAATAAAAGACTAAGGACTCTTGGGTCCAATGGTATGGCTTCTTACCTCCCACATGGGAGACCAAGGTTCAAATCTTGGTGGAAGCATATATTTCAATATTGTTGTGGGTGGGGAAGGGGGGTTGGGGCTTGTTGGGTCTTTAGGTGAGTGACCCTGTGCGAGGGCAGTCCAGAGAAAATTCATCTTACCACGGGATTCCCAAAAGGGGCCCAAAAAAATTAAAAATAAAAGAACACTCATGTTCAAGGTCCATTAATAATAAGAATTTAGCTAGTAATTAAAAGAACATATAATGATATTAAAAAAAGAACACATTTTTAAAATAAAAGATAGATGTTATTTTATATTGATGACATGTTTGGATTTAACTAACAACATGTTCTTTGTTATATCAATAAATTGTTCTTTTTTATTATAAATAAACCTATAAATATATATAATCATATGATCTTGAACAAAATGGTTAAATATTCTTCTTATATCGTTGTCTTGTTCTATATAAACTTTATTTTTAAAGATAAGTTGAAATCCTTTGTAGGGAAAATTTTGAACGTGATGACAACACCATTAGGTTATCCCATGCTACTCATGTTTTATATAAACTAGTAATATATAATTTATATTATTCTACCAAAATTGTTTTAAAAAAATAAACATCATATACTATTGTCATGTTCTTTACATGTACAACATCAAAAAGAACATCACATATCAAAATTATTAATTAGAATAAATATAAAAAAGAACACTTACAAATGCCAAAAGAACATTCTTCTTCTTGAACACAAATAGCTTCAAATAGTGATATCAACGACATTTATAATAATAGCAACGATATTAATAATAATTACCAATACTAATAATTAATAAGTACAACAACGACAATAATAATAATCTTTTTGAACAAATGTACTAGTAACTAGTAATATTAATAGTAATAGTAATTGTATAAAGTAATATTATTATTAATAATAATAATAATAATAATAATAATAATAATAATAATAATAATAATAATAATAATAACAACAACAACAATAATAATTATTACAATAACAATAATAGCATTAATAATACTAATAATCATAATAATCATGATGATGATAATAATAATAATAAGTTTTAAAATATAAGCATAATCTGAACTTATCTGATCTGATCTGAACTTATCTGATCTGATCTGAACTTATCTGATCTGATTTGAACTTATCTGATCTGATCTGAACTTATTTTTTCCGATCCGATCCGATGCAGTGCGATCGATCGATCCGAAATAAGCAAAAATAAGGTGAACTGAACATAGCCTAAGAGTAGAGTCTAAATTGTTAAAGGTAGGGTCTAAATATTTAACAGTAGGGTCTAAGGTTATGTTTAGTTCACCTTAAATTTACTGATCTGAACTTATTTGATCTGATCTGAACTTATTTAATCTGATCTGATTTGATCTGATTTGATCGATCGACGATCGATCGATCGATCCGATCCGATCCGATCCGATCGATCCGATCTGAACTTATCTTTTATAAAACATATTATTACTAATATTATTATTACTTTGTATTTCATTACTAGTATTACTATTACTATTACTATGATTTTATTACTATGCACAACTTTCAATAATAATAATAATAATAATAATAAAAATAATAATAATAAATTATAAATAATAAATAATAAATAATAATAATATTATAATAATATAATAATAATAATAATAATAATAATAATAATAATAATAATAATAATAATAATAGCATAATTAGTTTTTTTTGAAAAAGAACACATTAGTATATGAACATACAATTAAAAATAAAAGACCAAGGACGACTCTTGGGTCCAATGGTATGGCTTCCTATCTTCCACATGAGAGACCAAAGTTCAAATCTTAGTGGAATCATATATTTCAATATTGTTGTAGGTGGGGGGAGGGCGGTTGGGGCTTGTTGGGTCTCTAGGTGAGTGACCATGTGCGAGGGCAGCCCATAGGAAATTCATCTTACCACGGGGTTCCCGAAATAGGCCCAAAAAAAATTAAAAATAAAAGAACACACATTTTAGGTAAAAAAAAAACATATTGTTCATGGTAAAGAGTACATATTGTTCATGTTGAAAGTCTGTTAATAATAAGAATTTAAGTCGTAATGAAAATAACATATAATGATATTAAAAAAAGAACATGTACTGAAAGAGCATACAAAATCTATTTAAAGAACACATTTAAAAAAAAAAAAGATAGATGTTATTTTTATATTGATGACATGTTTGGATTTGACTAAAACATGTTCTTTGTTATATCAATAAATTGTTCTTTTTTAATATAAATAAACCTATAAATATATATAATCATATGATCTTGAACAAAATGGTTAAATATTCTTCTTATATCGTTGTCTTGTTCTATATAAACTTTGTTTTTAAACATAAGTTGAAATCCTTTGTAGGGAAAATTTTGAACGTGATGACAACACCATTAGGTTATCCCATGCTACTCATGTTGTATATAAACTAGTAACATATAATTTATATTATTCTACCAAAATTGTTTTAAAAAATAAACATCATATACTATTGTCATGTTCGTTACATGTACAACATCAAAAAGAACATCACATATCAAAATTATTAATTAGAACAAATATAAAAAAGAACACGTACAAATGCCAAAAGAACATTCTTCTTCTTGCACACAAATAGCTTCAAATAGTGACATCAATGACATTTATAATAATAGCAACGACATTAATAATAATTACCAATATTAATAATTAATAAGTACAACAACGACAATAATAATAATCTTTTTGAACAAATGTACTAGTAAATAGTAATATTAATAGTAATAGTAATCGTATAAAGTGATAATAATAATAATAATAATAATAATAATAACAATAATAATAATAATAATAATAATAATAATAATAATAATAATAATAACAATAATAATAATTATTACGATAACAATAATAGCATTAGTAATACTAATAATGATAATAATCATGATAATAATAACAATAATAATAAGTTTATAAATATAAGCATAATCTGAATTTATCTGATCTGATCTGATCTGAACTTATTTTTTCTGATCTGATATGATCTGATATGATCTGGTCTGATCTGAAATAAGCAAAAATAAGGTGAACTAAACATAGCCTAAATTAATCTGTAAGAGTAGGGTCTAAATAGTTAAAGGTAGAGTCTCAATATTTAACAGTAGGGGTCTAACTCTCTAAAGGTAGAGTCTAAATCTCTAACAGATCTGAATCTCTAACGGCCTATTTGGTAACTGGTTATAAATAGTGGTAATGGGAATGAATTTGTATGTAAATTTGTAAAGAAAATCATAGTTCATTATTTCCTTGGTAATGCTAATTTATCCTAAAGTGCTTATCTTTCTTCTTGCCTCCCCATGGAGATTTTAAGGGTGCTTCCCTTATAACATTACACTTAAAATCCATTACCATCACTACCATTTATTAACTATTACCAAATGGGTCGTACGAGTAGGGCTAAATAGTTAAAGGTAGAGTCTAAATATTTAACAGTAGCGTCTCAATATCTAACAGTAGGGTCTGAATATCTATGAGTAGGGTTTAAATAGTTAAAGGTAGAATCTAAATATCTAACAGTTGGGTTTAATCTCTAAAGCTAGAGTATGAAAATCTAAGAGTATGGTCTAAATAGTTAAAGGTATAGTGTAACACCACGAATTTGTGCTCATAATTTCTTTGAGTTATTTTCCCGTAAAATAGAGCTAAAAATAGAATATTTTACTCCTTAAAAATATTATATTGTATATATTTTTTTTTCAACTTTTCAAATGTTATATTTATATGATTTATTAAATTAGAAATTATATATTTTCTAGTATTTAAATTATGCGTTTGAGCTATATTTTTATTTTGTTTGATATTTATTGCATTTTGAACTGTTTTTGTAATAAATGGCCACTTATGCATCGTAGATTGCCGAAAGATAAGTAAAGAGTTTGAAGATATTTTTGCAACTTTGTAACCCCTTGTAAACCCCCCCAGTTACCCCTTTATTGCCCTTTTTCAAATCCCATCATCGAAGCTTATAAACCCACCTCCCCCCTATTAAGGGTCTGTTCTCTTCGACATAAAACAATTGAACTGAACTGAACTTAACTAAATTGAACTAAACTGATTTCAACTGAACTGGTTGCAACTGAATTGAACTGAACTGAACTGAATTATAACTAATAGAGTAATAGTATTGATAATAAATTAAGAACTGAACTGAACTGATTGCAATTGAACTGAACTGAATTATACTGAACTGAACTGAACTGAATTGAACTGAACTGAAAATAAGGTGTGGAGAACAGGCCCAAATGTTCATTTTGGAGCTAAAACTACTCAGCTTGTTCTACCGATTTTGTCCTGCTGTTCGGCCCCATAGAGTGAGAAAGAGAGGAAAAATTTCCCCATTTGTTCTACACAAAGAAAATTCTCTTATTCTTCCACCATTTTCAGCCTTACTTATCCATCTTTTCCTTGTTATTGTCACATTGTTGATATTGTATTTTGGGCGCGTAGGAGGTGGCCTTATAGAAGGGAAATTCGTGTCGGAAGAAGAAGCCTATAATCGGTTTGGTTCACTCCTCTAGTTGGCCAGGTAACTAACAGCGATCTTAGAATGATTAGAGTTCGTATACGAATTATGTTAGTTTTAATAGTTAAGTCGGGTTAGTATTGTTTTAGGAATTTGGGTGGGAATAATTACATGTTGTATGTTTGTTTACATAAATTTTTATGAGTTATTTAACACTTGTAAATTTTGTTTTCTAGTTGGAATATTTTTGTGAGCCTCGTTTTTAAATTTAGTATTATTGTTTTGATAAGTTTATGTAGAATTTATGTAGAATTTATGTATTACTTGAACTCTTATCTGGTGATGATGTTTTTTGTTGTTGTTGTTGTTGTTGTTGTTGTTGTCGTCATTAAAACCATGGCTGCAAATTTATGTTTAAATATGAAACAAGTGTGAGCATGAGTTTAAGGGAGGGGATGAAGATCAATAAGTATGGTAGCATTTTAGTTGGCTGGAGTAGAAGTTTCAGCTCACGAATGTTGGCTGGCAGCAGCGCACCAGTGCCTCTGTTGGCGTATCTCGCCGGCTGTGTGTGTGTTGCTCGTGAATTAAATTTTGAGGTCTCACTATGTTGTTTCTCATTTGTTCACTATCTAATCTTCTTATGTGGTTTACATGCTTGTTGTTGCTTCCTATGTGAAGTTGAAGTATAATATGGTGGACTGGTGGTGTCTTTAAGTTTTCAAAGTATGAGCAGGTAAGGTCTTTATTTAAATTATACGGTTTTTTCACCAGGTACCCCTGAGGTTTCACAATATTCACCTGGTACCCTATAATTCACCTGGTGCCCCTGAGGTTTTGAAAAATCACCAGAATACCCTTAATGACTAACGGACGTCAACTCCGTTAGTCATTAGGGATAAATCAAAGAAATTAACCCCTAACTAACCTAATTAATACTAATTAATCCTAATAAACTATAATTAAACCTAATTAATACTTTTACACCCTAATTAACCCATCTCTCTCCCTAACCCCTAACCCCACCACCCTCCCACCACCCCCGCCCCCCTTCCCAACCCCTCCCCCACCCCCCCCACCCTCGCGCATCCCCTCCCCCCCCCCACGATTTTCGATTTTCCGGAGGGGGCGAAACTCGACGAGGGTGGGGGGAGGGGAGCGAAACTCGACGGGGGTGGGAGGGAGGGGAGGGGAAATCGACTCGGGGGCTGCTAATGCGAGGGGTGGGGGAAGGGTTGCGACTAGGGTGGGGGGGGCCGCGCGGGGTTGGGGGGGTGGGGGAGGAGCCGGGGGGGTGGGGGAGGGGACCGGGGGGTGGTGGGGTGGTGGGAGGGTGGAGGAGGGGTTGCGGGGGGTGGAGGAGGGGGGCGGTGGGGTGGGGGATGGGTAAGGGTGGTGGGAGGGTGAATGAGGGGTTGGTGGGAGGGTTAGGGTTTAGGGTTAGGGTTAGGGTAGGGTTAGAAGTTAGAGTTAAATTAGGTTAATTAAGTTTTTTAGGGTCATAGTTAACGGAAAGTTGACGGTAAGGTCACGTCATGAATTTTTCAAAACCTCGGGGGTACCAGGTGAATTATTGAAAACGCGAGGGTACCAGGTGAATTATTGAAAACGCGAGGGTACCAGGTGAATATTGTGAAACCTTAGGGGTATAATATCATATTTTATCTAAGTTATAACTTAGATTTTTATATATATGCTTATTTGATGTATGTAGCATGTTAGCTGAATTAGTTGTGAAGGTTATGTTATTATAAGTTGTTGTTATCAAGAGTGGTTATTGGTATGATAAGATTATACTTCCTCCGTTTCTTTTTAAGTGGAACATAAAGAAGTGGCACACCAACCAAGGACTTTCGAGTGAGAAAGTTGGGGACCACATACAAGAGAGATTATGCAATTTAATTAAATAAAAAGCTTGACTAATCATCCACCAACCACATACACCTTAACCAGAAATTTATCTCCCCCAACACCACCACTTGCCATCTACGTACCACAACTCCCCACAACCACCGACTATAACTTCAGCGACAGCACAACCAAATATCACAAAACTTCTATCGTCGGTGGTGGTTTCGCTAGCCCATCTTCCGTCAACACCTCCACTCCTTCGGCGTCCTTTTTTCTTCTTCGAACATCAGATGGCCTTGGTGGGTTGAGGAGAGTGAAGAGATGGTTGGAGGACCATCCAAGTAAACCACCACCATCTACTCAACCCACCTCCCTCTCTCTCCTCAATCCTCCCCACCACCACCCCCATCTCTCCTCAACCCACCTCCAACCATCTCTTCTCTCTCCTCAACCCACCACCCCCATCTCTCCTCAACCCCCACCCTGCCATGGACCACCGATGCCACCACTATCGGTCGTATGGTCGTTGCGATTTAGGGGAGAGAGATAAGAGATTGGGAAATTAGGAAGAAGAAGGGTGGAACAAAGGTGGGTTATGGGGAGGGGGAAGGGTGGTTACGAGGTACAGAGGAGAGAGAGACAGGGGGGCTGTTGGGATTTGGGTGGGGGAAGGGTTGAGGAGAGATAAGGGGTGAATTAATTAAATCAAGGTTGAAGTGTTAGATGAGTGATTAATTAGGTTGGTAAATAAAATTAGTAATGGCAATTTTGTAATTACAAAGATTTTTTTTCGCCATTTTAAGTAGTGTGTCACTTATTGTGACATTTCCTTAAAAGGAAAGTGACTCACTTAAAAAGAAACGGAGGAAGTATTATAATGGTATTCTGTATGAATTTGGTTGGTTGTTTGGATGAAATAAATTTATTATGGGTTCTTCAAATCCCTCCGTCCCATAATAGTCTGAACACTTTTCTTTAATGTTTGTCCCAAATTAGTTTGAATACTTCCATTTTAGACATGGTCCCACTATTACTTTATTATTTCTTTTACACTCCTTTGGCCCACACTTTACCTTTATCAATAAAAATTTACCCAAATCTCTCTCTCCTCCAATAAAAAATACCCCACCAAGTCCTATCACATCTACTTTATTTAATAAAATAACATTTGATAACCACACTACAACTTATCACCTTAAAGTACGTGTCCCAACAAGTGTACAGATCTTTCTGGGACGGAGGGAGTATTAAGCTATTGTAAGTATTTCTATTATTTTCTAGTTTCTTGATGAGTTAAATTATATTTTTCGAAGATAATACTATTAATATTGTGATTACTATTTTTGAGAAATTGTGAAGTTATTTTGAATTGGAATTGATGGTTTAAGTCCCTAAAATTCCTGCATTTTGATGTAAGTGGAATTTATGGGTTCAGTCCCTAAAATTCTTGCAGTTTGGTATTGATAGGTTAAGACCCTAGATTCTTGCAGTTTGATGTAAGACCTTGAATGGCATTCTACAGAAGACGAAATTATATTATTTATAAAATATTTTTTGTTTGAGGATGATGACTAGTGAGGCGACATGGTTTCCTAGGGATAAACAATCACTATATACTGAGTAGGGTACGTAGTTTATACTTACGTACTCAGCAGGGTATGTAGGTCCGTCTTGGTTATTAGTTGTCGTCTAAGAGGTCGAGAAGTACTGAGCAGGGTACTATCTCACATCAGGGTGTGGCCATACTAGACATATAGGCGAGCAGGGTCCTAATACTATAACCAAATAGGAACAGTGGGTTGCGATCCACTTACGTTCAGTTTCTCCTCAAACGTGTTAAGAAGATTATTTTGGAATTGTTATTATTATCATCTCTGTTGTTCATGTTATTATTGGTATTCTTCTTGATGTACCATGTGACTCTTTGTGATTCTTGCATATTTGCTTGTGTGGATTTGATTATTATTTTTATTTTAACTCTTATATGGATCCTAATTGGGATGAGAGAGATGTTAGTTACTCCCCACTGATTGTGGACGTTTGTTAATATATTTTTCAGGTTATTATTTCGTGTTATGGGCATTGAGAGAGATTATTTAGGATTTTTGAGACATTTTATATTATTTATATTTAATACTTTGGGTTTATGAGGTTGCTTTTCCTCTTTATGGATATTTTAAATTATTTTAGTTGTGTTTAAGTGACATTTCCGTCAGGCGATATTTCCGCTATCGTCCTTCACTTAATAAAATGTTCTATTTTGTTTATATTATGTTTATAAAAGGACGGAGTGTTACAGGTAGAGTCTCAATATGTAACAATAGGGTCTAAATCTCTAAAGGTAGAGTCTGAATATTTAACAGTAGGGTCTAAATGTCTATGAGCAGGGTCTAAATCTCTAATAGTAGGGTCTTAATATCTAAGAGTAGGGTTTAAATCTCTAAGAGTCCATAACAGGGTGACTGAGTGTGAGAGGTTGATTTCTAAATCTCTAAAGATGAGTAGGGTTTAAATCTCTACAGAAATCACCCTGGTACCAAGTACGCCCAACATTGACACACAAGGCAAGTTGCACACTTGGTACCCGAGGTTGCTCGCCGTTAGTGGTGCTTAGTTCAACTTAAAGTAGGAGCGAGGATGTTTGGCTCAAGGTGGAATGGAAAGAAGAAATCAAATAAGGAAATGAATCGTAATAGTAAGCTACTAATTGTTACTTTTATGAAGTGTTTGCTTTAGCTAAGTAATTGAATCACTTATCTCAATTTTTTTTTGTTCTTTAGCAAATTTAAGCTATGGCGGAATTACAAAGTAAATTATCTAACAACTATACGTAACACATTATATCAATATGTAGATAAACATTTTCACCATAAGTAAGATTGCATTATAGATTGCATTATTATTTAACAAGAAAATATAAACCTACAATCATTTATGGGAAATTCACACGGGTACGCTTCTATTCTTGAGAATTCCCAATGGTAGATTCAACTTTTTTTTCTTCCCATTGCTAAGCCTCAGTTTTCTTATTTATCCAAATGTAGCATTAATGAGGCTTAAACGTTAATTTCATGTTTAATTCTAATACTTCAATTAAGTTTGTCTAACCTCTAATAACCATTATATATTTAGATATAGACTCTTAACTAACGAACCACAACTGCAGCATATATCATAGAGATGATAGGTCAAAGCAGAGCATTTTTTTTTTTGCCAAAAAGAATAGTTGAAAACATAGCAAAGTCAAGCAAGGTGATTATGAGCCAACTGCCAGTGTTCGCTTTGGTTTGTGAGCAAAAATCTGGTGCACCACAACAAACAAATACCATTAAAATTTGGTTTTGTCTCCATTATTTCTTTCTCCAGATTGCTTTTAAAGCTCCATCCCAATGCAACTTTTCTGGTTAGATTTCACTTTTTTATGGTAGAAAGTAGATTAATTTTCCGACATCTTTTGTGCACTATTTCTACACATTACTTCACCTGATAAAAAAATAAACACTGTCGCGATCAAGGCCCTTCTTCATGAATCCGCCAGTAGTAAACTTGATTCAACCCCAATTCAATAACTGTGGTGAGCACTAAGAGAAGAATTACGATCAGTTAAAAGTGACAGAGAAAGGAGCAAATTCTACAACGTTGGATGAAGGATCATCAATTGAATGATGAGTGTTTGAATAGGGAAGATGAACAATTTTGAAGAGGATGGTAAATGAACGGGAGTGTGGGCAATTCAACGGTTAAAAAAAGAGAGAGGCTAATTTAGGTTTAACATAGTTAGGGAGTTAACAGGCTAATTAATGTCAAACTCCTATTATTAATGGAAAACCATCACTAATGCCACATTTAACAAATAAACAATAGTTGAGGCATAGCAATAGGAAGAAAAAAGAGTTGAATCTACCATTGAGAATTCTCAAGAATAGGAGCCTACCATTGCGAATATAATTTCCCATAATTTATTGAATAAAAAGAGCACTAAGAATAATACAAACAAAGATTAATGTGTCGCTTCTATAGAAACATTCTTATAACCGATATACTGCTAGTCATTTGTGAAGGAGAAAGCTAGACAGTGTTTACTTAAAAGATCACGAATGAGATGGAATAGATGTAACAGAACTAAAATTTAGCGCTTATATTTGTATTGAACATTGAGGTAAGGAATGACAAAGCTTAAGCAGGTGATAATAATTAATTAATTAATTAATTAATTATATGAAGGTTGGTGGACGTATTTTTTACAGCAAACTATATAGGAATACCTTGAAACAAAAAAAAAAATTGATCTCTAATATTGGTCCTAACCTTTTTAGATGATTGAGAACGAGGAAATCTTGCGATTTGCATGGGTTTGACAGAGTAATTGAAAGTACCATATATTACTATATTTATAGTTGGGCTTGAATATTTTCATCTTTTCAAATCTTCCTTTATATCGTGATTATAGGCTTAATTGTAGCCGTTTAGCATATTATGTATAAAAATAACAAATTCAGAAAAATAATATACTGTGATTAACCTATTCACGTGGCTTAATTCTCGGCTATTGATCAATGATGACATAGTCGGGACTTAGGAATGATGCTAGCTTCTAACACATTGTGAACTGTCCACATAACAATATTTTATAATTTTTATCATACACCCGACTATTTTTTTTTTTTTTTGTTCAGGAAAGATAATTGGTCCGAAGACCAACCCTCAAGCAGCTACTAGCTTAGCGCAGAAAGACACCAAATTATTGGCTGGGTAGTGGGGATTTATACCCACAAGCAAACATTTAAACAAACTCCTCAAATTAGGGAGTGATGAGAGTCGAACACCCGACCTCGCAGTTGGGAGGTGGGAGCACCAACCATTGGGCTCCCACGAGGACCTCTGAACTGACTATAGCTATGTCTAATTCACCTTAAATTTACTGATCTGAACTTATATGATCTGATCTAATCTGAACTGATTTGATCTGAACTTATCTTTTACAAAACATATTATTACTAATATTATTATTACTTTGTATTTCATTACTAGTATCACTATTACTATCATTTTATTACTATGCACAACTTTCAATAATAATAATAATAATAAATAATATAATAATAATAATAATAATTTTATAATAATAATAATAATATAATAATAATAATAATATAAATAATATTTAATAACAATAATAATAATAATAATAATAATAGCATAATTAGTTTTTTTTTTTTTTGAAAAAGAACACATTAGTATATGAACATACAATTAAAAATAAAAGACCAATGACTCTTGGGTCCAATGGTATGACTTCCTATCTCCCACATGGGAGACCAATGTTCAAATCTTGGTGGAAGCATATATTTCAATATTGTTGTTGGAGGGGAAGGGGGGTTGGGGCTTGTTGGGTCTCTAGGTGAGTGACCCTGTGCGAGGGCAGCCCAGGAGGAAATTCATTTTACCATGGGATTCCTGAAAGGGGCCCAAAAAAAATTTAAAAATAAAAGAACACACATTTTAGGTAAAAAAAAACATATTGTTCATGGTAAAGAGAACATATTGTTCTTGTGCAAGGTCCGCTAATAATAAGAATTTAGGTGGTAATGAAAAGAATATATAAAAAAAGAACATATACTGAAAGAGCATACAAAATCTATATAAAGAACACATTCTAAAAATAAAAGATAGATGTTATTTTTATATTAATGACATGTTTGGATTTAACTAACAACATGTTCTTTGTTATATTAATAAATTGTTCTTTTTTATTATAAATAAACCTATTAATATATATAATCATATGATCTTGAAAAATGGTTAAATATTCTTCTTATATCATTATCTTGTTCTATATAAACTTTATTTTTAAAGATAAGTTGAAATCCTTTGTAAGGAAAATTTTGAACGTGATGACAACACCATTAGGTTATCCCATGCTACTCATGTTTTATATAAACTAGTAACATATAATTTATATTATTCTACCAAAATTGTTTAAACAAAAAAAATATCATATACTATTGTCATGTTCGTTACATGTACAACATCAAAAAGAACATCACATATCAAAATTATTAATTAAAACAAATATATAAAAAAAACACGTACAAATGCCAAAAGAACATTCTTCTTCTTGAACACAAATAGCTTCAAATAGTGATATCAATGACATTTATAATAATAGCAACGCCATTAATAATAATTACCAATATTAATAATTAATAAGTACAACAACGACAATAATAATAATCTTTTTGAACAAATGTACTAGTAAATAGTTATATTAATAGTAATAGTAATCGTATAAAGTAATATTAATAATAATAGTAATAATAATAATAATAATAATAATAATAATAATAATAATAATAATAGCATTAGTAATACTAATAATCATAATAATCATGATAATAATAACAATAACAATAAGTTTTTAAATATAAACATAATCTGAACTTATCTGATCTGATTTGAATTTATTTTTTCTCGATCGATCCTGGTGCGATCCTGGCCCGATCCAGTGCCGATCCGATCCGAAATAAAGAAAATAAAGTCGAACCGAACATAAACATATCGTGAATTCGTGAGTACGCCCAAAGTTATTTTTTTTTGCTTATTGACTTGAAAAAGGAAAATATCCGAGCCCAAAACAAAATTAATGGGCTATGATGGAGCAAGCCAGTGTCATGTCGGGATGGCCCTGTAGTCTAGAGCCATATTTACCAGTGATTTGAACTACACGAGACAAGTTGATAGGCTTCGGGACCATCTATCATAGATGTATGGATATCATTTCCATTTTTTGCCCTTTTTCTATTCAATGTTAGTACACTAATGTTTACTAATTTTTGAAGGAATTGGGTTTGGGTGGGTGGGTTTGTGTTTTGTCATATTTTCCATAGTACCATTGTCCATTGTACCCACAAATTAAATCTGTCCTTTCAATAAAAAAAAAAAAAAACAAATTAAATCTGGCTGACTGGCTCCGAACGTCATGAATCATGAATGACGCATATATTGGGTTTCCGATTCTCACTTCGAATTTTTCCATACTAGATTTAATTTTCAGGATAAACGGCGGCCGACTTTTACCTTAACCAAATTGTTCCGATAATTTACGGTAGTACCTTATATGTCGGTGCACATATTCTCATACTTCCTCCGTTCTGTTTTAAATGAAACGTTTGTTTTTTCAAGCAACCCAACGCGCTTCTTTAATTGTTAATATTTTTAGTTGTGCACACGTAAAAAATATAAAAAAGTTATAATTTGATAGTATGCATCGAGACGAATCGAACAAGATCTCACCTGACTATGTTTTTCTTTATATAATAGAGATAAATTGGAGTCAAAATTGATCAATGAATAGTGTCATTTTACCCAATGTTTCATTTAACCCAATGTTTCATTTAAAACAGAACATAGGAAGTATGAAGTTAACAACCATTATAAAACATGAGCAATGATTTGTTATTTAAATTTTCAATTTTGATGGGCAGATTACAAAAAAGAAAAATAATTTCTAATTTTATATTTTTAGTGCTAAAATGTAAAAAAAAAAAAATTGAAACAAAAATAGATTTACTATGTGAACTATTTTGAGGTTCACCTAGATTCTGTAATTCTTTTTTTTTTTTAATATTCGTGTTGGTAATGGAAGTTAAAAATACATTGCATTTATTCAAGTTATATTTTAGCTATCATTTATATAAAGAATTTAATTTTTTAATTTATTTTTTATTCAAATATTAAGAAACATCGATATCTAGTTGTAAACAATAGGAATTAGTCTCTCTAGAGGGCTATGCCTTTCTTATCTCAAGTTTAACTATATTGAGTTTTTCGATAAAGAAAAGAAGACATATTGAATATTTAATTCTTTTTTTTTTACATCCCATGAATATTTAATTTTTGGTAATGGTATCTTTTTCCCTTTTCAGTAATACTATAAGTCTAGTGGTAAAATTTATTTATGAGATCAAACCTTACTTAAAGCACTCAAAGAAACGAGAATTTTCTTACTACTTTCCCTTTATTGTAACTTTTAAGGGGTCTACTCTATAATCAAAACAAAAAATGATACAAAGTACAAAGAGGAGAAACTTCTAATTTATAATTGATATATATATAAATTCTCCCTTTAACAGGGAAATTAAATTATACCCCTATCAAGTTCCCTTAAAGCACATAGGTTTTGGGAATCGAGTCCAAACATATATATACTCCCTCTGTATTCTTTTGTTATGCCCATTTTTCCTATGCGTGTTTGTCAATGCTCTTCTTTGATGACGTTAAATATTAGTAAAAATTATAACAATAGAACATTAAGAAAGTACTCATTTAGACGAATCAAAAAGACCCCGTGTGACTATTTATCTTTCTTATATATTGACAACAATATAGAAGATTTTCTCTAATTGTGAATAATGTCAACATTTCAAGTGGGTACGATAAAAGAATATAGAGGGAATACTCATTTACACCAATATAGAGGGAATATTAGTAAATCACAAGCAAGTAGAGAAGGAAGTAAAAGTAGTACGACAATCAATATATATATATAAAGGAGGAACTTTTCGGGAGTTTAGGGAGCTCCTCAAGATTTCGAGCTTATAGAGCGCGCCACGTAGGATTGTCACGTCATCAATTTATATATTTATTTTTTTTACAAAAATAGAGTTCTAGATGATTTAAATACATATAAAGAGATTTGGATAAGCGAAAATTAGAGTTTGAATTTGAATCAACAACCTAAATTATTATATCATGAAAATTGTGTATAACTTTTGCTACATAATTCGGAATATTATAATTTTTGTATCATTGGAGAGCATTCGAAATATGCTTCGAAATAAGATTCATTTACAATATAGTTGTACAACTTATGAAATATAGAGCGCCATGTAGGATTGTCATGTCATCAATTTTTCTTTATATTTTTTTTTTTAAAAAATAGAGTTCTTCATAGATTTAAATACATATAAGGAGTCTTGGATAAGCAAAAATTAGAGTTTCGTTTTGAATGAACAACCTAAATTATTATATTATGTAAATTGTGTATAACTTTTGCTACCTAATTCAGAATATTATAATTTTTGTACCATTAAATAGTGCTCGAAATATGCTTTGAAATAAGATCCATTTACAATATAGTTTTACAATTTATGAAATAGAGAGCGCCACTTAAGATTGCCATGTCATTAGTTTTTTTTAAATATATTTCGAGCTCATACAGCGCGCCACGTAGGATTGCCACGTCATCAATTTATATTTATACTTTTTACAAAAATAGAGTTCTAGATGATTTAAATACATATAAAGAGATTTGGATAAGCGAAAATTAGAGTTTGGATTTGAATCAACAACCTAAATTATTATATCATGAAAATTGTGTATAACTTTTGTTACATAATTCGGAATATTATAATTTTTGTACCATTGGAGAGCATTCGAAATATGCTTCGAAATAAGATCCATTTACAATATAGTTGTACAACTTATGAAATATAGAGCGCCATGTAGGATTGTCATGTCATCAATTTTTATTTTTATTTTTTTCTAAAAATAGAGTTCTACATAGATTTAAATACATATAAGGAGTCTTGGATAAACAAAAATTAGAGTTTCGTTTTGAATGAACAACCTAAATTATTATATTATGTAAATTGTGTATAACTTTTGCTACCTAATTCAGAATATTATAATTTTTGTACCATTAAATAGTGCTCGAAATATGCTTTGAAATAAGATCCATTTACAATATAGTTATAAAATTTATGAAATAGAGAGCGCCACTTAAGATTGTCATGTCATTTAGTTTTTTTTTTTAATATTTAAAAAAAATAGAATTCTACATATATTTAAATACATAAAAGAGTTTTGGATAGGGGGAAATTGGAGTTACGTTTTGAATAAACAACCTAAATTATTATATTATGTAAATTGAATTTAACTTTTGCTACCTAATTTAAAACATTATAATTTTTTTACCATTGGAGAGTGCTTGAAATATGCTTCAAAATAGGATCTATTTACAATATAGTTTTACAACTCATGAAAATATATTAAATTAGATGCATTGTAGGACATTATTTAGTCTTTTTTTTAGATAAATATAATAATGGCTATAAGTATTAAGTATAGTGTATTATATGTGATTATAACATTTGATTATAGGTCCAATTTACAGGATTAAACATATTATCTTTCAAAACCTCAACCTTACTCAACCAAACTAAAACAATATAGTATTGCAACAAAATTTATTGACTAAAATCTATAGCGATAAAGTTACATATATATAATTTGAGTTTTGGATTATGTAAAAATTAGAGTTTGATTTAAATAAAACAGCCTTAGAATATTATAAAGAGCTCCACCTAAGCATGTCATGTCATTCTTATCAATTTTTAAGAAAGTATTCTTTCTGTCCTGCATCTATTAAATTATTACCCTCTACTTTCTTAAAGTATCATTCGCGTATTATTCATGTTAAAACTGTATTAGCAATTGTTAGTCATACCTGTTATTGGGATACCATTTAATAATAGACTTAGCTACAATATTCAATTGAATATTAAAAATTATAAAATTTATATATCAAAATAACAAATCTAGAAATTATAGTATAATGACAAATACTTTCTCCGTTTTTTTTCTACTTCAACAATTGGTTTGGACATGGTTTTTAAGGAAATAAAAAATGGGTAGTTTAGCATAGAGGTACCTCTTTAGTTAACTAGAATATGGGACAAATAAATCCTTATTAAAGTAAACGCAACTTTATAAGGCAATTCGGGTAATTAATGATGGTTTTATTAACATAAAGTAAAGGTAATATTATCAACTGTAGTTTCTTTTTTTATACCAAAAGTGGAGTAGTCTCAATAGATGAAACAACCCAAAGTGGTAATTGTTGTAATAGAATTAGAACGGAGGAAGTATGTAAATACAATAGTGTTGAAAAATCTCATTTCACAGCAACACAAAATCAACAATGTTAACCAAAAAGTTGCAAAAAAATAAAATAAAAAACAACCCGTGCAACGCACGGGCTTCAAAACTAGTTAAAAGCTATATATTGTAGGTGCTATTTCAACTTGTTGACGATTGACATGTTGCATAGTGCACCAGGCAAACGTTCTCCAAAGTTGTAGGATACGTCCGATGGTCCACATAATGTCAATTAGCTTTAGGCTATGTTTAGTTCACTTTATTTTTACTGAACTGAACTTATTTGATTTGATCTGAACTTATTTTTTTAAAAACATATTATTACTAATATTATTATTACTTTGTATTTCATTACCAATATTACTATTACTATCATTTTTATTACTATGCACAACTTTTAATAATAATAATAACAACAACAACAACAATAATAATAATAATAATAATAAGGAAAATTTGCCAAAAATAACCTTTTACGAGTTCATTTTTGCGAAAAAAAAACCTTATAAAACATGTTTTACGAAAACAAACCAAAAACTTAATTATTTTTGCGAGATGAAACCTAAGACCATTTTTCCGCGTTGACCATCTCAATTCCAGCGTTGACCACCACCTAGCTGGCGGGGAGGGGTTGCGGGGGGGATGGACCAAGGGAGAGGAGAGGGGGTGAGGGAGGGAAGAAGGGAGGAGGAGAGAGGGTAGGGGCGATGGGGGGTTGGGGGTTCTTTGCTCGAGGGGGTGGAGGGAGGGGGTTGGGGGGCCGCCGGGGGGTGGGGTTGGCTGCAGGTGGTGGGGGCCGGGGTGGGGGTGAAGTGGGGGTTGCGGGGGTGGGTGGGGTGCTAGCGGCAGTGGTGGTAGTGGTGGCTAGGTGGTGGTCAACGCCGGAATTGAGATGCTCAAGACCGGAAAATGGTCTTAGGTTTCATCTCGCAAAAATATTTAAGCTTTTGGTTTGTTTTCGCAAAATAATTAAGTTTTTGGTTTGTTTTCGCAAAAAATGCTTTATAAGGTTTTTTTTCGCAAAAATGAACTCGTAAAAGGTTTTTTTTGGCAAATTTTCCTAATAATAATAATAATAGCATAATAATAAAAAGAACACATAGTATATGAACATACAATTAAAAATAAACGAACACATATTTTAGGTTAAAAAAATATATTGTTTATGGTAAAAAGAACATATTGTTCATGTCTAAGGTCCGTTTATAATAAGAATTTAGGTAGTAATGAAAGAACATATAATGATAATAAAAAAAAGAACATATATTGAAAGAGCATACAAAATATATTTAAAGAACACATTCCAAAAATAAAAGATAGATGTCCCCTAAAAAAAATTAAAAGATAGATGTTATTTTTATATTGATGACATGTTTGGATTTAATTAACAATATTTTTTTTGTTATATCAATCAATTGTTCTTTTTTCATTATAAATAAACCTATAAATATATATAATCATATGATCTTGAACAAAATTGTTAAATATTCTTCTTATATCGTTGTCCTGTTCTATATAAACTTTGTTTTTAAAGATAAGTTGAAATCCCGTGTAGGGGGAAATTTCAAGGTGATGCCAACACCATTAGGTTATCCCTTGTCACTCATGTTTTATATAAACTAGTAATATGTATTTTATATTATTCTGCAAAAAATGTTTAAAAAAATAAAAAACATCATATACTACTATCATGTTCTTTACATGTACAACATCAAAAAGAACATCGCATATCAAAATTGTTAATTAGAACAAATATAAAAAGGAACACGTACAAATGCCAAAATAACATTCTTCTTCATGAATACAAATAGCTCGAAATAGTGATATCAATGACATTTATAATAATAGCAACGATATTAATAATAATTCCCAATATTAATAATTAATAAGTACAACAACGACAATAATAATAATCCTTTTGAACAAATGTACTAGTAAATAGTAGCAGTATTAATAGTAATAGTAATCATATAAAGTAATACTAATAATAATAGTAATAATAATAACAATAACAGTAATAATAACAACAATAATAATAAAAATAATAACAATAATAATAATAATAACAATAATAACAATAAAATAATAATAATAATAATAATAATAATAATAATAATAATAATAATAGCGTTAGTAATATTAATAATCATCATAATAATCATGATACCAATAACAATAATAACAACAATAATAATAAGTTTTTAAATATAAGCATGATCTGAACTTATCTCATCTGATATGAACTGATCTGGTCTGATCTGAAATAAGCAAAAATAAGGTGAACCGAACATAACCTTAGTCATGAAAAACTTAGTTGGTGGATCAGATTGATGCAATCCGTATGGATAGTATCATAGTAATGCTTTGGAGACCCATGGTTGAAGCCCATCCAAGCGCCGATAAACAGGCCAAGCATTCTGCTTGGAAGGCAGAGTTGGTTATAGTAAATTAAAATCACCTCCTGCTATAGTTGTTGAAGACTAGTATTTTTTGCACGCGATGCATGCGTGACATTACGTATTCGTGATTTTGTGGATATTTTCAATTTTATCCTCATTCATGAGAGATTTTGAAATAAGAGGAAGGAGAAGAGGATAAACTGAAGAAGTAGAAAAAACTGCCTTTACAATTAATTAGTGCATTAAAAAAAATTTGGAAAAGGTGAACACAGTGAAGTAAAGTAACTGCTTGACTGTCTATTTTAACACAAATGTTAGGATTCTTTTCCCCCTTTTTTTTCCTTATTTTACTTTTTTTTTTAAATTTATTAAATGGTTGCAACTGTAATTTTTGTTTATAGTTGGGGGGTAATTTGGGCAACTCAAGTGGACACCAAAGTCCTCAAGAGTTGCCTTATATAATAGAGATATTTGATTAGGTATGGCCCAACCAATACCTGCCTGTTTGGTTGCCTTGATCCATGAACCATCTACTTGGATGACAGATTAAGGTTGGCACCAAGTTTGGCCAGATAATACCCAGGTGGGAAGTGTTGAGTTGATTCAAGAGGGTGAAGAAATTTAAGGTTATTTTCAAACGCTGTGAGGAAATCTTGATGATTTTGGAGACCCCCATGCAGATGTTATTGCATGACTGCATGAGGGTAGTTTTTCAAGATAAACTTTATACTACTTCCTAACAAATTAAGGGGGCCTGTTCGACAAAAGTAGCTGTTGGGGTAGCTGTTAGCTGTTGGATTAGCTGTTAGTTGTTCGAGTAGCTGTTAGCTGTGTGCTAGTAGCTGTCGGCTTTTAGCTGTGAAAGTAGCAGTAGAGATTCTAGAATGTAAAAATGACATATTATTTATTGTAATATTAATTGAATAACATAATCAATTATTTATGCATTACTTTCTTTTTATAATAGATAAATAATAGTTAAATTCAATGTCTATATTGTGATCAAAATGTTCAAATTTTAGCTTATTCAATGTTTATATTATAAGCAAATTATTTTGTTATGAAAATCCATTTAAACAACTTTGTTGCCAAAAATGTGTCATGTTATAGTATAGTCAATATATTATGTATCCCAAATTTTCAATGCATATAGCATACTAGTCATATTATGCATCTCAAAATTCTCAATGCATACTAGTCAATACATTATGCAAATAACTATTACTAAAATAGGATTATTGCTTTACTTCCTACGATACTTTCTCTCTCTCTCTCTGTGTTTTACTTTCTATCACTCTTTCTCCTTCACATCAAAGGGAATTTCGAGATTGAAACCCATTGTTTTCATCGCTTATGGTGGGGTTAGTTTCGGATGGTTAGGCGGCGGCAAAGGTGGTTTTTGGTGCTATGTTTCTCTCTCATCCTCTCCTCTCTCTCTCTCAGTTTCTTAGAGTCACCATTAACAACCTTAATGGCTGAAACAGCTACCGCAACCACCACCACAACCAGAACCTCCGCTGTCGTTGACAACATCGAGAAAGTTTTGAAGCATACCCGACCGCATAAGCACCTTCAATTCAGATGGGTGATGATGTTCGCTTAAAAAGAATCATTGCAAGAAAATATGGATTTTCCTCAACTTTTATTGAGCTGTGCTAGATTTGGATGGAGGCAGAGCAAGAACGAAGATGAGATCAAGGATTTTTTCTACTTTTTAAAAAAAAAAAAAAAAAAAAAAACTGCAACGTTACTTTTTTTTTCTTGAACGCTACAAATTGTAACGTTTGCTAAAAGCTATCTAAACACTACTTGAAACATTAACCACTAGTCCAACCTCTATTATACCAAACACTTAATTAGTGTCTTGACTTGGTCAAAACACTAAAAGTTAGTTCAAAAACTGTCACCGAACACGCCCTAAGTACTCCATTTGTCTCATAATATAGTGCTTACTTCTTTCTTTTCACGGGAATTAAGGAGAATGGAGGGAGTAGTAGGATTCTAAAAAAAAAAATTAATGAAGTACTCTTATCTTGGAACTACTTCTTTATTTCTTTTTCCTTAAAAAAAAATTAAAAAGTAATAAATTTTCCATGTAATGGTGCAAAACAATTAATAGGAGCACACATTTTGAAAGAAAGGTTGGAATATTTTGAAAAGTTTGTGTGAAAATTGAGGATAATTTAGTCAAACCAAACTGATAAAATGAAATAGATACAATATTTTGGGACACCCAAAATGAAATGTAAGCACTATATTATGGGATGGAGGGAGTAGTTTTTAGGCCCGGGCTATTCCCCGGGTAAAAAAAACTTTTATTTAATAATATTTTACTTTGAAATAATAAAATCAAATGTCATGTAGTTTTGGGGTTAAGACTTTAGTATATAAGCTTGAAGCCACGGGATCAAATCTTATACAATTAATTAAATTCTTTTTATTGAATGTGGATTACATGGAATTAAACATTCCAAGGAGAAGCGTCATATGACATCGTTCTTAGTTTAGGAATGCCTTTTAATATAATACTATGAGAAATCATTAAAAGCTTAAAAATATTATCATAGATCAAATAAATTGGAGAGTGATGTAAATTGTGCTTCATCTTTTTTTTTGTCAAATAACTTCATAAAATACCCCTACTCTATAGGAAAATCTTTAATTTCTCCAAAATTAACAAAAATTCCACTGATATGGCTTCAAAATCCTTAATAAAGTACAATTTACAAATAAAAAATGGCCCCTCTTAAACTTTTGAGGAGTGCCTTAATCAACCTGGAAATCTGAGACACCAAATTGACCTTTGTATTTTACAGTTTGGGTCAAAGATCCCTAAAAAAAAAAGAAAAAGGAAATTGGTCAAAGAGTAGCAACTTTTTTTGTTTTAAAATTTAAATGTCGAGAGCTTTCTGGACTGGAATCCGCCACGCTTCACTTTATCCTTGTCTCTTGAATCTCTTGGATTAGTTAAAAGAATTGAATTTAATTTAGTCACTCATCATCTAATCAATGCAACCAAATTAGATGTTGAAGTATCTGGAGCTGGAAGATGTGCGACTGTACGAGATGATGACAAAAGTACACCAGATTGAACTTTTTTTTTTTTTGAGGAGAAACAGAGGGGACTATATTAGATTAAATCAAGGTCCATCAAAGTATAAATACTTTGTGGAAAAAAAGTCGAGTAAAAAAACTTCAGAATTACAAGAGCACTCCCATCGAGCATTCGAGCTAACAAATAGACAACAACATTACCTGCTCGTTTGACATAAGAAGAGGAAAAAGAAACAAAATCTTTAGCCAAAGTAATAACATCATTAAAAAAAAGGTAGAGTGGGGCAGCACTCTTGACATCGTTCTTCACCGCATTAATTATCACTATAGCATCTCCTTCAATGATTATCTTGCCGTATCCCAACCTATCAGCAAGATAAACTGCATAACATGCTGTCATTGCTTCAGCAAGGCTTGGATCCCAATTTGCTGCAATGCGCTTTGTACCTAAGGCCTTTACCATACCGATGTGATCACGAAAGACCACGCCTAAACCCACTTCACCATTTACTCTGACGTGAGCGTCAAAGTTTACCTTGATTACTCCATAAGGGGGAACACTCCAGCTTGCCGCAAAGAAGCAACGCTGCCCTGAAGGCTTGAAAACTTTGCCAGCATACTCTCGATAATCATGCACAAGTTTTACAAAGTGACAAGCCATAGAGTGTGAGTCAATGTAGTCATGCCTAAACTTGGATACATATGTTCACGCTTCCCTCCAAAAATTAGTTTCTACAATTTTATTAATTTTAGGTTTTGGAATGAAGCATACAATTAGTGATTAATGTTTTATAATTTTCATCTTCAAGAACTTTGCAAGTTGTTTTTCACCTTTAAGGACCTTACTCCACTATTCCGAGGAGTTAATTTCACCATTAAGTCATTAACCCAACTTGACTTTTCAAACCAGATTAAAGCATATAACTAAGGACTTAAGTTTTCCTTTTTCAAACCTTTTACAATCTCTCATTTTCTTTTTCAATCTATTTAGGACCTTGTCCTAGTTTTTTCAATTCATTCAACCCGTTAACCGTAGATAAACTCAAGTGGTGACACTTTTCTATAACGATAGATAGATAATCCACTCTGGTTAGCCATATATCTCAATAGGTATTATGAGTAATACATAAATCCCTTGGAGAATTTGGAATTAAAAAAATTATGATCATATTAAGTTATATATATTAGAAGATAAAGGAAGAGTTAACTTTATTGTAAGTGTGTCCACCCAAGTTTTATTAGTATGAGGCCTTCTGAAAGGCTTTCAAAAAGAAAACCGCATGAGCTGTATAGTCCAAAACGAACAATATCATTCTAATTTGATACTTTCAAGAACTCCATAAGTGTGCACAAAAAGTTTTGTTTTTTTCCTTCTTTTTTAGTTGGGGGTGGGGGAGGGGAGTAGAAAAGTGCACATGTAAGTGTTTTTAAATTTCACGACATATATCCATTTTAAGGTGAGATTATAACCTAAACCCATCAATAACAATGTAGGATCCAAATTTTACAAAGAGAAAGCACTATACTAACATTTATATTTTTTTATATGTTTTCAATTTTTGCTGAAACTTAGAGTAGACTTTTGCTGAAACTTAGAGTAGATTTTCGTTGAAACTAACTTCTTTTTGTTGAATTTAACTTATTTTTACTAAACTTACTTTTATTAAATCTTATTTTTATTGACTTATTTTTACTTAACTTAACTTATTTTTAATAAAACCAATTTTAATAAGTTGATGTCTTGGGGAGAACATAATTTCAAGCCCGTTTTACATCATTGTAAGTTTTCAGTTTTTGATTTTATGAATATAAAAGTCATATAATATAAGGAGTATAATAAACTTAAAATTAGGCATACTTATACTATACATGTTAATTTTAAAAATTGGCTATAGAAAAACAAAAAAGGTTTTCATAATTTTGCTTTTGATTCTTTTTTCTTAAAAAAAAATTAGAAATAGAAAACAATATTGAACGAGCCCTAAGTTTTTTTTTTTTTTTTGAAAGAAAGAGAAATTTTATTAAATGAAGGCCAAACGGCATCTACAATAAGTATTAAAGAAAAACAAGATATAATCAGACAAGATCAAATCAATTTCGTCTTCAAAGAAACTACAATGAACCAGATCGAGCAATACACTGTAAGCAGCCCCCTTATATTTGCTTTAGACGCTAATGAGCTATTGATGGGGAAGTCATTCGTAACATAGTTTGGGGAAGAAAATTCTTGATTTAACCATGTTGACCGCATCTCGAATTTCCAATACTTCGATGTTGATGGTCTTGAACTTCAACCAATAGGAGCAATCTCTCATATCAATTTTTAAAACTTCTACGTGGGAAAGTAACTAAACTCCAAACTCCCATAAGAGGAGAGAAAGAACCCAAAAATTTGGGTAGCAAACTCTCAAAAAGAGAGAGAATGGAAGATTATTAATAACAAAAACAATAAAAACTAGAAGAAAAAAGAAGAATTGAGGAGCTACCACGAAAGGATGATGCAACCCTAAACTATATAAGAAAAGGATTAGGGTTTTTTTTGGAGAAAAAGAAGAGAGGGGAGAGAAGGAGGCTAGGGTTTTTTAACGACTAGTAAGACTTCTTTAAGGAAGAATCAAATGTTTTTTATTGTCTACGAGCCCTAAGTTATTGTAATGTTTTGTGTTTGTCCTAAAATTAGGCATTTGAGATAAATAAAAATGAGGAAGAAAAACGCGTGTTTTACCGTTTCCAAAACCCAAGTAAAAAACCGCTGTAGAAAAATCAAAAAGAAAAAGTAACGAGTCTGGTCCCACAACTATTAAGTCCGTGGTACGTACCTGTCATCCAACCTGTAAAATAAAACACACCCCCACGGCCCACCCCCTCGTTTTCTACCTATAAATATCCATCTCCCCAAATCCCCCTTCTCCACAACTCCACCCATCTCAATTAAATCGTTACTTCAAAAAACTTGGACCTCAATCAAAATCAAAATTTCTCTCCTCAAATTCTTTGTTCTAGTGTTGTATGGCAGTTCAACTATTCTCTCATGATATATCAGACCTTTGTCTCGGGAAGCCGCCTCTAAGGCCTCTCCCTTCCACCTCTACCGTCGCCGCCTCGCTTTCGATCTTTCGCCGTTCTTCTGGCGAACCTTCGCTTAGCGTTTGGTCTTCTGATCTCTCTTCACCTGAACAACCTTCCAAATGCATTGGCAAAGTCACTATTGTCGATGTTTTGTGTTTCCTTTGTAGGGAAGATAATATCTCTCGTCCTTCTCTTGCTCTAAATTCTCCTGTTTCTCTCCTCCTTCCCTCTAATGCTAATGCTCCTCCTCTCGTCAAGCAATTGGACCCCACTTCTAGGTATGTTTTTTTATGAAGATCTGTTATAATTTAATTTAATTGCTACACGAATCAAACAAGATTTCGCATGAATGTGTTTTTTTTATTCGTATATAAAATAAAAGAAAGTCAAAGTTGTCATGGAAATATTCACATAAAGACCTAGGAAGTATTTTATTTTATTAATGTCAAGTTGCAAGATTTCAAGGCTTTTTTTTTTTTTGGTGCGGAATTTCATAAAAGTTATGTAAAATCCCAAAGTGATCTGATTTAATTTTTTAGATATCCAAACTCCAAAGTCAATCTTCCGTTTTCTTTTGGCTCCCAGGCATTTATTGCAGGAAGAGTATTTATAGGTTAAAGCATTCATAAGTTTAGGCAGATTTAGCTGCTAAAAAAAATGATAGGTATCTTAATTATAAGGTGTAATTATATTATTTGGCGCTTTTTGTGAGCATTTTTTTTTTTTTTAAGAACGTTGTATATGGAATCACAGTACAGTAATACCTGTTATTTAATATACTAGCTTTTTTTTATTTTAAAGGGGAATTAGCTCACATATGTTAAATCAATACAAGTTTAACACTTTGAGAAAAGAGTCAAAATATGCGTATTCGGAACAAATAACGTCCGACCTTGCCACTAATGACTCTCATCTATTATGCATTTGGTAATATAATAGTCATTTTTTAAGATTTGAAATAAGGTTCTTCTTTTTGATAAAATGAAATAAGGTAATTTTGAGTAAGGTCTTAGATATAAAGTGATCACCAATTCACCATGGCATGTACCAACTTTTTTTTGTTTGTATTCTACCAAAAAAAAGAAAACCTTTTTTATTTTTCTTTCTCTACAAATGACTTTTCGGGTGTTTTAGGGTCAAATTTATATCACTCTTTTTCTTTTTAAAACTGGCCTTTGGTCTTTTGGGTAGCCCCAAAATAATGTAATAACGTCCACACGATTAAACAAAAAAATGGTCATAAATTGACTGACATTGTCGTATATGGGCCCATGGGGCAGCATCTACCAATATCATCCATGTCAATTATTTCGCAAGTACTACCATAAAGACAGCTGTGTCCTGTGTACCATAACAGGACATGGTATTGGTACCATCTATGGTTTGAGATCTTGCAACACTGCAAATGATTTAATTAAGATTTTAGATGTAGATATCTAAATAGTGAATTATAGTAACAGTAAAATACATATCGGCCAAATTTTGATTGAATTTCGACATGCATTTCCTGTACATGGGAATTTGTTTCTTGTTAGTAATCCATTTCTTTGTGGAAAACTTATGCTAGCTTTAATGGGATTTATTTCTCCTCTTCATTCTATCAGATAGATACGAAATATGCGAGAAGCCATCAGGCTATAGCTTGTAAATGTCTGGTGGTGGTTGCATCCTAGCTAGTTCAAGTACGTCTTCTTGCATACCTGAATCACATTTCCTTTTCTTGCATTGCTCTAGTAGAGCTTGAAACTCCATCCGTCCTAAAATAAATGTCGCTTGTTTAATTTTGGGATGTTTGTATATACCAAAGTAGTGACCTTTAAAAAAGAGTGATGCATCATACTTGGATTTCTCGTTATACCCACACTTGCGATGAAGTGGGTGGGAATGCAGAGGTGATCTATTGCATAAGGTGGATCGGAAAGTCATGTTAAAATTTTAACTGGGTAGGTTGGGAACAAGCGTGGCAATTATTCTGGGACGGAAGGAGCATGATCACTTTACATATATTGTGCTCTGATGTACTTGGATAATTGGATTTTCGTGTTAAATACGTGTATGCATAGTACTCTTATCCTGATGTTGCTCCTGTTTATCCTTTGAATGTGCAGCATACTCGACGCAGTAGATTGCATCCTTGAAGGAGCTCAGAGCCTCATAGTGCCTAGGAGGAGCCGTAATGGTGGCACTCCAAGGCAAAAACCCTTTGCAGGGCGCCAGTATTGCTGGATCACCCAAGAAGATGTAATCCGCTTCTTCTTTAATTCTATCAACCACTTCTCTCCCACCCCATTCAACTCACTCCAATCCCTGAACATAATCGAGGAAAAATTCTCATCCGTCAACTACAACGATCCGGCCCTTTCTGCCCTGACAGCAATCAGCAACTCTTACTCTGGTCAAACCTCTGTAGCAGTGGTAGACGACGAGGGTAGATTGATTGGTGAGATATCACTCTACACTCTTGCTTGTTGTGACGAAACTCTTGCTCCTGCTGTGGCAACACTTTCCGCTGGTGATCTTATGGCTTACATTGACTACGGAGGACCACAAGAAGAACTTGCTCAGTTGGTAAAGGCAAGGTTAGAAGAGAGGAAATTAGATGGAATGTTGGAGCTCTTAGAAGATAATCACTCTAACTCATCAGTGTCCTCATGTCTAAGTTCATCGCCATCGTCGTCTTCTGATGATGAAGTTGCTGCCAAAGGAATGCGCTCAAGAGCAAATTCGGCTAGGTTCGTAAGGGGAACGGAGCCCATTGTTTCCCATCCAGGGAGTTCTCTAGTCGCGGTGATGATACAAGCATTGTCGCATCGCTTAAATCATGTGTGGGTGGTCGAAGAAGATTATAGCTTGGTCGGAATTGTCACATTTGCTGGCATGTTAAAAGTACTGCGGGATCGTGTCTCTTCATTTCCCTGATATTATGTACTTAGCAGTACACCCAATTTTTTCATTATGACTTATATCAATCGTTAATCACAGCATAGATGGCGAGATTTTATTGTATTGTTGTTGTTGCTTCATTAATATTTGAGCGGAATATGTATCATATGATCTATGTTATGTTGAGAGGAACCTTGATATTTTCGTGCATTAACGTTTAAGATGTTGAGTTTTTGGACATTATTCGTGAAACATTTTGTCATTGATTTTATAATAAATTCCAAAATGTCATTTTCGCTTCTGAATTCATCATAATTAACGGGGATAATTATTTTGTGCTTTTCTTTGTTACGTTACTGTCACGATTGTGAACAGCACTAGAATTAATTGGTCCAAGTTTGAGCAGAAAAATGTCATTCGTCAACCTCAAATATTGAGGAACTTTGTGGAAGAGCATATTACCAGAATATTCTTAAATGACATCTACATTTTTCAATTTATACATCCAAAAATTAGAGCAAAGATTTTTTTTATTTCTTGAACTTTTTGTATTTGTGATTTGTTGCCACATCCCACAGTCGACAAGAAATCTTTCATTAAGAGTAGTTAAGGGTAGATGATGCGGACAAGCTAAAATTGTAAATTTAGACTAAATCCAGAAACTGACCTGTTCCATTATTTTTGGACGTCCCACTCCCAAGACCCAAATAAGTACTAGGAGGGAATATTATGTTAGATTATTCAATTATCGAATTTTCTTAATATCTTAAATTGTGAGTCGTTATTAAGATACAAATTGCATTCACCGACTCTTACGGCCCATTAAATAGGTAGCAATATATGATTCCAATGATGGCGAAATTATATGTAATTTGTAAGAAAAAGTATTTATGGATTAGTAATTATCATAGATTCATAGTCAAAAGTGTTATGACAGATGTGAGAAAGAACAAATATTGAATGCAAAATTGAAAATAAACAGACACAGATTTAACGTGGTTCACCAACGGAGTGTTGGCTACATCCACGGGCAGAGGGAGAATAATATTATTGATGAGAAGAATAATCAGAATTACAGATGTGATTATGAACTAAATCGTCGTATTAACGATTTAGGTTAAAAGCCTATTTATACCCCGAGTCGAAATCGCCAACCCGCGTCAAAACCGAATCCGCCCGGCCGATCGGGCCATTTCGCCCGGCGGGCGGTTCCCGCCCGGTCGCCGGCGGAGCCGCCTGGCCGGGCGCGCAAGTGATTTTGACGATCTTTCTGCGGGCTCTCGCCGTCCCTGACTAATTCGCCGGCCGGGGCGTGACTCGCCGTCGGCCGACCGGCGAGCACTCGATTTCTCCGAATAAACCGCATTTTCACCGATTCAAGGCATCAATCTTACAAATCTCCACCTTGACTTGAATCCTCTCACAATGAACCGGAAAAACAGATACCGGACGCATTGAACACAATGCACGATCCTCCCCGCAACCAGATTTGCCCCGAAAGACAACCGAAACGCATTTGTCCCTTAAGGACACCCGATTAGCCCCTAAAGGCTCCAGACTTGCCCCAACAAGGGCAACTAACAATCACAACTAGCTTGTAAGTCCAAGCAACCTTGGAACTTACCATGTGGAAACAGATTCGAACAAATTTGTTGCTTATACTCCTTCCTAGCACAAGTAACACCTTCCTTGGACGGCCCAAAAATATTCACCTCTCCGACATACGATTGCAAAACCCACCATGTCTTCACAACCGTCCCTTTGGGGAGAGTTCCCAAAGATTTCACGCCGACCAAGAGCCAAGTTTGATCGACCCGATTTTGACGACGAGGAACACGGAATTCCAGATTCGGATTGTGAATGTTGACTGAACTTTTCCCCGACGTGAACCACCACTCCAACCTAGAGTGTCTCTGTGCTCCACCTGTTTCTCAACACTATCACAAACGACCAATGTGACAATCCCGGACTCGGATAACGTAGACCCTTGCAACACATACAATGTCTCCCGTTTAACCCCTTTCGGGATCATCTTCGAACCCCCGTAGACATACAACCCTCCACCCTCACCTTTGAAACCGAACCCTTTCTTGTCTAACGTACTAAGTGAAATCGATTCTTTGTGACCTGTGGAACATGCCTAACATCATTCAAAGTACGTGACTTTGCCATCACATGTCCTAATTCGATGGACCCTATACCAACCGGCCTTACGTACCTCACTGTTGGCCATAGTAACACTTCCATCAACCTCGCTTATAGTTCATAAACCACTCCCTGCGAGAACACATATGACAAGACGCTCCAGGAATCTAAAACCCACACATCACCGCAATGTGTTTGTTCATTAGCAAGTAAAGCAATATCATCATCGGAACCGAAATTTTCAGCAATGCCAGCAGAACTGCACTCGCATTCATCGGACCCGGATTTATTTTTCTTTTTAGGACATTCTCTTTTCCAATGCCCCGTTTCCTTACGAGAATTACAGACATCACTAGATTTAGGACCCCTAGAAGACGGTTTCCTGGATTTTCTCCCGAATTCCCCTGTCCATTACCACCGGCTACTAATCCGGCCGATCGATCGACCACACTGCACTGCACGCCTTATGACGAATCTCCCTAGTATGAAGTGCGATCTTACTTCTTCTAAAGACGAGACTATCTTTCCCAACAATAAAAGAATCCACAAAATTCTCATACGACGAAGGCAAAGATACTAACAAAATCAAAGCAGCATCCTCATCATCTACTTTAACATCAATATTACGAAGATCTAGCAAGATAGTATTCAGTTTATCTAGATGATCCCTCGTAGACATACCTTCCCGCATACGCAGGCCGAACGTTGCTTCAAAAGCAACTTGTTGGTTAGAGATTTCGTCATGTATAAACTCTCTAACTTCAACCACGGACTGCCAGCGACGGTTTCTCGCTCCGCAACTTCGCAATTATGTCGTCGGAAAGACATAGCATAATTGTTGAATGCGCCTTCTCCTCCGAACGGCCATCGCAGCCGAAATCGAATCCGTTGACTTACGTGCCAACGGTGCCCACAACCCTTGTTGCTTCAAGAAAGCACGCATCTTGATCCGCCACGGCATCGAAACTATTTCTCCCCGAGAAATTTATCAATTTTCACATTCATCCCGAGACATCTTTCTCACCCGGATCGAACACAAAGCTCTTGATACCAATTTGTTATGACAGATGTGAGAAAGAACAAATATTGAATGCAAAATTGAAAATAAACAGACACAGATTTAACGTGGTTCACCAACGGAGTGTTGGCTACATCCACGGGCAGAGGGAGAATAATATTATTGATGAGAAGAATAATCAGAATTACAGATGTGATTATGAACTAAATCGTCGTATTAACGATTTAGGTTAAAAGCCTATTTATACCCCGAGTCGAAATCGCCAACCCGCGTCAAAACCGAATCCGCCCGGCCGATCGGCCATTTTCGCCCTGGCCGGGCGGTTCCCGCCCGGTCGCCGGCCGAGCCGCCCGGTCGGGCGCGCAAGTGATTTTGACGATCTTTGCCGGGGCTCGCCCGGTCCCCAGACTAATTCGCCCGGTCGGGCGTGACTCGCCCGGTCGACCGGGCGAGCACTCGATTTCTCCGAATAAACCGCATTTTCACCAGATTCAAGGCATCAATCTTACAAAAAGATTTCATCTTCAAATATGGGATTAATTTCACAATCCCTACCAGTTTACCACCATCTAAAGTGGTAACGAATAGTAATGCAAATTTACAAAGAATTTAGAAATGTATTTTCATTACCATGTATATCTATATGAGTTTGGTTTTTTACAAAACTATATTAAAATTCATTACTCTTAGTCTGTTACCACCATCTACACTTGCATATTAAGTGGACTATATAATATTTGGTTGAGAGGAAAATAATTTTCCTAGAGGATGGAGAATAAATCTTTTTCCCATTTATAAAGGGTGGAAAATAGTTTTCCTACAGGATGGAAAATATTTCTTTTTTATGGAGGGTGGAAAATAGTTTTCCTAGCGGATGGAGAATAATCCTTCCAAATATGAAAATTAATTTTCCTTTTCAAAAGAAGAAAAGCCACATGACTTACCTTCTTCCTTCTATTCTCCCATCCATCCTTTCCCCACCATTTTTCATTTTCTTATCTCTAACTTTACTTGTAAGGAACCAAACAAAGAAAAAACTAATATGCAATTGGTTTTTTCCCATTGAATATGTTATCCGTTGAACCAAACATAAACGCAGTGCCCGTTCTTAAGCTAAAAAGAATTGGAGTACTTGATAAAGCCACATAAGAAATACAATGAATTGAAGAGTGGTCAAAATTTGATAATCAATAAATATTGATCATATTAATTATTATCATATAAGTATAAAAGAAATTGTATAAGTATCTTATACAGATAGCTGTAGTAAATAATAATCCAAGAAAGAAAAGGTGAAGTTAAACGTTTGGTCACTGCTTTCTATTCTAGATACACATACAGACATACAGTATAGCAATCAAAACCTTTATCTGCACAAATTTACCCTGTTAATTACCTCGAGCAGCTGTCAGCCCCTCAGATTGTATTGCGCTAAAGCTCGTTTGTTTAATCCCCTCAAAAAAAAAAAAAAAAAAAAAAAGCTCAATTGTTTAAAGGTCATAAATGGTGGTAATGATAATGCATAAATTTGTAAAGGAAATCCCACGATATTACCATAGTAATGCTATCTCATCTCCAAATATCCATTTTCATCCTAAAATTTCATTACCATCCATTACCACTTAGGAAGGTGGTATTGGGTGGTAATAGAAACTTGTAAAGGAAAACTCATGTTTTATGATGAAATTTCATTAACATGGGTATTGATATTAGAATTTCTTTACAAATCTACAATAAATTACATTATCATTACCACCATTTATGACCACTAACCAAACGGATCGCAAATGTCTAAGTGTAAACAGTAATAATAATATCAATAGCAATGAATTCATATATAAAATTTGTAAGAAAAGTCTCATCCTAATGTCCATGGTAATGCTTAATCATCCCTAAAATCCTTTCCTTTTCGTAAATTTCACTACCATCCAATTACCACTTTACAGGTGGAAATGAGTGGTAATAAAAAAAAAATTGTGAAGAAAACATATATTTGGGGATACGGTTCCATAACCATGAGCATCGGCATGAGACTTTTATTTACAAAAAATAAATATAAATCCATTCTTATTACCACCATTTATTACCGCTACTAAAAGGACGAATCAAAATCTGTCCGTCTTATTATATACTTCCTGTGAGTTAACTGCCAACAACCTGTGAGTCCATGTGAGTAACTGATCTCTCTGGCTTCATATCATGTTTAATGTCCACATGGAGATGTCCACACATTATGAAACTGAAGCACAGTAGATAAGACTGGAAAACGATTGAACGATGCTACGGCTGAACTACTTCCTGGCTTGTGTTGTGAATGATGATTATATGTCAGTAAAGTTGAGCTCAGATATGCATGAAGATAAGGCCTTTCTTACTTGGAGATTATTGGAGCCTAAATTGACAGCATCCTCATAAAGCCGCTTAGCCTGCTGTAATAACTTCACCTTATCACTACTATTGCTTAGTCGCAAGCGAGATCTTTGCTGCAAGGCCATACCCCATCGGAACAAAGCTGCAGTAGTTTGGCAAATTTTTAGAACCAAGATAAACATTAAGCCCTTTTTATTTGTAATCGAACAGTCATCAAAGCCCCACAGAGGATAGCAAAAATACAGCCAAGTAGCTTAATTTAGTACCAATTGGTATTCAAACGAGAGGTGTAGCTTGAATGGATTAGATTGGACCTTAAGTCGAGTTCAAAATATTTTGGACTTGGAAAATGAGTCCAAAACTAGTCCACACAAATAATTTGAGTCCAAAACTAGTTCAGTCCAATCCGGTTTTTCCGAATTAATTGCAAATGATAGGGACAATGATTATTATGAACATCAGTGCATAAATTACAATTAAATTTAACCTAGTTTGGCTCAATTTTGATTATTATGAAACATATATATCTACACAATATTTTCCAAAACTTTGGCGTCCAAAAAGTTGAGTCCAAGTTCAGTCCAAAGAGGGAAATTTCTAGTATAATCGTTGCGCCATGTGGCAATACAACCCTCTCACAACTCAGAAAAATAGGACGGTTTTTCGGGATTCATGAAAAATGAAATAACTTCTAGAATATTTTGATTGGTTGAGAAGGATATGGTTGTACCACGTAAGACTTACAAACGGCTGTAGCTTGTAGGGGATATTTTATAAGTCCGAAATAGTTTGGACACAGCAATTCAAGTGAAATTCAATCGACAAGTTTGGACGGGACACACTGGACTTTTTCCAATCAACTTACACCTCTAATTCAAACATTTAAAAGACCATGTTGTTGTTCCCTTTTTTTAGCTTAAGCAAATGTCCTGCAGATAAATAAGACAGCATTAATATCATGAGGAAGGGTATGCCCCCTAAACAAAAAGGTTGCCAAAGAGTAAGCCCCCTAACCAAAAGGGTTGCTTAATATTGTTTTCACAAGGATTTAGAGACTAGACACTACAGATAGAAGAAAAAAAATCAGTAACAAAAAATATGTCACACTGAAGAGGTAATCTAGCTAGTTAGGACATTAATTTGGTGGACACTCACTTCAAATTAGATGTCAGCCACCTAAGACTAAGAGCACTGGTAGCTGCATGTCCTCACTCCGAATATAGCAAATGTCTAACAGAGGCATACAGCCGCCAATGAAGCACAAAAGAAACCAATTTCATAAATCAAATGTAAAAAATCGCTCACCTCAACCAAAAAAATAGCGGTCTACACTGTATATTATGACATCCTTAGATAGCTATTATGCTCTTTAAGTCGGCTAAAACCAAAGTACTGTCATTTCAGCTTACTCAAGATAATTGTAAGGGGTAGATCCTGTGCATGTAGCTGAGACACCAACATAAGCAATAAATTGAGACAAGCACCAAAAATAAACCTAAAGAGAACACACATACACATGCACTCATACAAACACACAAATCCAGACAGAAAAAAAAGTTGTATAACTAGTTATCTCACCAACATAAGATACAGACATTATGGCAGATACACGTAGAGCTCACATAAAACAAAAAACATATACAGAGACAGAGACAAGTGCAGCGCGTAACACATGTACCCATGCATGCATGAGCAAAGACACAAACACAGAGAGGTTTAATAATTGAACATGGGAAAATGAAAACAACTTTGTTTACCTTCTGGTGCATATTCATTGCTTTTTGACATCATAGCATTAAACTTATCAATCGCAGCCAAGAACAGCTTGTCAGCATCGAGAGCCGCTTCCTGAATTTGGCCAGAAAAAGACATGAGCCCATAAGTACGAGAACCTTCTGGTCTACCTAATTCCTAATTTCATGGTAGATGGAATTTTCAACATGGATCTAACCGGAAATAGGAATGGTATTAATTGTTAATTATCCACCTCTTTTAGGATCCCTAATTCAAGTGCCTAAATGTCATACTCAAGATAATCTCTATATGAAAGTGTCTAACTGATGAGTGAGATTTATCTCACTAATAAGGTAGTTTTAAGGCCATTTTTGCTTAGTTTATTTCCGTTTTTATTTCGTTTCCACTTAATTTTACCTCTTGTGTTAATTAATTCCCTCTTGCTATATATATTTGTTTCCCCTCTCCCAACTATTCTATTTGACCTTTTTGTAGGAATTTGAATAATTATAAGTGGGAAGCACTTGAAAGGGGAGGAAAAGAGAACCACACACCAAGCATAGAGTGGAACAATTTTGCTAAAATAAGGGCTTTGGGAAGGATTTGTGCATATTAGTCATAGTCAAACGGTCATAACTTTCAGCACACAAAGTATTTTTTAGTGATTCAAGTTGGAGATGAAAGTTTAGCTCGATAGCTTTCCAACGAGTGGTCACAATCCTGATTCCGATGAAAAATAAAAGAGATATGGCTCTTTGAAATCAGGCGCGTCTGCTGGCCCGCCCGAGCTATGTCCAGCCCGCCCGGGCTCCTCAGCCCGCCCGAACAAGTGTCCTGCCCGCCCGGGCTGCTGAAGAGTGGAGCTTCTGCCTCGACGAAGAAGGATAGCATGCCCCGCCCGGTGGATCAGCATGGGCCCGACCACCCTGCACCGCCCGGGCCTTGACCCAGCCCGCCCGGGGTGCCTTGGTCAGCCCGCCCGGGCTGCTGTTATTCGCACATTTTTCTTCGGCCCATTTTGTTTACGACGATGTAATTGAGGGGGAGTATAAATACCCCCCTTAGCCCATTTTGAGGAGCGAAGTTTTATTTTATTTCCCTACTTTTAGTTTTAGAATATCTTCATGGTTTTAGGGAGGATTAGCCTCCATAGCTTAGTTTAGGGAAAAGTGAGAAAACTCAAAGAGAGATTGAAGTTTGGAGATTGAAGGGTGACAACTTGGATTTAAAGATTCAACAATTTATCAATGAGCATTTCTTACTCTCTCTCCTCTTTTATTGCTTTATTTTAATGTTTAATAGTTAATCTAGATTAAAGTTTTCATCTTTGCCTAATTTCTTCTTGTTTGTTCTTTAGATTTTGTTTTGCTTTTACTTTAAATTATTGATTTTTGGTTTTGCTATTTTTAGATTGGTAATTAAATGCTAGTTTTTCCATGTTTAGGATGTTTGGTAGTATAATGGGTAGTGAGTAGTTCATTAACTAGGATTGGGAGTAGCTCAATCATTGTTTGCATCCTTTTTTTCATGAGTAGAGTTTATTGGGTTGATTATGCTTGGGATTTGTGCAATTTCAATCTTTAATGTTGATTGGTGACTTAGTTGATGTGAGCTTCATCATCTTTGATCCTTTTGTTGCCCATTTAATGGTTTACTTTTATGTGGTTGACCTTCATGATCGATTGATTAGTTGCTACACATCACTTGTTGATTGGTATTAACTTGGGTTTGATTTCAATTCCTAACTTAGCCTAGTTAGGTGATAACACCTCGAAATATAGGTTTTGTTGCAATAATTAGGACTCTAAACTCCCCAACAACGATTTTAGAGGTGTTTAGGTTTGTTTATTTCCCTTTGCATATCCCCAATACATGTCAACCCCCTTACCTCTACTTGGTTGTTGGATGTGAACTATGATTGTGGTGATTCCCCATTCCTAGTGTTTTTCCTAATTTGATTTCAATAGTTTATACCCTTAGTTTAACCAAAACTTGACGATTTCTTCGGCCTAGCTTATTGTTAAATTAATACACTTCGATGTTCCTTAGTCCTTGTGGAAGAATGACCCTTGCTTACCACTCTACTTAGTTTAGTGGTCTAGTTAGGTTTTGTTTGACTTTAGGAGACTAGTAACGACCTAGTTTTTCCCTAATGTCACTAACCCAGGCACTCTAAGGTGAAGTGAAGAACCCATGTAACAAAGAGCAGTGACCTATATAGATACAGGATTGAGGTACAGTACATGTAGAAGAACTTTAATCATTACTAATACATAAAGATGGTGATAAGAGAGTTCTTACTGGACCAACGTCTGAAATCAGTTGTGCTCGGAAGGAAAGAGCAAGCCCCCAGTTATACAAGGCTCTCATATCATTTCCATCGATTGAGAGAGCCATTCTATACTTCCTTCCTGCTTCAACAAGAAATGCTTCAGACTCTTCACACGTACTAATAAGAAGATTTTCTATTCGATCTTTGCTTGGAAATGTGTCCTCTAGAATAAACATATTACTCCTTCCTACACCAAGATCATTGCTTTTGGAAAGAAGAACTCTGAGCTCTCTGCTACTCTTCAGTTTGAGCTCCCCATGAAGAAGGTAAGTATTTCCCAGCTGACCTATAGCCAGTAAACTCATAGGTTTTAAAGCAATAGCTTGACAGAGCAACTTGGCAGACTCGTGGAGCATTTCCTCTGAGACAATTTCATCATTTCTAGCCTTCAAACACTCCTTGGCTTGTTTTAGAAGACCGTTAGCTTTTCTAAGGCATTTATCAAACAACATATCATCTGAAATTGCTGATGAGGTAAACGAACCTATGTCATTTTCTGATTGAGATTGGTACTTCCTTGAATGAAGTTCATCTTCTATGTCCATCCATCCTTCACTCATGCCTGCCCTAAAACGTCCAAAATTAATACTCTCCCTTTGTTCGGAGGACTCATAAGCTCCTTTAGAGTTTTGGAAAATATGTCGATTATTCAAAGAACCCACATTTTCCGAAAGTTCTTTGGAGATGTCAAAGTCTGTATTACTACTTATGTTGTCATCAGATGCCCATTTTCCGAATTCCTCATGAGCTGACATATTCAAACTAAGTCTCTGATTACTTGTTAATCGTATATTTTCGTACTTATATTCATCAGCATTAAGAAAATTTTCAGTATTCATATATGCTTTCATTGTATTCATTTTTCCCTTTCGCAAAGTCCTCTTTGTTTCATGGTCTCTACCATCTAATCTATTCTTCCTATCACCATCACTTGAAGTTGTCCTACTGCGAATGCTGCCATCCATAGTGGGTGCGGGATCCATTGCTCCTTCAGCAGCACGAAATTCTTCTTTGCCTTCATTAACTACATCCTTGGCCAGAATATCCTTGCTAACAAGATTACCTCTGCTAGACTTTGAATCACCAGTATTATCCTTAACAAAACTCCCCACAAATCCAAACAAATTAAACCCTTTATTGCCAGTATCTTTCTTTTTCCGACTATTCTTCTGCTTCGGATTCTTTTCCACCTCTTGCACATCAACCAATTTATCAACAATACAATCTTCTACCACATTCCTAGCATTTACAACTAAACCACCAATCATCTCAACTGCATTTACATAACTCTCCAAATCACTAAAATCAACCCTCTCATTCTCAATCACACGCTTCATATCATCCTTCAAATCACTAAGTTTAACATCAAACCCATCAAAAATCTCAATTAAACTGTTCAATTTTTCAGCATAAACTCTTAAAGAATCATCCTTTACCCTTGATTTAACCCCATTTAAGCTCAACCTTTTTATGTGATTTTCCATTAGAAAACCCAAATGAAAACCCAATAGCAAAAATAATAGCAGCAGCAGGAAAAACAATGATTGATGAAACTCTGACCCTAGAAATAGCTAAAGCACAAACAAATCCCAGTATACATGTAAATAAATATTTTTTATCATTCAACCCTAATGAAATTAGAAATTTATTTAAGTGAGTGGACTCACCCAACTCGTCTGAGTTGACCCAGATCGTGTAATCGTCCCAGCCATTGCAAGAGGCAGCTGAGTTTGTGGAGGATGAAGTTCTGAGAGAGCTGAAGATGGTTTTTTGAGGATTTAATAGGCCTTTATAATGTAAAATGTAGATGGGTTTCTTAGAAATTGAGGGAATTTTAGAGAGAAAGTGAAAATCTGGGTGCTGGAAATTTAGAGTCTTCATTGAAGATGGTGAAACAGGGAGTTCTTGTGTTGCATTGCGTGGTATTAACGGGATACTCCCTCTTGAGTCTTGACTCTTGGGTAACTAGCTTCTTATGCACGCGATCGATGACATTTTTTGACAAAACTGTTACTCAATAGTAAAACAAATCAAAAACGAAAGTTCGTAACTAAGTTCACCTCCGTTTTGTGAATAAGATTGTTTGAAATACTTGCAAATAGTATTTAAAAACACTTTAATAAAACAATTGGTATTGTTGCTTTCAGATAGTTTACACTAATAAAGGTTGGTACCGTTGCTTTCAGATAGTTTACACTAATAAACAATTTTAAAAGCGTGCATAAAGAGAGATATATAAAACAATTAAAGATTATATAACCAACTTATAGTAGTAAGATAAATCTAAATCAACCAACTATCATGTAGCATAACAATTTTAAGTCAATAAGCGTGCATAACAATTTTAAGTCAATAAGCGTGCATAACAATTAGCAATTTTAAGTCAAAGCTCTCATTTTTGAACAAACCCATATCTCTCTATTACTGAGTAGCTACGTCTCTCTCTTCAATTCTAAGCTACTCACTACTCCCTCAATTCCCAAACCCATATTTCCCCCAAATCAGACCACTACTCCCCCAATTCAATTGAACATCATCTTCATCAATTTCCCCCAAATCAAACCACACACTCGATTCTCTCTCTCTCTCTCTCTCTCTCCATCTCTCTTTCTCTCTCTCTCTCCAATTGAGAACGTCAATTATTAGATGAGGATTATCTCAAGCAAGCCGAAGAGTTGGCTTTGGCGGTCATGGCAATTGGCTTTCGCTCAGCCCGTCATGGATCGCCGAGCTTGCTTGCTGTCATGGCGCAAGCACTACAGTTTATGTTGAAATTCGATTTCCCCCAAATTAAGGATCATGTTGAAATTTCGATTATAATTTTTTGATTTTAATATATGGGTTTAAGTATTTTTTTTTCCTCAAATCTTTTTAACATATGGGGACAAAAACAATTTGAGTTCTCATATTATGTCTCAATTATTTTTTTAATATCTGGGCACGAATATTGAAGTTATTTTTTACGAAATTTGATTTTTTTTTCCGGACCATTTATGATATTTGGATTTGATTTTCAACTATTTTCGAATTAAATATTAAACAAACTGCAATTTAAGTTATATTTTTTTTTGGAAAAAAAAATCTAATACAGGACATATTCGTAAGAGTTACTGTAATTTAAGTTTAATTTTACTCGAACATAGTACATATTCTTAAGATTTACTGAACATAGAACAGTGCACATAATTTTATTTTCAATAACAAACTGCGTACCTGATTAACAGTAAAGAATTGGAAAATTTGAGAGTTCCGTATTTGAGAATATCGTGAAGCTCCAATCTATAAAGAGAACTGATTTTTTTTTTTTGGAGTTCGTGTTTGTAATTGAGTTTGTGTTATGGAAAAATTGATTTGAGAGATTGTTATGCCGTGTAATTTTTTTTTTGTTATTATATGTGGTATTAATGTTCGGTAAGTTCTTGATTATGAATATTTTTGATTGGCAAGTTTATCTGATTGAACATTATATGAGTTGATTGGGTTTAATAGAGATTGGATTGATTTTTTTTTTGGCAAGTTTATTCATGGAATTGGTGATGATTAGCAGCCAAAGGTTGTTTATGGAAACTTGGAATGTAATATCTATGTGGTGGAGGGGAATTTAAGTAAATTCCAAGAGGGACACCGTTGCTCCCCACTAGTAGAAAAAACCTCAAGTGCTCCGGTTTTTTAAGCCCCAAATGCTCCGTATTTCACGCGTAGCAGACGCCATACGAGCATTTGAGACTCTTACAAATGCTCCGGTTGCAACCGGAGCATTTGGCAACACAAATGCTCCGGTTATCCTAGAAAACCGGAGCATTTGTGCTACCAAATGCTTCGGTTTTGAGGGAAAACCGGAGCATTTGAGGCCCAAAAAAAATAAATTTTTTTTTTTTTTGCGTTTTTTTATACTAAATTAATGCATAATCAATTAGATATAGATAAAAAGTTACATTTCTAATATTTTTGTTCCTGAATACAAGAAATACTACAAAGAGTTTGAAGCAACAATCTCCTACTCCGAGGACTCAAAACAAGTTACATAAATAGAGCTCGCCTCCAATATAGCTTCACCATCAAGAGACCCGATATATATAGAACATCACGCACTTGAGTAACCACTTTCATACACAAATTGATTATCAGGTTCCACAGTAGAGCAATAATCAACTTTTATAAGTTTTCTGCAAAATTAACTGAGAAACCAAGACAGCTATGCTTTGCATCACATATAAACGAATAAATTCTCTAACCAGAATCATAATTTCTCCAAAATGATGAAGTAGGCTCATACTAATTCATTGTGAACAGTTACGTACACCGACAATAGATGGATTGATTACATCGAGAATTGGGAAATTAAATATTGTAGTCCATCTAAGTCTTTAGTCTACACTCTACATGATACGGGAAGTCGACATCTTGCATTTGTACGGACTAAGCTACGGGAATTGTACTACATGCAAGAACTATAACTATTTAAGCTCTTTCTATATTCTACATTCAAGAAACATACCAATCTGGAAAGAGAACCGAGTGTGGTTGCACATGACTGAAGATCAAAGCACGTATGATCTTTGGCCAACGGATCCAAATCCCCGAACATATCAAAGAGTACGAAACGGAAGCGGTTCAAGAGTAACCGATATATGCTACACGGTAACACAACAAAACTAGTTGTGGTGCCTAAATTGCTCCAATCTATATAAAGAAGTGCATAATAAGATTTTGCTTTGATGCTCCCTAATTCAAAAATAGAGCTTGCTCGAGATGAGCCGACATCATTTCATGATTTGACGGACCGAGATGTCTCCGTCGGATACCCGAATTATACCAACCGATGTATTTGATATTTTTTCCCCGGACGCTGCCCTTTGGTGCCGCGCGATTATATAGTGATCTTATGGCTCCCCCATGGCGACTACAATTACTCGCGCCCGCAATGAAAACATACAAATTAATGCAACATCAACTCACTGTTATTTAAGAGGTAGACAACTTAAAACAATTTCCTATGCGTTAGTTTGAAGTATAACCTCGGTGTTTTTCACCAATTCTCCGCAACACGGATGTACGGCGTTTATAAAGGCGATCTCGACTTTCACCACCACCCCGCACGAGTGAAAAAAAAGAAGCACGCGATTGTTAATTTGGATGTCAAATGAGCTTTACATTCAAATTTTGGCTGCTGCTCAATGATTGCATAAGCTTGAGAAACTTTCGGGATGATCAATATGTACATCAAAGGAGCAATATGAGAAAAAGCAAGCATTTTGTCGACCCATATCTCAAAATATAAAGTCATATGCTATCTCTAAGGGACATTGTATAAAGAAACCTTTAAAGGGTTCGGGACGAGAAACATAATCTTTTACACCGTAATGATATATCTAGTTTCGGTGTCTCGTTATCAACGAGTTTAATAAGTGATGCAATCACCGATTCCCCTAGATGCAAATTTTTTGTTCTCAACAACTATTCCTATGCACCACAAATAATATTCACTCAATGAGGCTCAAATGGTTCCATCATATGCTAGTCCAGGTTGTGGGAACATTCATATCAATCCCATGTAAATGATGCAAGGCCCAACTCGAGATAACCTTGAGAAGATACTATCACAGTCCACAACTCTAAAGGAACCGATGTAGTATGATTCCGATACACGGTGATGATTTCTAAACATTGGTAATGGGCTTCTTTAAATGACAGAATAATTCGCACATGAATTGTTACTTGGAGATTAAGAGCGTTCCTTTTGTTGGATGCGAAAGTTACTACCCAAAACTTGCAATCGAAAAGCGTAAAAAGAAAATCTTAAGTTGATTGGAGGAAGTAGGATTTGTTTGGGGGAAGTTCCACTTACCCGGGGGAACTTGATAAATAACTTCATCTTAGGTTGATCGGAGGCGGTAGGACTCTGTTTGTGGCATTGTGTGTGTGTGTGTGTGTTTTGGGGGGGGAGTTCCACTTGCCCAGGGTTACTAGATAAACAACTTCATCTTGAGGAACATAAATATTTCATGACGTTGCGCTTCCTCGCGATTTTGTAACCTAAGACATAAGTGCTTCACGAGTTTTCTAGGTTTCTTATTCCCAAGATATTCCCCCTCCACAAGTGCATGTATATAGGTGGGCATGCTTGTAACCTCGGGAAAGCAAGCTGCAGGCGAGAAGCCTTGATGGAAAATCCAAACTGCAACACTAACTCTCTATGAAACCGAAACTCTATCAAGGAGCGAGACGGGGGGCTAGTTTGTGCCTCATGATTGTGCACTTGGCGAGATGCTCATACAACTGTATGAGAAAATTAGAGAAAGAACTGTCTCGGAATTAGGGACTTGAGAATGGAAACTCATTAAAAGAAGGGACCAAGAGATCGTTGTGGATTTCAACGAAGTGTCGGCACTGTAAGTCGTTCTTACCTTGAAGGGGATTGTGTGACTCGCATGACCCTTGGTCCGCGAATAACTTGAACAGCAGACGGATTCCAGACAATGACACCTCCCCACATCTAAAAGTAGGAAATTACAATTTTAACACCGTAGCGATCGAGAAGGGAAATAAAGGAGAGAATGGGAACAAACAAGAGATATAAAGCCATTTGTTGCCATTAGGAAGTTGCGGTGAAAGAGGACACTCCTTTGCGGATGGTACATATCCGACAAACACATAGAAAAAATAATGTGTATGAGCTCCTAGAACCATAGCAAAAGTTGAAAAGTACACTTCCACGAGTAAACAAGATAAAGTCAAGTGAAACATTATGGTTTAATTTTAGAAGTTATAAAACAAGCTAAATATATTTGTGATAAGGTAAAAATTACTTCAAGGACTTTATGATATATACGAGTGTCAAAATAAAGGAGCATCTCTTAGATCTTAGTCCTTTAGTTAAGGAAGAATATATTTGGACTCATCCTCTTTAGATAACAGATAATTGAAAAAATGCATGTGTTTTTAATCCAAACATAAGCCATCTAAATTTAACAGGGCGAAGGGAAGCTAAGACTACCACTTGTCTTTGAACATGTTCAGTGAATTATTTGCGGAACTCACAATCCTACTTCATGCATCATCAAGAACAAAAACACCTTATTGATAGTGCAACCGTAACACATGCCTTCTATACGGTCTTCTTTGGCAACAAAAGCTGGATTTATGCTTGGAAGAACACCTCCATGGGCAATGGTAACTCCAGCTAGAAGCTTTCCAGGAGCTCATCGTCATTCCGAACGACGAAGTAACACATGCCTTCGGATGATTACGTTCTTCTTGTTATTTCTTGCGAGTATTTCCGAGGCAATTCTAACACCTTCGTTTTCATTTTAACCAACAAAACCCTTAAATAACAATTTCATTGTCAACCAACAACATTCACATTATCAACAAATAATTACGAAATTGCTATAAAATCGAGGCAAAATCAAGCGAAACACGACATGATCTTCAAATTAGGGAGAGAATTAACTTTACAATTTCAATATCGGACCCTAAACTCCCTTAATTCACATTATCAACAAAAATTATTACAGAAATTGCTATAAATAAAAACAGTCAAAATCAAGCCAAAGACAGATATGAACATCAAATTAGAGGAGAAATTAGCCCAAATTCGATCATCTTACTCAATATTGAATGAAACTATCATCCTTAGAAAATAGCAGGTGCAGGGAGATGAACGTTATAGGAGCATTTATAGGAGCAGCAATCACACTACAGCTTAACTTGAAAATCTTTATACAATGCTAAATTATATTTACAGTACTGAACCAAGAGCATCACATAGACACATACCAAGGGTTCAATGATATGCGTTTGAAAACAACCATCAAGAATTTGTAGCAAAATTCAAGCTTTTAATCCAAAAACTTCCAGATCCAGAAATATAAGCAAAAATGGAACCAAAAAAAACACTAAAATTCGACAATTAAAAATGGGAAGAAAAAAAAATATATACCTCAGTTGCTCTGTTTAGATCGTGCAGTCGTTGTTGCAACCGGCGGTATCTCTCATTTTCGCCGCTGTTTTTCTCTTCTAGAACCTCAAATTCTCTCTCATCAAATACGAAATCGACAGAATGTTCGTGAAAATGGGAGGAGAGGGAGAAGGGAGGGAGGAAGGAGAGAGAAAATGGGAAGGACGACGAAGGGAGGGAAGGACGACGGAGGGAGCAAAGGGAGACGAAGGGAGGGACAGCGGAGGAGTACAATGCGACTTTTCAATTGAGCAGGGGACTTGGGACTTGGGAGTTGGGAGGGAGGAATGATGACTAATGAGGAGGGCCGAAATAACATTTAGTAATACGTATAGTGTGAGGTTTAATTTCATTCATTGAGAGAGAGTCCAAATGCTCGGGTTGATTAGTGAAACGGAGCATTTTACATCAAATGCTCCGGTTGACTAATCAACCTAAGCATTTGTGAATTTTTATTAAAATTTTCACAAATGCTTGGGTTGATTAGTCAACCTGAAGCATTTGATAAGTAACAAAGCAATTTTTTTCCACTAGTGCCCCTTGAGCTTATATAATAGAGATCTTTGTGAAACATGTAAAAAAAAAAGTGGGCAAATATTTGTGAAATGGAGGAGATGGCTTCGAATTTGTAAATGATAAAACAACATAAATTATCTTATGAAATTAACTGTTTGTGAAAAATTATCAAATTAGAAAAATGTTGTTAAAAACTACTATCTAATAAAAAAGGCTGTAGGCAACTATCATATACTGAGACTCGGGAATTGACCTGGTTTCCTACATTGATCCCATAGTTTCTTACAAAAATATTGGTTTTATTAGGTAGTCTTTGGCGAAATTGATTTGACATGAAAGTATTACTTTTCTTGTTCTTTTCAACCCAACTCGACCAAACCTAACCCGACTCATCCTAACACAACCCATTGTGCAAAAGATTGATTAATTGTAGCATCGTCTAATGGTGGAAAGAGCATTTTGCATATTTGGTGAATTAGCAACATTGACTCACTTTGGTTATAAATCCAGTTGGCTACTGAAATTACGCTATGTTCTTCTCAACTTATTAAAACGAGCAAGTTGTTGGTTCAAATGATGCTCGGGTCATCTAATAGTGTGCATTTTGAGGTCTTAAGAAATGGAAAAAAAGAAAGAGTTGTAGGCATTTTGCTGAAAAAATGATCTTCCAGTTCCTTCTAAACTTTCTATATAATAAATTATAAGGAAATTTTAGATGGTGACCTTGTGTTTCGTAGATTTTAGATGGTCGAAATTTTTTTAATTGATTCCAGATGGTGACCCTTAACTTTGTATGAAATAACTGCCGCAACCTTATTTTCTAAACTCCTTTAACAATCCATTAATTAATTAAGAAAAAAATTACATTTTAAAAAGTTGAACAAAAAATTTCCCTAAGTTCCAATGTTCATAAATAGCTACTGAGCACCACCTCACCGTCACTAAACTAGAATTTCCTGAAAATTAAAAATTTGACAATTTTTGTGATTGATGAATAACGACACTTTTGCAAATGTAATAATAATAATACCAGCAACAGTACTGTAATCCAATGTCAAAGAAAATATCCATCGCTAAACTTTGATTAAACTAGACATTTGCGAATATGGAAAATACCCTATAATTTTCAGACGCAAGCTCCATCGAATCATCCGAAGAAGAAGACAATTATGGCTCGAATCTTTAGTATTCTCTTCTCAAACCAAATTTATGGGTAATTCATAAGCATAATGTTAAGGTGTTAACCCACATGTGAGCTTGTCCTACATTGAAGAAAAAGAGAGAAAATGACTAACATATAAGCTTAATTGGCTACTCCTCCTATTGCCAATTGGTTTTAGGACGGAACCTCATCTGGGCTTGTGTGTGGTTACTCTCTTCTCCGGTGTGGGCTTGTGTGTGCAGGTCCAATAATGTATCAAGAGCCCTCTAATTAGAGATTTTTTTTAAACCCTAGTTTTCTTGATTTTGTTTCTAATAAAACGTCCAGTTTGTTTGAGAGTTCCTGGTTGTGCTTCCGCTTCGTGTTGATCGTTTGTTGAGTTGTGATGACTGGTGGTGATGTTCCGCCTCCTTAGGGCCCTCTTTATGAACCGTTTTCTGCGTACTATCTCCATCCCAGTGAAGGCACGGGGGCGTGATTAGCCCTATTATCTTTGAAAGGAGATAACTACGAGGAGTGGTATCGTTCTTTAAGCAATAATCTTTGTGCTAAGAACAAACTTGGTTTTATTGATGGGACAATTGCGGTGCCGGACAAGGAGTCTCCGGATTTTGATCAATGGGGTATTATTAATTCTATGCTCGTTGCTTGGATTGTGAATACCTTGGATGTTTCGGTGCGTTCTACTATTCGTTTTCCCGACCATGTCAAATCTTTATGGGATGATCTACGTGATAGATATTCCCTTGGCAATGGTCCTCGTATCCTTGAGTTAAAGGCTCAATTTGTGGATTGCAAGCAACGTGGTAGGCCGGTGGCCGTATATTTTGGTGAATTGAGGAAGCTACAAGATGAATTAGCAAGTTATTGTAAGTTGCCTAACTGCACATGTGAAGCCTACGAGTACGTCAAAATTCTTGAAAGTGAATTACTTCATCAATTTTGTATTGTTTTAGACCCAAAGAAATTTGGGAGTATTGTGTCGACTCTTCTCCTGATAGACCCAGTTCCGTCTTTGAACGTGGCTTACGCGAAGGTGGTGTCGGATGAGAGAAAACATTCTGTTTCTGATTCTCAAGACTCACGCACGGATGTTGTGGGGTTTGCGGCCTCGGATTCGGCTCCGAGCATGGGCGCTTGGTCAGGCAGTGGTGAGCCTCGTGTTTGTGATCATTGTGGAAAAAAAGGTCATATCAAGGAGAAGTGTTTTGATTTAAATGGGTGGCCGAATCCTTCAATTCTAGGAGTGGTGGTCGGCGTGGTGGTCGTGGGTTAGGCGAGGTGGCCGTGGTGGTCATGCGCAAGGTGTTGGGGGTCGTGGGTTCGCTGGTAATGTTAGTAGCAACTCTCGACAAAGTAGTGGTCAGGAGGCAAATGACGAAGATCGTGGTTCTACTCCAACTCTTACTGATGATCAGTGGGCACAATTTTTAAGTGCTATAAAGGGAAGTAAATCCATCACTTCCTCGACGATGTTTAATCTCCCAGTGCGTACTATTTGGATGAGTGGATAATTGATACTGGAGCTTCAAACCACATGTCCAGGTAACTTGAGTTTGTTTTTCGATTTGCGTGATATTATATCTCCTGTTGGTTTGCCTAATGGGAAAAGTACTACGGCTACAAAAAGAAGGCAAAATTACTTTGAGTGATGGTTTGATTTTAGATGATGTTTTGTTTGTTCCCGAATTAAATTGTAACTTGTTGTCAATGTCTCAATTATTAGAAAAACTAAAATTTATTGTTCTATTCACTGACAAGCTATGTACTATTTAGGACCGCAATTTGGAGAACCTGATTGAAGCGGGGGTGCAAGTGTAATGGGGTCTACCTTTTTCCCGACGATTCGTGCTCGTGTTCCTCAAGCAAATTCGGTTGGAGTTCGAGATGCAAGTATGTTATGGCATAGGCGTTTAGGTCATCCTTCGATGAAAGTAATTTTATCTTTACCCGGAGTAGCGAGTAGTAGTATGAATAAAAAGTGTGGTGTGTTAGATTGTCATATTTTGTTTTATGGGTAAACAACCCCAAAACTCGTTTCCTTTAAGTATGAATAAAGCATCTGGGTTTGTGTGATTTATACATTGTGATATTTGGGGTCCGAATAGAATTTCTTCTAGTTGCAATGCTGGATATTTTCTCACTATTGTTGATAACTACTTTCGTGCTACATGGATTTATTTGATGGTTGGTAAAAATGAAGTAGGGAAAATAATTTGTGATTTTTACGCTTTAATCAAAACTCAATTTCATAAAAGGATTAAAGTATTAAGAAGTGACAATGGGCAAGAGTTTTTGTGTTTGAGACCTTTTTTTGATAAAAAGGAGTAATACATTAAACATCATGTGTCGATACCGCTGAACAAAATGGTCGTGTTGAAAGGAAATATAAACATATTTTGAATGTTGCTCGTGTTTTACGTTTACGAAGCTAAATTGCCTAAGTATTTTTGGGGGAGAGTGTGTTTTGAGCAGCTTTGTTCATCTTATTAATTTGACTCGACTCCTATTTTAGGTGGAAAAACCCCTCATGAATGTTTGTTTGGGGAAACCCCCTCTTTATGATGAGGTACGTGTTTTAGGGTGTTTGAGTTATGTTGTGAATAATTCTCGTGGTAAAGATAAATTTGACTCGAAATCTAGGAGGTGTATATTTGTTGGTTATCCTTTCGGAAAAAGGGTTGGCGGTTTTTATGATTTGGAAACTAATGAGTTTTTAATTAGTCGTGATGTGAAATTTGTTGAAGATAAATTCCCATTTATTGAGTGTTGATGAGTACCGGAGGGTGCAATGGTAAAATTACTTTAATCAAGTGCGTTTGTGGGATGATGAGGACTTTGACAATGATTTGAATATGCATGCTGCATGTGATGCGTGATGATGGTGTAGATTTAAGGTAAGATGTACCCTCCGATTTGCATGTGCATGCCTCGTCATCAAGTAAAGCTCCTAGTGATGGTAATTGCTTTTGATCATAATGTAGTTAGTGGTAAAATTGTCTCGACCATCTTGAATTAAGGGGGGAGTACGTGGTAATGTGGCGGATTGTAGCACTATAGGTACGGTGAAGTATCAGGTTGTGGTCATCGTACAAAAATACCCTCTAGCCAAAGCTCCGTGGTTATGTGACTAATACGGTTGTTCGCGAAGCAATAGACCCCACTACATCAACAATTACGCTCCCAGCTTCTCAATCACGTTCTTCAGAGTAAACAATTTGATATAGCTTGTTATGTTGATTATAACAATTTTTCTATGAGACATAAGTGTTTTCTCGACAGATTAAAGCTGGGTAAAGAGCCTTCCTCATTTAGGGAAGGCATGTAAAACATGAAGGGTGGCTTAAGGCGATGAAAGAAGAAATTGATGCTCTTGAACGAAATGGCACATGGACATTGGAGGACTTACCTCCGGTGTAAGAAGGCTATTGGTAGTGGTTGGATGTACAAAATTAAATATACTTCTAAAAGTGACGTAGACTGACTTAAAAGTCGCCTTGTTGTATATGGCAATCGACAAGGTGGGGTGTTGATTATAATGAGACTTTTACCCCGTGGCAAAAATGGGGACCAGTAGACTTTTTCTTTCATTCTGTTGTCGCTTCTTTAAATTTGGAGTTGCATCAAATGGATGTTCATAATGCCTTTCTTCATGGAGATTTGGAGGGAGGGAAGTGTATATGCGGGTACCTCAGGGTTATAATTGTCCTACTCCGGGGAAGGTTTGGAGGTTACGTATAGGGGTGTTAATGAGCCATGAAGCTCGCAAACTATTCGAGCTCGGCTCGGCTCGGTCAAAGCTCGGCTCGATGGGGCTCGACTCGAGTTCGGGATCGGCTCGAGACTATAACGAGCCAGCCTTCAGCCTCATTGAGTTCGGCTCGAGAGTTCGTGAACAAGCTCGAAAACATTTTTGATAGTTTTTATGTAAAGAGTAAAGTCCCACATCGATAGAAAAAATAAATACCAACCTTGTTTTCCCTATATAATCTTATTACCCTTTAAGTCTTTTCTTTATAAATCTTATTTGATTTGTCTTATATTATAAAATTGGACAAATCATTAAATATGCAAGGCCCAAAAACTTAGACTAGTATAAAATTTATTCTTCTACTATAAATATAGTTCCATCACATCTTGAAAAAAAAGAACCTGACCAATAAACATTACATATTTACATTTGCAAATTAAATTAATACACATGCAACCATCAAACATTACATTTGAAATATTACATGCACCTATAGCCAATGAAACAATATTTGCACGTAGTATTGACATGCAGCACACACAGAGGAGTTGTTGAATTGATTTTGTTGGGGTTTATGAATCCACATCGAAGAGGCAAAATAAAAACATCACACCTTGCAAGTATAAAAATCGGACATGATTCGAAATTACAAAGGTATCTGCTTCTTGGTTCTAGCGGTAGAACCATAAGTTGGACTCTTGTTTGGGATTTTCAAAGTCCCACATTGGAGAGAAAGTAAAGAGTAACAAGGGACTCCTTGTATTAAATGGGTTTGTATAGAAAGTCGAATGTGTGGTTGTTGGGCCTTACATGTTTAATGTAAATCAGCTTGACATCTATATTTATCAAAGAGTTTGACAAGATTTTATTGGGGCTAGCCTAAAGGCCCGATGAATGTTAAGTCGAACTTTTTAAAAATTGTCAAAATTTCGGCCAGCTCGAGTTCTGAGCTCCAACTCAACCTCGTATGCTCTCGGCGAGGCGAGCTGGACATGTTCGGTCTCGGTCCGGCTTGCTGCACCTGGTTGCGTAGGTCTCTAGATGGTCCAAACGAGGCTCCTCGGCAGCTGGTTCTCTAAGTTAGTCACAATGCCTTGAAGTCTTATGGTTTCAAGCAATCATATGCGAGATTATTCTTTGTTCGGTTATATTCAAAGTACGGTCTCCCTCCATGTTCATGTGTATGTTGATGATCTAATTATTATTGGTTAGTCCATGCATACGATCATTCGTTTTAAAAAATATTTGAGTACTTGCTTTCATATGAAAAACTTGGTGTGTTGAAGTATTTTGGGCATTGAAGTTGCTCGTGGTCCTGGAAGGTATATTTTTAATCTCGGCGTAATATGCTTTGGATGTGTTATCCGAAGCAGGAATGTTAGGTTGTAAGCATTTATCGATACTCCATGGAGCGCAACCATCGTCCGCATATGCCGAGGGGGAACCATTCTCCCAACTTTGATCAATATCGGTCGCTTAGTTGGACGACTTGTTTATTTATACGTAACTCGTCGCAGATTGAGTTACTCTGTTCATACTCTTGCATAGTTTTTGAGTAACCCGCAGCATTGGGCGCGGATACCGAGTACTACGCTATATTAAAGGTAGTCTGGTCGTGGTATATTGTTACGTCCTATGAAGGATATGTGTTTGACGGCTTTCGTGATAGTGATTGGGCGGCGTGTCCTCTCGACTGGTCGTTCTTTGTCCAGGTTATATGGTTTTTCTTGGTCGTTCCCCTTGTCTCATGGAAGACCAGAAACAAACCGAACAATATCTCGTTCTTCTTCTTGAGAAGTTGAGCATCGTGCTATGGTGATTACAACTTATGAATTAAAGTGGTTGAAATCTTTGTTGTTCTCTCTCGGTATTTTGCATCCCAAGCCTATGAAGTTGTATTGTGATAGTCAATCTCGCTCTTCATATTGCTAAAATTCCCGTTTTTCATGATCGTCTTCAAGCATATGCGAGGCGGACTGTCACTTTGCTCGTGGATGAAGTCGTGAATGGTAATCTAGCTAGTGCGTATGTTCCTACGGGGTCATCGCTTAAGCGATATATTGACGAAGGCACTCGGGAAACTACAGTTTGGTTTTCCTTAACAAGTTGGGCATTCGTAATTTACATGCTCTAACTCGAGGGAGTGTTAGGATATATTTATGTTAAGTTAGATATATTTTGTGAATATTTTTGTATATATCTTGTTGGAGTTTTTGGCAACTTAGATTAATGTTGTAAGCCTTTATAGTGTGGTTAATGGTAAAGGCTCATTAAGCCATTTTCTCTTAAATTTTCCGTGAATTTGTCATGGTATCGAGCAGGAGCTGATCCGACACATTCTTGCTCCCATAAGGAGAGGGCCCCGCACAAGTGTTGGCTTCCCATGTAGGGTGTTATTTCAGATGGCCTCACATGTGAGGGGAGTTTTAAGGTGTTAACCCACATGTGAGCTTGTCCCACATTGAAGAAAAAGAGAAAAACGATCAACATATAAGCTCAATGGGCTACTCCTCCTATTACCACCGATTTTAGGACCAGAACCCTCATCCGCTTGTGTGTGGTTACTCTCTTCTCCGTGTGCGCCTGTGTGTGTAGGTCAATAATGTATTCATCATACAATGCAAGAGAATCTTACAACATCTGAAAAAAAGTAAATTCAATGGAATGTACATAAAATAAGTGGTGTCATTACAAAGTGTTTAGCGCCTTTAACAAAGTGGCGGGATAATTATGAAGATCAGTTAGGAGAGAAAGATCCTACCACATTGAAAACATAAAGGAAAAGGAAAACAATTTTTTTTTCAAAAAAAAACTTTTTTCTTACTTAAATTTCAGTTTATTAATGGATTTTAAGAAAATAAGGTCATGTTAGTTATTTTATACAAAGTTAAGGGTCACGATCTAAAATAAGAAAAAGATTTTCCACCATACGGAATTACGCTAATATAAATAATTACAATGTAACCTTCGGTTTTGATAGAGTACATATGTATAAATATATAATTAGTGGAAAGGATTTTATATAATCTTGTTTCGAAATTTGGTTGATGTGTAAATATATAACTTAGATGCAATTAGATGGTTAGTGGTGTTAATTAGAGAGCTTACAAGATGTTGAAGAGTTTTTTTTTTAAAAAAAATACTAGGATTTGCTATTATCACCATTAGATTATTTAGATATCAATGCTAATGCATTAAGCATTAGGTATTTAATATTATACACTAAATTAGGCATGTGGTTGTCTAATACTAAATAATATATATAATAATAACATTATCATCAAGAAGAAAGGTTCCAAAAAAAGCGGCGTTCTCATAAAAAGAAAGGTTCAAAAAGAATTGTGTTCTTGTTTTCTTAAAATATATGGTGAATTCGAAAGAATAGTGTTCTCGTCAAAAAGAATGGTGTTTCGATAAATTGATATATGTGACAAGAGGTTAAAAAGAATATGGCTTCCCTCAATATAAGGTATTTGGTACGAGGTTCAACAAAATAACGTCCCCCTAATTGGTAATTTTTTTGGCTTTTCCCACATATCGTGAGTCTACGTGAGATAAGGCTTC